>VZRJ01007098.1:16336-106872 GCA_013397565.1 Ptilonorhynchus violaceus
CAGGGGAGAGATCCTGGAGGAAAATAAGATTTTTTTTTTTCGCGTTTAGATGCGCCTTGAGACAGTGTAATCAGCGTAGGGAATAACCCTTATGCCTAAACAGGAAGGGCTTGTTATGAAATGGGTTGTAAGTGGTTCGGTTATAAATTGACCGCGAAGCTATCCCACTAAAATTGGTCTTGCCTGCAAATGTAGTTCAGGTTCTCCTTAAAAATTAGATTGTTTGGAGAAAGTGAGGCTGAGGACTTGGTGTGTGGGTGATCACTATTAAGGATCAAACTGCAGTTTTTCCTATATGATACGGAGCTGTGCATCTTGGTACTGAAAGGTTTAAGGTTTCAGACAGTTTGTAAGACTTCCCATTCACTGAACGTGAACTGAGAAGAGATTGAAGTATTTTTGAAGCGATATAGGCTGAAAAGTATTGCAAATTTGTGATAGTTCCCTGAGCAAGTAGGTCAGTTGTTAAGAGAATCTCCATACATAGGTCTGGATAGTGCTTCCTCTATTGATGCTCAGTACGTTACAGAAATGTAATTCCGAGCAATTGTCAGAGATGTATTTTTTTAAAAAGTCTACAAATATGTTTCAGGTAAGACTTACTTCAAAATGAC
Source organism: Ptilonorhynchus violaceus (assembly GCA_013397565.1). Taxonomy (NCBI): domain Eukaryota; kingdom Metazoa; phylum Chordata; class Aves; order Passeriformes; family Ptilonorhynchidae; genus Ptilonorhynchus; species Ptilonorhynchus violaceus. The sequence continues at coordinate 16,951 of VZRJ01007098.1, forward strand.
AATCAAACACTCCCTTTCTAAATGAAATCTCTCTTCCAAAAGTACAAGACTTAAATCCCTTCTTTCAGCCATTTTGGTAGCTTCTAATTAGCTGGAGAGAAGTTTAACTGGAGCATTCCAGATATTTTATTATATATTGTGGAAAAGGAAACTGATATGATTATTCTGTATACAGGGACCTTACATAAAAGTTTTTTTGTATTTTCACTAGTATGTCTCATCCAAAGATGGTTAGCAGAGATGTAGAAGCTATTACTGCTTTGAATAGTCTTATCCTTTCTCCTTGCATCTCTCAGTGGAGGGTAGAAAATAAAAAAGAACTCTAAAATTCACAAAGAAAAACTTTGTGCTGCCAGAACTGACTGGGATACCCTCCTTCAGGTAAAGCCCATAACAGTACATATGCAGTTCTGAGCTACTTGTCTGTTCTCTGAAAACAAAACAAGCAAAACACTGTTTACATTTTGCAGTTGTCAGTATCTGCCACAGTACAAAATGAGCTTGGAAAATAATACAAATAAATGAATTTGTATTTCACAAGAATGTGGGAAAAAATCAAACCAATCCCAAACTGCCAAAAATTTAATGCTGGAACCCTTGGGTCACACATGTTGCCACAAAAAGGCTGGAAGCAGACAATGACTATTTTAGTCAAACGCTTCAAAATTGAAAGGTGTTAAAGAGCCACTCCCCCTCATATAATAAAAACGCCCAGAGCTATTGAGAAAAAAAAAAAGTTAAATAAAAAGGGCAGACATGCAGAAGGGGAATCAATGTACAAGCAGTGCCCAAACAGCACCTCTCTAATCAATGGCTAACAGACCTGCATTAATGTCTTACACGTTGCTGTAGGTCTAGAGAAAACTTTAGCTGTGATCTAAGTGGATTAATGTGTGTAGAAGTTACTTTTCAATTTTGCTCGCCTGTTTTTACTTGTTATTAAGTGTATTGGTGCATGTAAATAAAGTTTCAGTGAATAAATTCTTTTGTTTTGCCTCCACCTTGCTTGTATGAGCAATGACGTCAGGTTATCTAACAAAACCTACAGCATTCTGCAGGCTTTTGGGAGGTATTTAACAAACCTCAGAATGTAAAGTATTTGCTTTCCCTTATAACTACATACCTTTACTGTTTCATTAATCAGCTGAGTTTTTCCTAAGAACAGTAAAATAATCTTCCCCTCAAACTGTATCACTCTCTCTTCTGTTTAGATTCTGAAAAACAACAGTAATACATTACCTCTACAGAGATTGTGAAACTTAAATTCCAGGTTACCTGCACGTAAAATGGTGAAGTCTTTAAATAAGAGCAACTATTAACCTTTTGTCTAAGATTGTATTTCATGATCTTCCCATGAGGATTAAAAAGCATGTACTGGGAAATGTTAATTGCAAGTACCAGTAGAAAAATACTGGCAATTCAGAAGAACGTTACAGTAAAAGCTGTTTTAGATGATCAGGAGGAAAGCCTTTTTCATTACAAGAAGTCACCTTTACAGTAGACAGTGGGTGGTTGGACAGAGGTAGACATCTGTGTGGTACTTGCTACTTGCTTGCAGGGGGAGGGAATTGAAATCATGTGAGGTAAAAGACAGAAGCATTAGAAAGCTTTCATTAGCTTTCTTTAAATGGAACCTTAACGACTTCAAAAACAATGTTAGCCACAGAGCTAACAATTGTTTCATAAAAATCAAATAGTTCTAAATTTCAAGCAATTTATGAGAAGTAAAATTTAACTTCAGATTCAGCCACTCCTGCGGTACTGGTAAAACTTTCCTCTGGGAATCCAAAGCCCTTGAGACTACTGAGAAAGCCTGGAGCAAGGAAGATGAACACATGGCCGAGGAGAATCAGGTTAAAAGAATTGTTCACAAGCAAGACCACAGGACATGATGGGATGTTCCTATGAGTGTCGAGGAATCTATCCAATGTACTGTGAGACCACCACTAATTGTCTTTCAAAGGTTCATAGTGTTTGGGGAGGAGAATGTCACCCCTAGATTCCAGGTGGGCAAGAAGGAGCACTGCTAAAACTACAGCCGGTCAGCCTCACCTCAGTCCCTTGGAAAGTGACGGAACAAATGCCCCTGACAGCTATTTTCAAACATGCTGAGGACAAGAAGGAGACTGGGAGCTGTGAGTATGGATTTATAAAGAGAAAATTGTGCCTGGCTACCTGGTAGCCTTCTGCAATGAAATAACTGGCTCCTGAATGAGGAGAGAGCAGCTAATACTCTTTTTCTCGACTTTAGCAAGGCTTTTGTAGCTTTGTCCCATAACGTCCCTTAAAATATTTTTCTTTGAACTTTCTTCTGCTCTTTCAAAAGCAGTACAAGAATGCCACTAAAAGCCAATATATTTGTATAGCCTGTGCTATGTTTGTTTCCATGCATAGTAACTTTACACCACTTTCCTTATTGTATAACCAAAATTTCAATGTTTTGCGTAGATTAGTGATGCAGAACACAGGAAACCAACTTGTCTTCTACAACATGAGTGATCCTTCTCATGTGAATTAATCAAGAGGCATAATCTTCAAATGCCTGTCTCCTGCTACTCACAGTGGACTGCCTGTACAAATTGACCACTGGTAACAGTGTTTTCTGGTTTTGCCCAGACACATGGTTCAGGTTCACAGACACGTGTTCGTTCACACCTCAGTTTAACTTGAACTAACTTTCAAGTACAGACAAATCAGCAAATGTTAACTTCATAACGTTTTACAGACAACAGACTTTATTCTAAACTCCAGCAGGTCCACAGTGCTTCCCAAGTATAAGAAGTTACTTTCGTCCCCTTTCTATTGTTATACCTTTCAGGTTTATCAGGTAACTGCTCTCTTTTTTGTGTATGCCTTAGTATAATTTATGGAGGTTTTTTAAGAAGACTCGTGTAGAACAGAAAAACATTTTACAGAAAACAAACTCAATTCTGCATAGTAATCCCCAATCCACATCTGTAAACCCAAAAATTATATAAAATTAATTTGAAAATAAAGTATAACACCAATTTTATATACCTATACAGAAAAATCATAAAAATATTCTTCCCAGGTAATACTTCTAGAGTAGTAATTGTTTTACCCAGGTGAAAGTTTATCTAGAAATCTTAAAATCCTAAATATTATGAGATTAACAGATGAAGGCTACATAGTCAATGTAAGCAGCTGAAACCAGTTTAAACCTCCTGCCTCTGGATGGCAGTCAGCTGTATAAGCTGGCATTGGTAAACCGAAACAGCTCTGAGATTTCTGCATCTGCTTTTTATCTGTTTTACAGAAAACACATGAAAAAATTTAGGATTGCTGTATTTAGCATAGCGTATCCATTAGAAGAGTTGTATTAGCAGCTCTAGGAGTGTGTTTTACAATGACATTCTTCTCGCCATAAAATCGCTTGTATCAAAGATGGAGTAGCTTTTCTTGGCTTAAAATTATTTTTAAACTTACCTCAAAATAAGATGAGGGAGTTAGCTGACAACCTGAGACAGTATCATTATCTCTGAATCTCCAAGCGTGTATTAACAAAGGAAGAGTATTTCCACCATTTAGAGATTGGGAAAATGCAGAAAAGTGGGTAAGACTTGGTAATCATAATCTGAGAACAGACTCGGCATCCAGTTAATCATTTCAGGGCAGCATTTCTTCAGTCACTTATGAAATCTAGTATCTGTTCTGCAGACAACACTACTTGGATTACAGAAGCATTTCTTCTTCAAACGGGGTTTTAGAAAACCCTTTTTTAAGCTGTATAAAAGTCTACATATCAGTAGATAAACTAACAGTTTTATTATATACTTTTAGAATCCATACATGTGACTATATGGGTAAGGAAAAGGAGATATAAAAATTCAGCTTGTAATTTATTTTTTTAAATTACATTGAGTGTCTGCTGGGAGATCTGGTACTTGCTGTTTTTCTGGCAGGACATGTAATTGGAACTGTTCGGGCAGGTGCCCACTGGAGTGAAAAAAAGCACCTTTTTTCTTTGCTGTGAGGTTATCCTGCTGGGAGTCACAGCATGCAATTCTACATAAGGGGAAGATGTTTTTAAACCTCAAACAAACAGGTCTGAACAACATCATTCAAAGGTGTTGGATAGAAGATTCTGGAATTCACTGGGAAGAACTTCCTCTCCTTTCCAGTCAGATTTTGTAGGAGTAGGGCAAGAAGTTTTCTTCTTGGCATAAGAATAGAACCTTTATAATCATGAAGTTTGAAAACCAGAGTACAACTCGGTGCAGATAAACATTAATGTTTTACTTACAGCTTTTATTTGAAAGTGGCATAAAATAGGCATTATTGCAAAACGAATTGAGTTCAGTGGGTAGAAATGCTGAAAAAAATTTTTGGTGTCTTTAGATGTCTTAAAATATAAGCACGTAATTATTTAATCTGTAATAGATTAACTACAATCTGCAATTTAAAAACAGCACACATTTACTGCAGGGTCAGAAAATCACCCGGTGTATTCTCATAGCTTTTAAAATTAAAATGCAGCAGAAAAAAAAAATTGTTTAGATGTTTAATCTGTTTGGAGGCTTTCAGCATGGTTTCTAACCCTTGCATGCATCAACTCCAACCTCATCAGTCATTGCTCATGACAGTTAGCAAATGAGACAATTTCATTTTTAATTTTTTATTTCCTTTTCCGATTATTTCATTTTTCCCAGGACTTAGTATTGTGTCAGCTAACCACCTGTTACTAAATATTTCAATATTTATTAGTAAACCTTAGTGTCTCTGTAGTGAAGCAATGGCTTTCAACTGAAGTAGTTTTTGGCAGAAACATTTTCAGCAAAAATACCTTCTCCATATTCAGAACCAGTTGATTATTATGTTGTGAGTGGAAGTTCTTGCAGATGAAAATCAATCAAATATGCTAAACCATTGATGTTAAGAGCCTTGGCACAATACTTCCAAATCATGTATTTTGCCAATGCATACTTCTAATTCAGTAGAAAACTCTTCCCCTTTTTGTTGTTTTTTTTTTCTCCAAAGTTTCCTTCATAAACCATCAACATTAGCAGTTGAATGAGAATTTCTCTGTAGAACATCTGGTTCATCTGCTACCAGTTTCTCTATTAAAAGAAGGTCCATGAAAAGTTTGTTCAAATTGGTATTTTCACATCTCGCAAACAAGAGTGAATATCCTGCAACAGTTTTTTTCATTAATTTGGACAACACTGAAGCATAAACAGTTCAGCCATTTGCCGTGTTGAGCCATGCCTCATGAAATGGACGCAGTGCAGAGCCACATACTCCACTTTGTGTTATGCAGCTACGAAAATAGATGTTGCAGACTACTGTGATAAGAAATTTAATTCCCAGTGCTCTAATGTTTGGGCCAAGCAGAAGGGCTCTGTTATTTCAGCAACACATGACTTTTCATAAGGAACTCTTCTCAGCCATCTCAGGAACCTTGCCACCCTAGCTGTGTTCTCTTGCACGTTCTTAGTGCACCTGTAAAACTTTTAATCAGGTATTCATATAAATATGAGGGGCTGAAAGTGTCCTGACTCAACTATTACAAGCTACACATTAACTGAATCTTTCACAGCTCAGTACTGTTTATCCATAATTGCAAATTACTTTTGATATGCACAAAATTCTGTACACAGTATTTCTGATGTAGTTTAAAATATTGGTTGCAGTGCTCATTTTGTGTTTTCCTTTAGGCCAAACAGCTGATACTTTTTCCATACTTAATGCTTCTCCTTAATACAGAGCAATAGTTCAAATAGTTCAAGTTGCAGAATTGAAATACAAGTCACATTCTCACAGACAGTATTCAGGAAAAGCAAACACAAGGAAACAAAGAGCTGGAGATCAGGGAGTGCAACAGGGAAGAGAGTCTGGAACTGCAAGGAGAGGTGATGTTGTCTGTACTTGAAATGAGGCTCTTAGAAAGTGGTAGAAGGGAGAGAATGCTCCTCAGAACTCTCCGAGAAGCTTGAGGGACCTGCCACTGCCAGGAACAAAGCAAGTGGGCCACAGGGCTGTTGGCCTGGGGTAGCTCTGTCAGCATGTAGGGAGTGTGGTCAGCAGCCCCTGACGCAGGGTGTCCGGAGCCTTTGTTGCAGCTGCCCCGGCCTGGAGAGGGTGATGCTCCCACCCTTTACCTGGCGGTAGGAAGAGGCCTGTGCTAGGAGGAGGCTTGCTGGATCAGAGGGAGTACCTAAGGCCCCTCCTGGACCTTTCGTGCAGGACCTGTGCTGCTGTTGGAAAGCTGTGCTGCTAAGCAGAGGAATTTTGGAAGTCAGCAACCTGTGTAGCTCAGGGACAGACAGGACCTCCTCAAACCCTACAGCTTCAAGCCCACCACAATGAGACCTGGGCAGTCTGTCACTAGCAGAACCACAAGTGTAATACCAGTGGAAGGCAATAGCTGGAAACTGGTGGCTTCCAGCACCGCATGTAAGGCTCGTGCTTGTAGTGCAGTTTTAACAGCTGGCATAGCAGAGCCCCAGTTTCAAGGCAGTCTCATAGATGCTGCAACAGAATCTTCTGTACACATTCCAAAATTAATCCTAGGCAGCAGAAATACCATATCAAAAAATACACTTTCTCTCTGAAAAAGTGCCTTCAGGCAGAAAAACCACAAGTTAGACGCAGCATTCTCAGGTGCTTGAAGAAAAAGTGAACTGTTGAGTTATAAAATAATGTCCAAGTAAGGAGCAGATACAGAAAACCTAAATAACAAGGAGGCCAATACTCCAGGGTCATCAGGGCTGTGCCCTGTTACAGTTAGAATCAGTTTTCTGTGTAGAGGAAGTAGGACATATTGATAGTGATATGCCAGATCTACATATACAAGGAAAAAAGACTAAACAATTTGTGTTACTACATTGTTGTGTGGTTTCCAAGAAAACTGGATGTCTAGCTGAATTTAGCTCTCCTGTGAAATTCAGTGCCTAGCTCTTCAATTTCATTACCACATAATGCTTATCCACCTCTTCAGAGTGCTCCCAGCATACTCTCAATTTTAACCCTACTCATTGACCTAGGCACCCCTCTCTGCCTGTCAAAACAACTTAACTTGCAACTAAAGCCCTCTCTTTTGACAGAAGCCACTCACTGCCCTATCTGATTTCACTGCAAGACTGGGATGCATTGGGCCTGACTGAGCTGGAGTTCATTTCCTCACAGCAGCCCTCACAGTGCTGTGCTTTGCATTGGTAGGTACAAAGGTGTTGATAACACAGCAGGGTTTGGCTGCTGCTGGGCAGCACTGGCACAGCACCAGCGCTGTCTCTCCAGCACCCCAATCAGTAGGCTGGGGGTGAGCAAGATCCTGGGAGGATACACACATAGGCCAGCTGACACAAACTAACCAAATGGAATACCATATGACATCAGCTCAGATATAAAAGCTAAAAAGAGGAGGAGGAAAGTGAGGCATTTGTTTTTTACAATGCTTGCCTTCTGGAGCAGCCACTACCCAGGGCTGACGCCCTGCTTACCAGGATGTGGCTGGACATCACTTGCTGAGGAGAAGTAGAAAATAAAATTATTCTTTCCTTTCTCTTTGCTTGCATGTGCGTAAACTTTTGCTTTTGCTTTAGTAAACTGCCTTAACCTACAAGTCGTTTTCAATCCTATTTTCTCTCCTCAGCAGCCTGGGAAGGGGGAGTGATAAAGAAGCTCGGTGGGCACCTGACACCCAGCCAAGGTCAAACCACCACACGGGGTTATTCACAAAATCCTTCTTTGTTGTGAAGAACCCAGTCTTGCAATGAAATCACCTAGAACAGACCTGTGGCACTGAGATGCCCAGAGCCAGGAACACAAGTAAGACTTTACTGATGTATATTGATGGAGTACTGAGGTCTACAGAAACTGTAGAATAAATTAGTGTTATGGAGAATTTCCTGGAACTTAAATAAGTCAATTTCACACAGCTTTAAAGAGCATTAGTTTATTATCTATTCTCCATGTGTTACCTCAGAAACAGTCTTATTATATACAAAAATTTGGAATGTTGAATAAATGCTGATCAATAGAAACATTACATAGCTGTTGACAAGGGAGTATTTCTAAACAAAACCAAAATAATCATGAATGTTTGATTCTGTGTGTTGCTTATTGCTATGTTTGTGTTCATAGAATGCTTTCAAGTATATACACTTTCTTTAACTCATCCAAGAAAGAAACTAAAAAATATTTACATAATAAATACGTGGGAGACTTCATCTTTTCATTACATCAGTTGAACTGATTCTTTAATGAACTATTAAGAATAGAAAGAATTAACACAGTTTGCATCAATTCATTGCCATGCTCAGTAACTTAGGCTGCTGATGGATTTTATTCTATTCAAAATGTAGTTTACAATGCATTCAAAATGAAAAGTGCCGATACTGTCTCTCCTCCTGCTGAATCCTGGTTGGACTAGTTCAGGAGACACCTTTCTCCCACTCCCCACAAAATCATTTAGTCTGACATGTTTACCTTCAACACACTGACACTGACGAAACAAACACATTTCAATTCACTAAAAACTCAAACATTTAGTGAGTAAAATCAGCATAATCCATGTTTTATTAGACGATTAATTTGCTAACTGACGGAAGACAAGCTTTGGCCAAGTATTTTCACAAGAAGTACTAAACTTCTTGCTATAAATCTCTACTTATATAGTTCTACCAGCCGAACAGTTTTTGGTAGATTTTTTCTGTGATACATAAATCTGAAAATTAAGAAACACAACAACATTTAAAACTTCTGTTACCATTAAAGCAAAATACAATACAGTATAATTTCTCAGTGATATATTTAAATGTACTGCAAAATGTATACAAAGTCAGTCCAAGATCAGTAAAGAATCAGTTCTGCTTTTTGGACTTTTCCCTTCTCAAAGATACAGGTTTCGTAGAAGACCAAGGTCATTTAGGACTTGTCTGTATGTATCCCCATTAAAAGGCAGTGTGTGATAAAAATAACATGATTAAAAGTAATGAACATGTGATGCGAACATTTTGCATTTTCAATAAAAAAATAGAAACTAAACAACTAAACACTGAAGCCTGCCATTATATAGCTATGTTTCTCATTCTTTAAGATTAACAGCACACAGAAAAAAAGTGAATTTTATCAAAATACAGCACATTTCTGCTAATATATCCAAAAAATCATTTTCTATGTAAATATTACTGAAAATCAACTAAAAAGAATTAAAATATACAAAGAGTTGTTAAAGGGTTTCAATTAAAATTATTAGAACTATACACAGTACAATAAGCAATAGTTAACATCTTTGAAAGAAGTGCAATAATATTGGAGTTCACTTATTAAAAAAGTACTGCCTGTTTATTACTGCTAGCTGTGTATGATTCCTTCCTCTTCCAGCTCATTGTCCCAAAACTAAAGGAAGCTGGTGTTTTTTTCTAGCTTTTTAAAAAGCATTTACTTTTTTGGGTTGAAAAAAGCGCTTATACCTGTCTCAAACTACCAACTTGTATGTAATTAAAAATGAACTGCAATAATTGAATATTGCTCCAATGATAGGCTAATTATTAGCCCTGATTAAAAACAGTTATCGGTCTTCTATGGCACTTTTCCCTGGTCCATAACAACCGTGTATGAATTATCACTGCAGACTATGCAGTCTCTATTCAATCACAAAGGAGAAAGATAAAGTTAACGTTTCTGTTAAACAAAATTAATAGAAGCATAATTGAACATTTTATACAGTAATAAGGAACAAAGGCAGCCTGTGGTAAATCACTATTACATTAATGTAATTAGAAACCCTTTAATGACTCTGAAGTGTCTAGTTCACATTTAATGTTACCTGTAGGAACAGCCCTTTAAGAAACCTCATTACGAACTGGTGGGTTGTTAAGTACACCCTCCCTTTGCTCTCCATCTCACCACAGCAATTGTCCATCACTGCTCAAAGTTTCACGAACTTGCTTTGGTTACCTAGCTCCATGCGTATGGTTTCCTTTTTGATTAACAAGGCAATGCAAAGGCCAAACAAAATTGAGATGTCTTTCATAACCTTTTCTGCATAATTTACTTTGTGTCTGTTTAAATATGTATTACAGGCAACAACCTTAAAAACTGGCCATTTCAGTTTCATTTCAGTTTTAAAATCTGTCAGCTTAAAATGGAGTTGTTTTTATAAAGATAAAAGTATCACCATTTCCACAAAATTTGGGATTTCCATAGCAGAGAAAAATCTCTGGGCACAATTCCACAGTACAGTTGAAAAAATTATGTATGCAAGAAAACAACTAAACATGAATCACATGTGGCAAAGGAATATTCAATGACTACATTAAGAACAAATCCTGTATAATATCACAAATTTGTAGTTACAGTCTTCCTAAAAAAACACCGTAAGCTTTTATTGCATTTTCTATTGGTAGACGTACACTCCGGAACTAAACACTTTTTCTTCTCTCCTGATTCCAGATTTAGATAGCAGATAATTGTTTCACCTGACCTTTATTCTGTCCAACCAGCACCACCTTCCATCTACCCATTCATCTATACAATGTGCACATAGCAAAGCCAACACTTCATATCCCCGTTCATATCTACAGAAGTGGTTCAGCGTAACACATTAATATCTGGTGAATAAAAATAAAGGCAATAAACAGCTACAGGACAGACAGCCCTGCCATCTGTCCATTGGCTACAACTGCGGCTTCGCGAAGCCTTGCACAAAGTTTAGTAATGTGTATGAATTATCCAAAAATAAACCTACCATCTGTACAAAAAAACAACATAGGTTTGTTCTTGGAGGAGTGATCCTTAGATTGCTATAATGCTTAAAAACAAGTTTATTCACCATACGCATTTCCAAAATTATTTCTTGTATGTTCTATACAGTGGTTTTTTCCCCCTTTAACCACAAGTTCAGTATTTCCTGTACAAATTTTGATCATAATTCTTTTTGAGTTCTTTTAATGTATAAAAATATGCAAAATATTCAGTTTCCCCATAGTCCTTCAATGAATTCTGTTGGCTTATCCCCACACTCCATGGTACTTATGAAGAAACTTCTCGCACAATGATGAGTTCCACTGCATTCTGAAAAGTCTTTAGCAAAGATACTGCTTGTCCATGATCAATATTGATGAAGCTGTATCCATTAGCCTAAAAAGAAATATTTAAATTGAAAATGACAGTCTCATATGCCATGTTAGTAAAAGATGTCTTATATTTCATATTAGTTCATTTCAACCTTAAGGTTTCTATATAAATGCAGAGCATAAAACACTGTAGATTTGCAGATTACTTGAGTACGTACCTGCATGCTACAAAAAACTAAACTACTGTGTCAGCAAAAAGAAAACCGAAATTTAAACCACTGACAATTTAAACTGTTATTGCTTCCAGCTGTGCATCCCACCTTTCTCCCTGACAGAGAGAACTGGCCATGCTCTCTATGCCTTAGCTGTGCCATTTCGAAAGCTACAGCTCTTATCCTGTCACTGAACACTCGCTGTTGTTGCCAGCTGAATCCTTGGTTATAAAATCAGTACTTTTCAAATCTTTCTAAGGTTGCAGAGGAAGATTTATGTAGACTGTTCAGAAACAAAAGTGGCCACAACTCTTCCAAATAATAATTTGTACAGAATGTCCTAGCCCTAGTCTTAGGTCTTATTTGCAATGATCTGGTCATTAGTCATATAGAATTTTTTTATTAGACATGATGTATTAGACATGCATTATAATATGCATGCCTATGGATGTTTTACAGAGAACATTGCAAAATCAAGCATAGCAGGGGCATTTTTAAAGAGATGATGTTCATTTTAAAAATCCACAGAAGTCTGAGTGGCAACAAGACAGAGTGGGACTGTCATTGCATTATCACTGGGATTATCACAGATAAAAAAACTATGCTGTTACACAAAAGAAATACTCTCAGTTATGAGAAATGAAGTGACTTCTGATTGTCCAAGCATGCAAATGCAACTTCTCCTTTAGCTCTTTTTCAAACTGAATTCCTTATTAAACAAAAATCAAAACCCAAGCTGTGCCAATATGACAAAAAAACTTCATTATGGAATTTGATTTGTCTGCATGGCATTTATAAAGACAGGAATAAACCATTAAAACACAAGTTACCTTTCAGACATGTTCCACTCTACAAACATGTGACAAATGTGCTAACAGTATTTTCAATGGTTTAATATGCTTATTGTTCCTGTATGGTGTGTTGGGTTACACCCATCCCTGTATCAGTAAGAGAACTAGGACCTCTCTCACCCCAATGAGGAAGAACAAGCACAGGATTATTTACTGTGCTCAAGGATAGGCCATCTTTTAATTGGAACAACTTAGTTCATTTTTCTTGTGTGCCTTTTGGCTTTATCTTTCATTTGAAGAATCAGGCTGAGTTTTCAACTGGGCTTTGTTTTAGAAAACAGTTCACAGGATGTTGTGGTTTAATCGAGATACTAGTCAGGGGTTGGGGAAGGTTGGTTTTGGGTTTTTTGTTTGTTCTGTTTTTAGAAACCTGAAATGCAGCAGAGTCAACTCTCAACATTTTCATGATGTGGTGAATAATTATTTTAACAAGCTCTGCAACTTTAAGGGTAGCTACAACAATGTTCAAATGTCCCATTTGCCCATTTCCATAAGAAAGGCACTTATAATCCTATTGTTCATTTCCCTGACCCCTCCCAAACACCTTATGAGCTCATTAGACAACTTCAAACAACTCTGATACAGAAAAGGTCTGAAAGGTACAGACTTTCCTAGAGAAAGGAACGACACAGCTTGCAGCCCAGAAGCCATGGCTCCTGAAACACCTGACCCAGCTCGCCAGTAGCAGATGGGGCAGCCAGGAGGTGCCTGCTGTGACCAGCCAGACACCAGCCAGCAGAGAGGCAGCTCTGGCCAGTGCTCATGCACATCCAGCCTGCCAGTGGGGGAGAGGCAGCAACGGATGGCAGGAGCTGCACCACGGGGACAGACATAACAGCAAGGTGCAACTGTGGAGAGAGGCTGTCAGGGGCAACTGCTGGTGTTCAGACAACACGTTATCCAGAACACTGCATTGTGAACGACCACAAATTCAATAACTGAATGATAGTAAAGTCTAATGAAATGCTCCTGTGTCATCTGAAATGACATCTTTTGTCACTTTTTTTTTGTCTTTAGAAATGTGAAAAATGTTCAGAATTTGAAAAAATTATTCACAGTCTGACACACTCTGTGTCACTTATTTTCACGTCAGGTAGAAGAAAATGAAAAGCATTATCCCAGAATATTAGAATAAATATGGAAAAGATACTGGTAATCTATCTAAAAATTAAACATTATGCTCTTAGGTGCAAACTGAAAATGAACTGCTATATTACATAGGCTAATTAAGTTATTACAATACCTGAATTATTTTATCCCCTGGCTGTAACAGCTTAGATGCTGGTCCGTCTGGCTGCACTCTGGTTACAAATATGCCCTTGAAAAACAGAGGGGGAAAACATTTTTGACAGCTTATTTATGAATAACAGGACAGCATCAAACAGATATAATTAAAAACATTTTTTCTATTTTCCTAATTGGAGGAATACTAAGTAGAAGAGAGTGCAATATTATTCTACAGGTCTCTGGCTTTTGAGACTGCCTTTCTTTTCTGATGTTAAAAACCCAGGACAATTATCTTTAAAGGGGTACTGAGGGGCAAACTGTGATCTATATTGGTTTTATCTGGCAGATGTATATGTCAACATGAATTATCAATCACCAGAAATACAGCTGTAGGCTAAATCACTGTCTCTTTTATAAGAGGATCCCAAATTGTACACTCCATAATTCACTATCTCAAAATTGCTAAGTGATAACTAGAACTGTGCAAGAACCACTCATCTGGAATAATCCTCTATACTGTCACGTGACAACCTACAACCTTGATTTTCCATATCATTTGTCCAATTTTCTCCCTTCCAATCCTGGAGTTTAGTGGTTTGGGGAATATATATACTTTCTTTTCTCCCTTTGCTGAACACGAGAAACATTATAAATCAGAATGCTTTTAAGAAGTGTTAGTATAAAATACTTACATCATCTTCTGGTCTGAATGGATTTCCTCTACCACCAACTCCTCCTGATATACTAAATCCAAGTTCTGGATCCTTGTCAACTCTCACTCGAATCTAAGTAGTTACAACCAAAGTTAGATGAACTGGCTGAAAATCTGCATTCCAATCTACTGTAATAAAATTATTACTAAGGAATTCACGTGAACAAAATCTTTAAAATGGAAAAAAAGTTTAAAAAGCAGTTCAAGAGAGTATTTATCTTATTAATGCAGAACAGGATTGCAATACAACATCATGCATCACTGTATCTAAGTTTTACTCCAATATCGCTATTATTTTAATTGTAATTCACATGGGCTTTAAATTCAGAGATATTTTGATATTATGTAAGTTACTGTAATGCCCCCAGCAAATATACATGCTCCTATGAAAGAACCTGTTCTTCCTATTTCTTTGCTACCTGTAGATGAATTTTAAAAATCAAACCTCATTCCTACTTCAAGTTCTACATAGCCAACATTGTCCTCTTTCTCTTGCTAGAAGAGTTGAATACAAAACTAATTTTACACAGGAAGCGGACATTCTCATTCTAGCACAGAATGAAAATGTAGTACTCAGTATTTTCTGAAAAAAACCCAAACAATATAGAAAGAAGGCTGCCACAATTAAAAAGCCATTAAATGGTATAAGAATTTCTTATATACACATCTGTCTGTCATAAATAAAACTGGTAACTATCAGGTATGTATCAGATTGCTCATACATTTTTATGGATTTTTGCTTATGGATACGCATTTCTACATTTGCAGGCTTTTTAACCATTCCAGATACAAAGTACTCTAAGTTGTACTGCTACTTTGCATTTTTTTCCGTTACTAGCAAAATAGTGAGTTGAGATAAATAAATAAATAAATATAGTTGATAAATAAATATCTAGCTCAGTACAAAGATGCAAGTTTAAGTTTCTGGTATGTTCTGTTAAAATTCTACCCACATTTCTCTCAAAACTGGAAGGAATGTGTGATTTGAGGAGTGGAATTGCTCTGAGATAACACTGTTTTCTGCTGGAGAGAAATCCCTATATTGTTTCTGTCAGCATCTCCAGAGAAATGATAATAAATGAAAACAATGTAACAATCCATTGTCACTGACTGACAGCTGTCATATCTGTCAGACAGATTTTACTTTTACCTCTTGCTTTGCCAGCTCATGGCTTTGTCTGGGAGAACACTGGGACTGGGTATAGGGAGGCTGGTGGGCAACTTTCAACATCAGATAATCAATTAATTGCTCTCTAGATGGATGTCTTGCTACTGATGATTGAGGAGGGAGATGATGGACTTGGCTGTAGTTTGCCTGAAGTCTCTGAGGCTGGCACATTTGTCCATTTGTTAAAGGCATCTGAATAAAACATGAATACTCAGGGTCATACATTTTATAAGCAGCAATCCTGCTTTATTATTTCAATACTTCTCATATATGACTGCTCTTAATTTTTAGCAACATTACTAAAACTACTCTTCTGGATCAGGTACAATTATATCCATTTTGTTTATAGTTACCAGCTCTGACCTACTGAACAAATACGAAAAACAAAAACTCGAGTGCTAATTTATTAGCACGAATTAGACAGCCTTTGCTTTTAGCACTTGTTTCACTGAGTTTTCCCGAACGTTATTTTGTAGCAGTACAACTGATGGTATTGACACTTGGTTGATATCATTATAGTTTGCACTTATCTTGCATAAAATTCAGAGATTTTGTAACAATTTCCAGTAGTTCATACAAAAATAAAAATTCCCCCCAGCTAGCAGACTACACGCTCTCCAAGCATCTCATGGTGACCACTTCCCAAGAAAACTCTCTGAGCAAGTTCACATCCAAACTCAAGATTTTAGTATCAGAACTGGAGTATTTGCAACAAATGTTACTCTTTGGTTAACACACACATAATTGATTTGACAGGTATAATGATGACAAGCAGCATAAAGGATACAACTTCCAAGACACACAGTGCATTCCAACTGTATCACCAGGAATGATGCTGGAGGTGACATTTCTTTACTGAAGCCCCAGAGTTACTGTTCAGCTCTGCAGCTCTGCATTGAAATGGGCAGCCTTTTCCCTCCTCACCTGTATGCCTCATGTTCTTATCCCTAATTAGTCACTCATTCATCTGCAGGATTCCAAAAGTGCTACAGGCTTGAGTTACAGATTTTTTTTCTGCCTGCCATCATTATCCCATTAGTTACAGGATACAAGGATATTAAAATACTTCCTCTCTCAGTATTATAAATAACTGAAGTGTGCAAATTTCAGCCTTTAACCATGCTATGTGAATGGACACGTATCAGAATCTGCTCTGTTGACTTTATGTCAAACTGATCCTGAAAAATGATAATGTGTGTATATAATGTATTTTCAGCTTGTTTACAGATCATATGTATTGAATTTACACAACCTTCCATTGCCTTTTCTAGAAACTTGAAGGATGACAGGAAAAGGGGTTTTTCGTTGCACTGCCAGAGGTTCAGTTTATATAGGCAGTATGTATCCACAGCTATGAAAATTCCCAATACCCATTGTCTGTAGAAATGTGGCTGAAATTACTGAAGTTATAAGAATAAAATCAACTGCTGCATCATAATAATTTACAAGAATACATTTAGTTTCATTGTCGTAAGACCTGCGCTATAGATGGTGCTTATAGATGAATTCAGAGTGTCTCCTACTAATTCTGGTTTATCATCACAATTTTATCACAACAGATCTCAAGTTTGTTCTTTAAAAGGTTTAATCAGCTTCAGATTGCTTTACTGAAATCATCTGCCATATTCCAATTTTCACTTGCAAGTACTTGTTTGGCTGCAAATTTCTTCTTTCAAAGCACCTACTGAAAAAAAATAAGAACTATCTTTCTTCACATAGTCAACTGTTTTGTCTTGCAAAGAGGATGCTGTTTCATTTATGCCAGCTTCAAAACCTGGGTATTACATTTTGAAGAAGCCCTAGTTCCAACTGCTATTCCAATATAAGTTTCTACTACTAATAAAAAATATATCCTTACAAGTAACAGCAAATAAAATCCTATCCATGGTGTCATGCAGATAATTACCTGCACAGCTGTTTTCTTCATGCTGTCTGGAGGAACATCTTTGAGACTAAGCGTAGCAGATGAGTAATTCTGCTGTCCTGAAATGAATACTTCATCCTGGCATTGGTCTGGAGCAGAAGCCTGTGGATGCTTTAAACAGAATGGAGCAGTAAAGACAACTGTCTTCATATAATTCAAACTAAAAAATTCTCATAAGAAGCCCAGGATAAAACATTTTAAGGGCTTTATTATTCTTTATCTTCTTTGATTAGCTAGTACATTATTTACGTAGAAAATCTCACTAGCCAATACACCATACACCCATAAAATATTGATGGACATTTCTAAATCTCTCAACTGCAGAGGTGTCTTTTATCACTTTAACGTAAATTAATAAGAAAAGTCAACAAATGCTAGGGACTAACTATTCAAGGAAGTCTTCTGTTGACTTTATCCTGCTCACTGTGGATGCCATAGTATCACTCAGGGTGCTCAGTTAAAAACTAATTTCCTGTATTTTCTGACAAACTATTAATTTTGTTGAATGCCTACAGTATCTTACAGTACAGTTTATATCATCAGAATATCTTTTGGGGGAGGAAAAAGTATAGTACATTAAAGCATTCTGCATATGTAAAAGGATAACTCCATCAATGTAAGGACCCCTCACAGTTTACTCTTTCCCCCTCTATATATTGCAATAGCCTCCTGTAGGTACTCACTCGAACAATGTGCACACCAGAACCTCTTCCGTCTGCAACACTCAAGGCAACACTACCCTGGCTGCCATGCAGATCCCTAGAGCTGCCATAGTGAAAGCTGCTAACTGCAGCATAATTGGAATTAAAGGACCGAGACAGCATGCTCTGAATAAAGAGGGGACAGATTTAACACAGAGATTAGTGCAGCATGCATAAACCACGAGACATGTTATACATGTAATACAAACATATTCCATTGTCATGCAAGATAAAAACCATGCAAGAACAGTACCACTGTGATGTATAAAACACAACTCAGTAACCCTATTTACCTTTATTTACTGTAAATCAGCATGCAGCAATTCACATGCAGAATTACATGTAAATAAAGTCATTCAAATATTCATGTGTGAAAAAACAAAGGTGCTTATCAAAATCTTCATGTTTTCATTAAATTTGCAACATATCAAGTATGTTGTAGGAAGAGAAGCTGGCAGTCAAGTAAAACACCTGTGAAAATCTACCTAATTACCCATTATTATTTTGTCTCATCCCCCCACCCCACTACTAGTAAAATACAAATAAAAATTTACACAGAGATTTGACTGACTGAATTTTCTTGCTATCTGACAATATCCACAGTGCATTGCAATAACACTTCATTCAAGAATGTGAACCAGCCTCATTTAAAGGAAGAGGCCTCAAAGAAACTGAGACTACCCCTGTGCTACTGTAAGCAATCAAACAGGTACCATGACCTCAAGGACATATGTGACAGTGGTTTAGGTTTGAGTTTCATTATCTTGCAAACCTTACCCATGCAATATTGGCAAAGATAACAAAAAGAAAGCAAGAGACATTACCACCTTGCCATCATGGCCTTTTGTAGCCATAACAACAAAACAAAATAAAAAGACAGCACAAGGGAAGAAATAGAAAAGCTTTCATGGGCCACCTAATAGATGAAACAAACCTATCTTGAAAATGCGACAACCCCATGAAAAAATACTATTGTAGGAAAAGATACACTATAAAGCATCAAAATCCAGCAAATTCAAAGTTGTTTTTTGTAAAGTTTCTAATTTTTCCAAGTTAAAGAAAGGAATGTTCAAAATAGGTATAACTTGACTAAGATACTGTAACAATTCTGACATGAATAAATACATTTTGGCATCTGCCTGTTGACTATGTATACTAATCTGATTTGGTAATAGTCACTAGTCCTTAGGCAGACATCTGGTCTTTCATCCTAGCTTCATCTTGTGAAACTAAAACTAGTTTAATAATCAAAGCCATATGCCCCTGCATACTCATATTCCCCAGATGTTATGGTAGCACAGTCATTGGAAACTCCCTTAAAAAACAGCATTTACTGACAATACTTGCTTTATCTTGGCCAAGGCTCTTGGATAACCTCTGTCTGAATGACACAGTGAGCGTTCTGCATATTTCTCTTCTACACCTACCCTCTTCTCTAGCCAGTGGATTTTTCAAGCTTCCAAATCTACATTCACTAGACATTCAATCTGAGCTTACTGCTCCTGTAAGTTTCAGGCCAAACACCCAGGCAAAACTGCCAGAGCCAGTTTCCCTTAGCTTCTTAGGGCCTCAAACCATCTTCTTACTACTCTTCTCATAGTAGTCTCTGTAACTAGCCAAGCGGCCTTCTTCCCCCACCACTACAGGCAACTCCCTGAAATTTCCTTACAGAAAGCTCTCAGAGGCTCCTATCTCTCTCCATCTTCTGTGAGTGCAAAAAGACAGATAAAAATAGGAGGAATGCATGGTGGGACTAAAAAGTTATCTCCTCAAAGTGTCTCTAGCAGACCATCTTACTATAAATAACCCTCGATTCACTAGACTCATTCTCAGACAGAGCCAAACAGATAGTCAATAAACAGTGACAATCTATGTGACAATGGAGATTTGGATTTAAAATCTAAAACAGATCTGTAATAGGAGGGAGAACTTCCCTGAAATTTGTAGTGGTATGATTTGTACATCACGAATTGAGATTTCAGTTAACTGAGTTTCAAGGTAATTGCATAATCTGAGAAGTATAAACTCTAAAGGGTTTATAAAATCTTTCTTGGAAAAGAGTTTTTCCAAAAGTACAAAATATTGTGCAATTGACGTAGGGAAGAGTTGAGAAGCATTGCAAACACCGTTACTCTTCAACACTTAAATTAGAAGAAACCCGCAAGTACAAACAGTACAGAACAAATACTATTTAAAAGTACACAGACTTGGTAAGAAAGTTTTAGTTTAACACAAGAAAGATTCCTAGGGTCAAAACAAAAGAGTATTTGTCCTCTACTTATTTTTAGTTGGCAAGAGAGAAACTGAGGCATTTGAGTGTGAACAGCATTCCTATTAATTTTACTTTTCAATATGAGCATGATAAAGGTTGTACATTTCGTAGAAAGATTCCTGAAGACTGCTGCACCAGAGAAGACAATTTCTGAAATCCGAATATGCAGATGCCATTAACTCCCCTGATTTTCACTCCAAATTAATAAAAATTAAATATGGAATAAATGTATGATCTAAACTTCAGACTAAATATGACTGTAATTCCAAGTACCAACTCCATTATTCACCTCATTTGCTACAGTGTCTTACTGCATAATGGCCTGCAAAATAATAACTCAAATATTTGAGGCTTGAGAAATCTTATTTTAGTTACTCTGAACTGATACATACTAAGAAATATGCAGGTCATGTCCCACTATATTTTTGTGAATGCTACACTTACTAGAAATCAGTTATTCAGCCATGAACAGCACATATTAGAAACTACAATACACCCCCAAAAATGGCTATATACATAAACATCCCAATTTGTAGTCAAAATCAGCCTCAGTTTAGACGCAAGCAGCTAGTAGCATAATTTTGGGGTCTGCTTATATATTTTTTAAATTATAACAGTCAGAACATAATCTCCATTTTGCATTAATTAACATTTCAGACTCCAAAAGTGCATGTTTGGGGATTGAAGTGTCTTAATCCATTTACTCAGGTGCAAGAAAATAAATAGTGGAATTTATTTAAGAGAATTTATATTGGATAATATTGTAATTTTAAGAGCGGTTGGAGTCTGTCATGTCAATCCATGAAATTCTGGTGTAGAAGGGGAACTAATAAATTCAGTATCTGCAGGGAACAAGACTCTGCATTCTACCTATCTTGAAATAGCCCTAAGTGGTAACTTAACTGCTAAGCCTAAGTATTAATATTTTTATTTATTTATTTAACATTACCTAGAATCAACTGCAGGGTGAAGGTGGACATAAGTTATCCTTTCAGACAATATTAAGTGTTTAGAAATCCCTTCAGTTTTCATTCCCACCAGCCATCTAAGTCTCTTTAGAAAGTTTGCACAAGGGATTCTAGAATACTTGAAATGCTTAAAATGAATGCTTTAAGCCTTTTGGAGTAAGAGCCCACAAGCACACGAAAAAATAGAGACCTTGTTTGAAATGTGACAGACTTTTAGCAAGATACCAGTTTATTCCAAAGAAGTTAAACATTATGAAACTGTTCTTCACTCACAAAAGGCAAAAGAAGCGCATGGATTTTGGTATCTGATCCTGCAAAACCAGACATAATAGACAGCACTCCTATTGAAGTGTTACATTTGGAAAACTACATATAATTTAAATTCTACTGTCAGAAAATGTTTGCAGGGGCAGAACTTCTGCTGTTTACATACCAAATGCACAACGATTTTATTGCTTTTAAAGTGTGACAGTTTGTCTTCTGAACTCCACAATGTATCATTTTAACACACTGATGGTTCAGTAGTCCATTCAAAATGGAGAAAAAACAAAAGTAAAATCAAAATTTAAAACTAACAACTATAATATTCCTGTAATTTATCAGTGTAAGAAATATTCTTCATGTTATGATCTTATACACACTTAAGCACTTCATTTTATGTATGCAGAGACATATTGAAGTCCCTGTCCTTGACACACTGAAGCAAGCTTAACTTGGGAGCAAATCTGAGGCCATATCAATTAAAATATTTTTGCATGTCAGATATGTTAGGTATGTGGCATTAAAAAAATGAATTCAAGAAAAACTTTCAAACGTCGATTAAAACTGCTATTCTGTATCCGTACTGAAACAATTAGAGATTTTTCTTTTAATAAGACACTGTAAACTGACAACTCTGAGAAAAAAAAGTAGGAATTCAACTTTATATCCCTCCTCTGAAAGTCTGCGTTTTAGATAAATAGTACATAAAGCAGATAAAAAACAGAAGACTTCATTTCAGACAAAATTGGAATGGAAAGAAAACACACACCTAACGAACTCCCAAGTTATCCGCAACAAAAAAGAACATGTACATACACAAGGGAAGGACAGTCAGGCCCAGTAACTAATTTTGTATACTTGGCAAGGAAATGTGATAGATATTTGCAGGTAACTGTTGCAGATATTTCTTACTGCAATTTATGGATGAGAAATTCCTCTCGAATTCCTGTGTTGGGTGACACGAGTGTTTTTAGACAGGCAGTATTTCAGTTTTAATTCCTAAATAAAAGCCAACAAAACTACTGTAAGAGACTACTGTGACACACCAGGTAGTAAAATGGGCATGTCACACTCAAAAAGGAAAATATGCTGAAAAATATTACTGTTTTTAAAACTCACTGTGAACTGCATTTATGAGGTTGGGGTGGGGCAGAATTGACTGCATGCTTTCCAACAGCTTACATACATAACCACTAGAGAGCAGTTTGACATTTAAATAAGCTTCTATATTCCCCATAAAATATGCTTTGCATCAGGTAAGTAAATTGTTTCTTCTAATATATATGCGAAATTTGTATTAACAAATGGTCTCATGAACTGTGTTCACCTTCATTCACCCAGATGGATAATTTTAGTTATTCTCTGCATTTCACAGAATCAGAGAATATTCTGAGTTGGAAGGAACCCACAAGGATCATCAAGTCCAACTCTTAAGCAAATGGCCCATACCAGGACCTTTACAGCTTGGTAAAGGTATTAAAAATGCTGATTATTTGGCTGGAGCCCATTGTTAATAATTTTTGCTAGACTTAAAACTATTCTGTATTTCTGCTCATGCAAATTAAACTAAATTAGCTTCTCCAATTTGTCCAACAAGCAGACACTGTTCATTTAAGTGGGTTCACTCCTCCCTCTCTCTTCAGTTACTGAATTTTATAAAAGCACAATCAACATGTCTTTCAGGATCTTAGGAAAAGAAAAAAACCCAGCAAAACAAAACAAAACCACAACAAAACCAATCCCCAAAATCCCACTACACCCTCCTTCCTAATAAGCACATGATAGAAATGATAAACACGATTAAATTCAGTAACAGTAGAGTCATAGCAAAAGTAATATTATTAACCTATACTGGTCAAGAAAATATGTATTAAATATTCATCAAAATGCCTAATTTTGTATACCTGTTTTTTTCAGTGTTGTAACTTATGCTTTAAAAAACAAAAAAAGCCATTTTAAATCCATGAAAGCTTTGTCAAACTAGTTTCCCATAAATGTTCCTTAAATGAGCTCTGTAATGGAACTTCTTCCTTACATGAGTTCTCTTAATTATTGCATTTTTTTTTCAAGCTTCAAAACATTTCAGAAGTCTACTTTACAGATAAAGCACCCTCACCACTTGGCTAATTTTTAATTACAAACAGAAATATTGAAGCCATTATTAAAAAAGAACAAAGAAATATTCAGTAAATTCCCAGAATTTTCACGTTATCATATTTGCCAGCTGCTATACAGTATCATATCTACATTTTTCACAGTTCTGATATTTCTATTTAAGTGGGTTATATCCTAGAGAATATAAAGTAGATAATTATATACACATTCACTTTTAAACCCATAAATAAGTCTCACATTGTTAAGTAAGAGCTACTTTAAAATACTTCAGGGCCAGAACAAAAGAAACATACAAAACAGACTTAAAAGATCTGTTAAATTAAATGCACAGCTAAAAATCTTAATAGCAGCTATTCCACATCAATCTAGTAGGAAAAAATTAAAGTTTACATATAAAGCATAATAAAAATTATGGTCAGATATAAACAGAATGAAGTCTGGCACTTGATGTCATTTCAGCAAAGGTGACTATGCTGCTGCAGACCCAAAGATTTATCACTGCTGTATTAAACACTGTTCCTAACATGCCCATGAACAAGCTATAAACAAAGTGCATTAACAGTGCATGAAGCTTTGTTTCCCTCTGTTTCACTCAGGGATTGCTGGAATTTTTGCCTCTCTTGTCATTTCATGTAAGATTTGATATATCCATCCAGGAGAATGGAAAATGAGGGAACGCACATTTTATTAGAGTTGGAACTTGGTAAGGTTAGTGACCCTCTTGTGGGAAAAGGGGTCCCCACACTACAGCACAGTACTGCCAAAGTCCTAAGACAATTCCTGTTGTAGGTGACAACCTGGATCAGAAGAATATGTACAGCTGTTGTGCAGGCTTCTTTAAAAAACAAATCCCATCCCTTTCTGTCACCAAAATTTATGCAACATGAAAAAAAAAACCAAACCCCAAAAAACCCAAAAAGCAAACCCATCCCTCCCAATACTGGGATTTCTGAAGAAAAATTATAGTTCAAAGTAATTTTTCCAACCATCTCCAATTAAATTTCCCTATCACAGATATTCAAGTATTTGGCATAATAATTAAAAAGCAAAGCATGTTCTTGGAAAAGAAACTAAAAACCAAAATCCATCTAGCTGGCATAATCAAAATATAATTTTGCTGCTTTACTCAATTCCCTTCCAAAGAAACATGATCAGGCTAATGACATACTAGGCATTTTTAGTGATGATATTTTCAACTGGGTTAGCTGGACAGCATAGATTACACTCTTCCAGGCTCTACTCAAATTCTTTGAAGATACGTAATTGTTTAGCTCTATGTATCAGCTCAAATTCTTGATGGCTTTTACAGAACATAAAGAATCCTGTTCATCATCTCTGCTCATATCAAAACCTACTGTGATTTTTCTGAAACGAACAAGATTTTTAAGTGTTCTCATCTCACAGCAATAAATATTCATTCAACAATCTGTCAGATACCCAACTTCAAAAGATAACTGGCTTGGAGGCAAATACATGATAATTATGGCTTTTGAATTCCTCAGCAACTAAAGCTGCAAACCTATACTTCCAAGTAGATTTTACTGATTTTCTTCTTCCTTGTTCACAAAGAGAAAAAATAGGGTAAAAAAAAGGCAGAACAAAGACCAAAACATGTAAGGGAGTATTTCAGTATATTGTGAATACAAAGCTACAATAAAAATTACCTGATTTAAAAGAGCTGACCATGCAGTCCAGCACATCTGTGTGACATTAATTAATGTATTCAAAAGTAATTTGGCTAAGCTAGCAAGTGTGATGTAAAAACAACAGTGCCTTTTTTTTTTTGAGGGAAAAGTTCATTTACAGTCTTCTGCAATCTGAGTGTTTCTCAGATATTCATCACAAACACACTTATCCTTTTTAAAGCAGGATCAAAATTAGATTTTCATTAGTAATAAAAGCTGTTCAAAACAAAGTATTTATCTTATTCCATATCTAGGTAACAGAAAAGTAGAAAAAAAAATTAG
This sequence comes from Ptilonorhynchus violaceus, assembly GCA_013397565.1. Taxonomy (NCBI): domain Eukaryota; kingdom Metazoa; phylum Chordata; class Aves; order Passeriformes; family Ptilonorhynchidae; genus Ptilonorhynchus; species Ptilonorhynchus violaceus. The sequence goes on from VZRJ01007098.1 coordinate 42,368, forward strand.
AATTATTATTTTTACCTTTTCTAGCTTTTTAGCCTCAATATGTCGCAGCACCTGTTCCCTCCAGTCATGAGGGACCTTAGCTTTTCCTGCAGGATCTAGTAAAGAGTGCTCAGAGTTAACCCTTGGGTTAGACCTCTTAGAAGGGCTAGTCCGTGAGTAATTGAAGTCACTGACTGACATAGTTCTTTCTGGTATCTCGTTCACCGACGGCCGAGCGCTCTGCGGCCGGGCCACGTTCGGACCATCAATGCTGTATGTCCGGGCAGAGAGGGGCCTCTGCTGTCCTGACATTACCAGTGGAGCTCTTCCCATTGAATGCAGATCTCTGTAAGTTAAATAGTCCCCTTCAGGAACCTGGGTCCGCCTTGAAGGTCCACTATCCCCAATATTTATTGAAGCTGTAGAAGACACACTGCTCTGCCTTTGGAGAGTGTGTCTGGTTGCTCCTGGGAGCAGTCTGTCATTTGGTGGAACAGCCCACATATCTGTGTGTCTCCCAGCCATCCGGTGGTGAGTGTTGTACACAGTGCTGGCTCGGACATTGTTATGGTTGGAGAAATTCATGTTGCCAGAATGCTTTACATAGCTGGGAGTTTCTGTACTGTCAGACCTAAGCAGACGTGAAGGAGGTAAGCTGCCTTGTTCTCCTTGGGTGTTTTGTTTCTGGGGCCACAAGGCATCTTTCGCGGCTGCACTGCTGCTGTACTGAATATTATATTGGGGGGCACAGAGCATCTGCGCACCGCCTGTCACTGATCCCCTCACTACATTAGCACCTTCGGGATTGTGATTTGAGTCAAACTTGAACACCGTTTTTGCAGAAGATACTAAATCAGATGACGACGATGACCCAGGAAAAACCTGCAAAGGCTGGTCATACAGGAGAGTAGCGGATTTACTTCGGACTATGTTTTTTCCGTCTGCAGTATCAGATCCTGATTTTGCCACTGAGTTTGACTGTTGACATCCACTGTCATTTACAGTATCATAGATTTTCAGACCACCACTGTCCATACTTGTGATGCTGTGAGATTTCATCACAGGACCGCTTCTCTGTGGGGACAAATCTTCCGTGCTTCTAGAAACAGACAGCTCAGCAGAATCCCCATCAACTGTAGTGCTTTTCACTATTTTGTCTTTACTGGGAGACTGTACTGTTTCCTCAGCATGTCCGTTTACTTTTTTTATACGATATTTATTTCCATTTTCCAAGTGCTCACTTTCTTCTTTTGTGTTATTATTCAAAAAGCCCATTACTGAAACCATTTTCTGTGTTTCTAACCTTTCTACAGGAACTGGCACTGCCTCTTCACTAACCAGTTTATTGATATTCATATTTATTTGGTCTAATTTGTGAGACTCCTCCATAGGAGTGCTTAGATCAACACCTTTTCCTATCAGGCCTAATCTTTCTTCAATGCTTAATTCATATTCAGACAAATTTGTAACCTTCTCTTGCACATTTAATTTTTCTTCTACTGTAATACTTAATTCTCCTCCATTTTGCAAAAGATTATTCAAATTTTCATCTTCTCGCCTGGAAGAAAAAAGGATGGCTCTTAAAAGAAATCCTAATAAGAATGAACATATTTCTCTAAGAACAATTTTAGAAAAAATTACCATTAATATGCAACCATACTGTGCATACAAAACAGGATAAAGAAACAGATTTATGATTTGCTATCCTACACTGAAGAAATACGTTAAACAGAGGGCCCATTTGGGCAACGTTTGTGTCATGCAGTTTCAGAAGTTTATTTAAATTCAACAAGAATCACTAAAAACAGTTCAGAAGTGTCAAGAAGTAGGAAGTGACAATAACTAAAGCTTTTTTATTAATTTCTTGTAATTTCCATGACAACTCTGGACAATTGTCTTGTTTCTATTGGCAATTTTTATGAAGAAGGCGCTTTCCAATTAAAACTTTTTAAAGAGTGACAACTTGTAATTCCATTCTTTGTAAGTTTCTAAAAATCTTTAACAGTCATGTTAGCAATCAAATTGATTTTCAAAATTAAGCAAATAAAAACACAGAGCTTTTAAAATGGTATACTAATGTAAGATAAAATTAATTCACCCTGTTATTAAGACACATGGGATTGTATGTATTGTATACTAAAGTTAGTCTCTGAAATTTTTTTTTATGAGTACCTTAATAACCTTAAGAGAACATTATTAACCTTATTTTAAAACACTGAAATTTTAAATATTTAATGAATTATAAACTAATGAATTAAAGGAATGAACACAATAGAAAATATTAAGTAACATTTTTCTATTGTATTTGCTTAGTGGTCCACAGTATCTTACAAACCTGATCTTGGATAAAACAGCAGCATGTGTTTCTTTGTCAGGAGAACAGAGAGAAATATCTTGGCTACTGTCAGTGTTTAAGGAAACAGAATCTGACATTCGAGAAGGAGAGGAACAGTTGCTGTTATTCTGATTACTATTGTGAGTAACTTCATCTGATAAGGAATCGGTATCTTTTGAGTCATCTGAAATAAAAATTTGCCAATTTAGTTAGACACATAGATCTTATTAATAGCCATTTCATGTGTGTATGTATGGTATTTAGAAACTGTCTCTTGTTCTTCAGTAATTCTTACTACCAGAAACTAAAAAATGTAAGCCAACACCTTTGCAAAGTTCATTTAAACTTAAAAATGACTGTTGGAAATAGTTCCTGTTTTTTAAATATTTGGCTTAATATAAACAGCCCATATCTGCTAATTAAATCTATCTTCGTGTTTTATTCCCATTTTCCTCATCATAAGCTTGTGCTACATTACTGAATACTTCCTTAAAATATCTATCAAATCATATTTCTGTTATTACAAAGATTTCAAGTTGTAAATTATCAGTCTATTGGCCACAATCAAAATGAAGCACACCGCTTCACATGCAGGATTTTGAGAGTGTTCAGTTCCTGATTTCGAACATTGTGTGTTATTTACTAGATCAAGTACTCTGGAGCGATCCAGATCCCTGGATAAGCTCTGTATAGCTTTTTAGTAGAAGTAAAAACTTAGGAAAGAAAAACGTACTTCTGCAGATTTTGAATCCAATACATTCCCATGCTCTGCAGATCCCTTAGGACATTTTCAGAGTAGTTTACCCCTGTGCACATTGATTCTTGCATAATGTATGCATACTTACATACTACATCCGTATAAAAATAATTTCTCTGGGGGAATTCAAGCCAACCATGATTCTGACATGAGTGTAGAAACAAATACATTTAAATTTTTGCTTCAGGCTGTTACAGGTGCCAAACGCATACATTTTGCGGAACTAATGTCTATCTTCAGAGACAAGAAAGAAATTTTGACCTGGTACTTTAGTCAGACATAAAAATCCAAGGACAGCATTGATAAACATCAACCTTTTCACCTGTGTGTGATTCTCAGCAGACTTTTCCTGCTTCCACCAGGTAGTTCTCCTCACCAAATCTCACCTTTTTACATCTAACGTCCAGAAAAGCCTTTTGTCCTGGAAAGTACTGGACTAGGATATCATATGAAGCAAAATACTACTTGCTATTCCATTTTTGTATCATACTTTCTCTGAATCCTAGGCCATTTCTTACTCTTCAGGAAATGTTTACCCAGACCAAAATTGTATTTTAGAGAATATAAAACCTAGTTAATGAAAAAAAAAATGTTCTGAAGTTTCATGGTAGAAGAACAAAGAAAAATAAAAGAGTAAAATAACTCTGGAGAAAGAGTCACAAGAGAAGTTTATTTTTAAACCTTAGGAAGAGAGCACATCTTCTGTAGAGAAATTTAAATAAGTGATACTGCTGCCTACAGCAGCAATAATTTACAAAATCTGTGTGAAGAGGGAGATATAGAGTATTTCCAATATAAATACCACTTTCTGCAATCCCTTTCTTAAGCACATCAAGAGTGTGTTCAAGCTCACAACCCCTCAAAACACACACCCCTTCTCTTCCTGTCTGATTTAAACTGACAAGAATCAAGAAAATTAGGATGTCAACATAGCTTTCTCTAGCATACACTCAAGTATATGCAATTTTTTCCTGCTTTCATTGCTTAACTAAATCATCTTTCTTTTAAAACATACAAATTAAGTTTACTTTTACTTAATTTAATTGGAAAAACTAGCCACCTGGCGTCAAGAAATTATCTGAATCACACAACACTTCCACTGCTTTTTAGGGTATCTTACCTTTTTTGTTATTGCTCAGGGCTACCACTTTTGGTTGGTTTATGGAGGTTTCTATCAGTGGTGGTCGCATTTCTGCCATTTTCATCTCTTCATCAGAGGAGAGTTCTTCTGACTCCTTCCAAAGGAAAAACAACTTTATGCTGTCCATTTTAGAGATCATCTTAAAGGTTAAGTAAATGCTATCTAAACTATCACCCACTAAACAATAAAGGGGCAGAAAGACAAATAAGCCACATAATGTAGGCATAGCGTAACAACTTCGTAGTGCATGTGTAGTGCAAGTCAGCTGAATTAGCTTTAAGAAGTAGCACATGCAGACCTGCATTATCACTGATGACCTCCGTGGGATGACTCAGACAGGTAACTTTAACTGCAAAACACTACTCAGAGCAAGCAGAGGTAGCCTTCATTCCACCACTGGAGAGAACTTCCAGGACACAAAGTGACCACCGAACCAGCAAACATCACAGACTGACTAGCTGGGTATTGGTTTTGAAGAAAAGAGCTCAAACTGGAACAGCTATAGATTAGCATGACCAAGACCACCTTAGGAATGGAGAGCTATGCTGTGAGAAAAGGCTGAAGGAGCTTGGCTAGTCTAATCTAACAAAAAAAGAGTAAGGGTAGCTTGCTGGGGGTATATTCCAAAAGGAAAAGAAGTTATTTAACTTCAAGAGCAATGGCAGAGGAATAAAGCAACACTGAATACATTTAATCTAGAAATCACTAGTTCTGAACCCTAAGACGGAACTCAGTACACTTATGATAGAGATTAATAGACAAAGCTGCCACAAGAGCAGCCATGCAACTGATTCAGTATCCTACTGCCAGCCCTATATTCATCCATCTTCAAAACCCAATTGCTTCCAGTAATACTTTGAAGAAACAAACCCCCAACAAAGCTTCTTTCCTTGAAGTGGAAATTTATTTCTAGTAAACATGCTTTCTACTACAAATGCTACAAAATCCATGTTGCAAATTGCAAAAATAGTCTGCAAATGTTCACTTTTCAAAATTGTTTTAGAACCCTTAATGCATGGAACCTATTGGAGCATCACCTTCCCATGATACCAATTACCTCGCCAGTTCTTGGGTCTGGAGGAAAAACCAACCTGACTAAGACATAGCAAACACGTGCTATGATAGTCTTAATTAAAAATAATAAATAACAATCCAACTGCTTTTCTCTGCAATCAGAACAACCAACCTCTTCACTGCATCTACCACATTCCCTTCCTCTTGGATGTGACATACCAGTGTATTAATGTTAAAATGTAAAGCTTACACACATGCAAAGTTTAGATATCTGGATTCTGCAACAGCATTACCAGCAGGTTAGTACGTGGAAATAAGGACTTCACTATACTTGCCTCGTTTACTTACTGGCATGCAGCCAGCTCCAAAGAACTACCGCCACTATCATTAGACAACTAGCATGATCTTCTGAAATTATGTTTTTAAATTAAAGAAAAATGTCAATACCAGTATTTTCAGAAAGCATATAGAAGCAGGAACACACTAGCGGGGAAGAAGCCAGTGACAGCCACAGCTGCCTGTACCCAAGTCTCTTCAGCACAAGTATAATATATGCAAGTTCCACAGCTTACACAACACAGGCAAAAAAAACTTTCTGCTTGCAAAGCTATGAAAAAAAGTATTTTGCAGATTGTGACTGGGAACTCATTGAATGACAACTTCCAAATTTGTCATAAATCTCAAACTTCTAAATAAATGAATACATGGTGTTTGTCAGAGAGATGTAAAGTTTGTAAGTTTAAAATCCCTCACTATAAGAGGTAAATACCCCCAATACTACTCCTGACAGCTCACTAATAAACACAGAGGAATAAATATTTTTAAATCCACCTTTGACTTTTCTTTTGAAATGCATGTGTATAGTCACTTGGATACAGAAATTTTTCATTGCTCCCACTAATCTGATATTTTCTCATTTCAGCAACAATTAAAAGTGATTATTTAATGAAGTACTGACAATCAAGCAATAACTGGAGAATTCTATCAAAGTATGAGTCTTTTCATAGTTTATATCAACCTTAAATTGAGTTTGCTTTATTTTTCTTTAAATGCATATATCTTTCACTATGAAGTTTTTATTAGCTGTTTCCACTTTTACTTAAGAAAAACTGAAGTGAGAAAAATACTGTATTGCAAACCATCTGAATTTACAACACTTATGGAAGGTAATTTTCTTCTATTGCCAACAGAAATTTTCATCTCCCAGAAGAACAAATTCAATACAACACCAGCACAATTTCTGACTGCTATAACGCTCATCGCAATGCCATACCTCAAGCATGTCTTCATGGTTGACAATTGTTTTTGTGTTCTGCAAGGTCTTAACAAGTGCAGTCATCTGTGAATTTGCAGTGCTGTGCTCAGCTTCTGGTTCACTAGGCTTCTGCACAGAGCTTCCTGCTGAACATGGCTTTCTCTCATCAGCTTTGTTCTTTATCGAACCAATTTCTGAAGTCTACAGAATTAAGAACATTAGCAGAAAAAATATCCTGAAAGGTTTTTCAGTGACATAAAGAGTCAACATTATATATTTTGGGAAAATACAGAATGGACAAATCTGAGCTTTGAAATTAGGCTACAGAACACACCAGGTATGAAATGCTGAGAAAACTCCATAGATTACTAAGTTACAGTCCCTATCACTGATCAATCAGTTTGACTCTCTTATTTTCTGGTGTCAATTTGTACCATTACATTTCCACTCAAGTGAAAAAACCCCAAAAAGGCCAATACCTACAAAGATTCCATGTCAGCACCAAACAGTAGTCGTATCACCTATCATGCTGCATCAAGCTCTTAAGAGACTCTCAGCACCTTTGCCAGCTTGTTACTAATGCATTCAACTGTTATTATATAAAACCTTCAGTCACGAGGGCAGTAGTAAGATCCTTAGAGATTATCCAACTTTTATTGTGAAGTCTGGCAAAGAAAAGAGGATCAGAGGATGACAAAGATGCCATCCTCCAGAAACCAAAGAAGCCAGCTCCTTAACACATCCATAGTTTGTATTTGCCTAAGAATTAGGTCGCCTTTCTTGTTCTTAGTGTAGGAGGAAAACTGCTACTGCAAACCAGACATTTATTGCAGACTTTCTTAGTGTGGAGGAGAGGTAAGTTGTGTTCCGTAATTTGGCAGTCTTTCTCGCTAAAACATCAGAGGGGAGGGAGAAGAGAATTAAAAGGAATCAATGACACTTTAGTCTTTGGAATTTCTTACAAAACCAAAAGTTAATGCTATCTCTAACCTTTACCCCCACATCTTTTACAGAAACTGTCTGGCCTTCTCGTTTTGACTCCTTGGCAGTATCTTCAGTAGATTCTTCATCCTTTAGTCTATGCACAATTGTCTGGACTGTTTTGACCATATTCTTCAGTTCATCAGGATACGGAGTTGGATATCTCTTCAGATTGCCCTCCTGTATAACAAAAAGCAGTAATTTTCTACATTTATTTAAATGTCATAACTAAAACATAACTTTAAAACAAATCAATTAGGACAAACCACTGAACAATCTAGGATCTCCACCCTGCTATTCGAGACTACCTGTACTGAGGCAGACACAAGCTTATAAAACCCAGCAAGATTATAAAGCACTTTTACTCCCCTTCCCCCACCATGTCCATTGATTGCAAGCAAGGATTATGACAACTGTAATTCACTCAAAGAAAAATCAGGATTTATCACGGTTTCCCTGCTTACTCTCCACAGAACCATTAGTTAGGTAGCCTCCAAGTTAGGCCCTACATTGCCTTGTATCAGCTTAGAGTTCTTCCCTTGAGTCCTGCTGAAAATGATCTGGGCCAAATAACACCCAAACTAAAAGCAAACACAACAAAAAAATCCAAACCCTAGTGTTTCATCCTGCTAGATACTCTAAACTAATAACTGATGACTTGATTTATTCAGTGGAGTGAAACCCACAGCCAAAGTAAGGAAAAGGATGAGATTCTGGGGTGGAAGTAAGAGGGAGGGAAGCATCAAGTACTCAAAAATAAATTCAATACTAACTCGAGGTGGTGCCTCTCTCTCATCTTTGTCTTCATCACACTCAAACGCCACTTGAGCACGCTGTTTCCGCTGTTCCTCCCACAGAGATGGATTGAAGCTTTCATTATCAGATATGAACATAACTGGAAAAAAAACCCGAAGAAGCTCTTATAAGAATAGGATACACTATGCAAAATAAAACACACTTTTTTTCTTTCTCTTGGTTTGGATTGGTGTGCTTTTGTATGCATTCTTAAAAAATAAAAGTCTAACAGCACCATTAATTGAAGATTAGATGAACTGCCACTGCTTTACAAACTAGGCTGTACTTCTACATTACAGGTATTATATTATAGGTAAAATCCCTATCTGTAAAAAAAAAAATCATATACTCAGTGGTACACTAGTCTTAACATTCACACTTGAAAATTTTCAGCAGAACTCTGCTAAGTGGTTCTATTCTTTATACAAACATGAAATTATGTGTTTGTGTGTATATATATAAAAATGTAAATTATACTTCTATAGATTTATATAGCCTAATCTCAGTGCTTAACATCATTAAGCATGTGCAAGAACGTTCACCTGATTTCATTTAATGAAAATTTAAAAATTAAGAGTAAGAATGACTTAGTGAGAAAAACCTGCATCATTACTAATCCTGAAGAAACCTAAGCATCTAAAACTTCAGGCAAACGCAGGATTTTGCAGAAGTTATGCAGCTGACAAGGGCATTACAAGTATTTCTTACTTAATTTCACCGGAGAGAAAAAAACCTTTTAGGTACCCACAGTCTCTTATTTTAGCATGTCTCGGTGTTACATCTGCCAGGTTTTACTTTAGCATGACAAATAGTCTAATAAATCTGCCACTATCACCCAGCAAATATATGTCTAAATGTATATCCTTCACTAGCAATAGCAACACTGTTAATATTGACCACTTCTGTATCTGAAATAGAAAAATACTTAATTTTAGGGCTCAGTAAGTGCAATGGAGTATTTGTTACTCTGCATTTATTGAGTAAACTTAGAATTCTAACACATCTGAAAATATTCTGATAAACTTCACTAACACTAAGACTTCCCAATCAAAAAAAAGCCAACTTAAAAACTCTATCTATTGAACGTTAAACCTTCCACTTGGAATTACCACCTCAAACAGGTATTCTGTCAACTTAAGCCAAACAAACATCCCTTTCCTGGTCTACAGAAAGAAACCCCGGAACCCGAGAAAAACAAAGTTCAAATGGAGAGAACATTTTCAGGAACAATCTTGAACTTCACTAAATCTCCCAATTCTCACATTCCATCAGAGGTATTGCAGATACATTAGAAGCCACTAAAAGCGAGGCACAATTTATTGGTTTTGCTTATGTTTTTGATTACTCTTCTCTCAGTGTACTAGACGCCTGTGCCATGGAACAAGAAATGTTGCAACTTGTCAGTTTTCAATTATTTCCATTAATATTTGGCCACCCCTCCATTTCTGTTAGAGCAACACAAGCTTTTTCCTGTTACTTGCAAGGGAAAGGAGATGGAAAAATAAAGTTATTTAACTCTCTTTTCCTAACTCCTAATGGGCATACTACTGGAATGTGACTTGTTTCCCTAACTATTTCACAACTGTGCTGAAATAACTTTCTGCTAAAACCTGAAAATTTTGTGCCTAACCCTCTATAAAACTGTTCAAACTACATGTCAGCAATATGTTTTTTCTGGATTGATTTTGTTTCATTTCAAAATCAACTACAGAATGTGGTTTATGTACTTTTCAAAAAATACTTACTTGGTAATGGAGGAAACATTTTGTTAAAATAGTCAGTTTGAAGCTAACAGCCGCTAAAGAGAATTTCACCACAAACCATTAAGCTCTGTTGGAAGGAAGGAGGTTGTCACACTGGAATTAGCAACCAGCACAGAATGTGTTCCTGTCAGTCTATTTCTCACCTTGCTTACTGAAATAGTTTCATCTAGAATTTACCAACATCTAAATCTCATTAAGCTACTGTTCTCATCCATCAAACACAACTCATCATCCCTTACAAGTATACTATAAACTTATATTTAAGCATTATTTAGTGAAACTCGTATTAGCAGGAAGTCTTCTCATTATTATTTTCAAAAGTGACTACTCTGACATACAGGATATTTCAGAAACTCCTTACCCTCCTCAGTCCTTGGTTGCTGAGGGAACATGTAATTAGTAAGTACTGTTTTCTGTGTGTCAGGGTCAGCTTCGTTTTGAAGAGGGATAAGTGGTTTAGACTAGAAAGTAAATGAAAGAAAGATATGTTATAAGAATATATATATATATATATAAAAAAAAGTAAATATGACCTACATATCACAGAGCATGCCTGTCCCTTGACTTTGAAGATTACTCTGCCTTGTATTAGACCATTTCTCCTCTGAATAATTTTCACAAAATGAATATATTAACACGTCTGTCTTTGACTGATGACTGGCTTTGACCGAGGAAAAACTCAGCAACAGCTTTTGTGAAAAGCAAACACTAGATATATAACTCAGTTTCTTATTGGTACTTACTACTATCCCAAAGCAGGCTGATCTGAAATGCGCAGATATATTTGGCCATTTAAAGCTGCAGGCAACCCGATAAAGAGAAAAATTCTGTACTCCTGTTTTTTCGTATTGACACCAGATTGAACATCCTCCACCCATTACAGAAAAGGGCAGGGGATTCTTGAAATTACTGTATTAGTAAAAGTGCACATCTGAGGCTAGCGGATTTCTGAGAGCCCTGTACACCTTAATGCCATTCAGAAAGCCAGCATAATACTGTGGACTTTCATAAAAAGGAAAAATACAAGCTACAAGCACATAAGTTACTGCTTAATAGCTTCAAAGTTGAACAGTTACACAGCTCAAAGGTGTGGCAAGAAACCTAACTCAAAACCAGGCATGCTGAGTTTTCCTGCTGGTACAGCTGTGAAAGCAACACCAGGCTACATGTTCAAATTCTTCTTTATCAAGCACTAATTCTCCTGTGTAAATTAGCCCGAATTAAGAAGAATAAAAAATGAAACAAAAAACCCAAACTCACAAAACATAACAAAAACAAACAAAACCCCCCCAACATCTGTTAATTGCACTTCCTCACAGCACAGAACGTCTCCAAAAGTATCAGTCTCCAGAGACACGTAGGTTCAGTATTGTTTACTTCAGGAGAATTGACATAATGTCAAGAAAGTATTGTTGCACACAGTACTAGGTCTCTTTATTTAACAGATGGCTNTTTAAGCATTATTTAGTGAAACTCGTATTAGCAGGAAGTCTTCTCATTATTATTTTCAAAAGTGACTACTCTGACATACAGGATATTTCAGAAACTCCTTACCCTCCTCAGTCCTTGGTTGCTGAGGGAACATGTAATTAGTAAGTACTGTTTTCTGTGTGTCAGGGTCAGCTTCGTTTTGAAGAGGGATAAGTGGTTTAGACTAGAAAGTAAATGAAAGAAAGATATGTTATAAGAATATATATATATATATATAAAAAAAAGTAAATATGACCTACATATCACAGAGCATGCCTGTCCCTTGACTTTGAAGATTACTCTGCCTTGTATTAGACCATTTCTCCTCTGAATAATTTTCACAAAATGAATATATTAACACGTCTGTCTTTGACTGATGACTGGCTTTGACCGAGGAAAAACTCAGCAACAGCTTTTGTGAANTGCAGGCAACCCGATAAAGAGAAAAATTCTGTACTCCTGTTTTTTCGTATTGACACCAGATTGAACATCCTCCACCCATTACAGAAAAGGGCAGGGGATTCTTGAAATTACTGTATTAGTAAAAGTGCACATCTGAGGCTAGCGGATTTCTGAGAGCCCTGTACACCTTAATGCCATTCAGAAAGCCAGCATAATACTGTGGACTTTCATAAAAAGGAAAAATACAAGCTACAAGCACATAAGTTACTGCTTAATAGCTTCAAAGTTGAACAGTTACACAGCTCAAAGGTGTGGCAAGAAACCTAACTCAAAACCAGGCATGCTGAGTTTTCCTGCTGGTACAGCTGTGAAAGCAACACCAGGCTACATGTTCAAATTCTTCTTTATCAAGCACTAATTCTCCTGTGTAAATTAGCCCGAATTAAGAAGAATAAAAAATGAAACAAAAAACCCAAACTCACAAAACATAACAAAAACAAACAAAACCCCCCCAACATCTGTTAATTGCACTTCCTCACAGCACAGAACGTCTCCAAAAGTATCAGTCTCCAGAGACACGTAGGTTCAGTATTGTTTACTTCAGGAGAATTGACATAATGTCAAGAAAGTATTGTTGCACACAGTACTAGGTCTCTTTATTTAACAGATGGCTCTGTACTTGTCAATCCCATTAAGAATGAAGTCAACAATCATTTATTTTCAATATTGACAGATTTTACCTGATTGTCTGATAGCCACATAGCAGTGAGCTGTTGCAGTTTTGTAAAAGTAAATGGTAAGTTCTTCAGTCTGTAAATTATAAGAATTTATGTAAGTATATTTAGCCATACCGTTAAGACTGTTAAACAACCCTGCAAAATGCTTAAAATCTCCATATAAAGTTAAATATTGAGAGTTGAAAGACAACAGCAAATTCAAATATTTTTTATTCAAATTTAAAAGAACCAACCGAACGAGAAAAACTTATTTCTACCCAGTTTAGCAAGTAGCTTAAAAAAAAGAAGTGACATTGTAACTTCAATTTAACTTAACTGAGTGACTTGAATACAATTTTGAAAACAACATGAATTAATAAATCTGAATCCTCAGCATTTTATCTGTCAATATACATGCCAATTAAGGATAAAAGTGCTACACCCAAAAATAATTTTTTTTTCTCCAAGATACGTGTATGGGAAAGCGGCTGTCCTGGATAACGGATGCTCTGGCATTAAAGGACATATCAAGCTACAGATGGAGTACAGAGAAGCTGGACTGACAGAACAGAAGGGAGAGTCCTGCTAGACTTCACTCTCTCAGTATATTTCAATTCTATAAACTAGCAATTCCCCAAAGCTAAACATTTCGTCCTTTTGTAATGATCATCTCTAATAAAACAGAACGTTTTTCCCTCCTTCTCCAGAACACTAAAGTGTTTTACACTATCCTGTGATACAGCTGGGTATCCTGTTCCTGCTCCATAGGCAATACAGGAAGTTATTAATTTTTACGTAAGATTTTTTATTTTATGAAAATAACCAAACTAATTCCCCAGAAAAACACATGCTAACAATCACAAATGTATTGAAGCTGCACTTCAATGCATCTGCCAAGTCATTAAAATAAAGACAGCTTAATACAATGGAACTGCAAGATCCAGAATATGACAATAATACATTCAATACATCTCAATCAGCTTCTGAGCTGTGCTTGAGACAAGGAAAGATAGCATAATGTATTCATAACAATCCCTCTACATTATTGTTGCATTTTATACAACTTCTACTTGATTAAAAGCATTCACAAACCTATTGTCACTCAGATTGATGACTTTCAATTTCTGCATATCACCCATTTCTTCAGGGAGAAATTCAAGCTTATTAGAATGCAGAAACAACACTGTTACATGCTTCCAGTTTCCAATCTGAAAAAAAAACCAAAAAGAATTAATTCATTTTCACAATATAAGTATGAAAAATTTAAAAACAAATAGTATGAGGTTATTTTGCCTGTCAAGTTTATTCTTACATACTAAACCTTTTAGTTTCACTACATAGCAATGAATACCTACTTGTTGCTTAAAAAATACCTATAAATATGTCAAAACATTAATTTTACAGGTTCATAATTAAATACATACCTCTGATGGCAGTTGTGTTAAAAAGTTATGATCGGCAGCAAATGTTCTTATATTCGAGAGCTGCCCAACAGATGAAGGCAATGTTTCAATCTCATTGAAACTACAGTCCAGTTCTTCTACTGATATTAACCTGGAAAAAAAAAAAATTACTCCTCTATACAGATTAATTAATCCAACATTAATTGAATACTTGCAGTTTAAATGAAGTTAATATCACTATTAATTATTAATCTCAAATGTAGTTCAAAATAAACCCAAAGGAATTAAAATCCAAGAAGAATCCTTTACTGATTGCCTAAATTGTGTTTTGAGGTGTTTTTTTTTTCCTGTTGGTTGATTGCAGGTTTTTTGGTTCTGTTTTGGGCTTGCTTGTTTGTTTTTAAAATCTCTTTTACACTGTCCTCATAAGAGACCATTCAATGAAAACAGGGAGGCCAGCAACATCAAATGTTTATGTAGTACAGGACAACATGGCAGGGTAAGGCATTAAAAACATTCAGAATGGGACAGATCACAGTCAAACTAGAGCTGAATGCAGTTTCTGAACAAGCAAAGAATTTCAAGAGTTACAAACAGCAAACCTAAGAATCTGGCAGTGAAGCAGTATTTTTTAAACTCTGACAACAAAAGATAATCTGTATTAATTAAATAGATGAAAAGAAATTGGAACACATTGTACATTCGTACAGCATTTAATTCTGAACCAATTATTTTTGCTATTATTTGCAAGTTTTAAATTAAATTGCTGAATGTGAAAATATATGTTAAAAAAAGCTGTTGATGGACAGATGAAAATTCTCCATTATATATAAAAAAGATAAATACGTGTTCCGGTTTACTTTTTACAAGATCTTTGAGAGTGGGTCAGTCATTTGCAGTATCTACCACAGCCACGTTACTGTCAAAAAACCAGTTTCATGCAGCTGACTGACTTTAAGTATCTTGTTTTCTACCACATTCAGTTTTCCTTTTATAGACTGGTGGTTGCACTAAGTGAGGAACATACATCTTTTGGTATTAAATAATAAGAACATATGTGCTGCAAAATAGAACTGAGATATCAAAATACTTGCTTTAAATTGTATTAGGACATTAACATGTAGAAGAAATTAAATCAATAGTTACAAAAATCTCCAAAAGAGGAGCCACTGTTACAGAAAAGTGTTCAGAAAGGCAATTCAATTTTTTATTTTGGTGAAATACCTACCCTCCTATGGAGTCTGGCAAATAAATTAACTGGTTTTCATCAATTTTAAGTGTTGTCACCTTTTTCAGAGAACCTATAATAATAGGAACAAGTAAATCAAAATGGACATTTATGTTCATTAGGCTGAGTTTTAATTTTAAATTAAGAGGGGAAAAAAGAAACCACTATAGGCAAGCAACTGCATCTTCTTTATTCCCTAGCATGCCTATAGTGCTGTGTTCCTAAGGAAATAAGTAGATGAGCTCACAGAACTTGTTTGCCAGTTTACAATGTGTCAACCATTCGGGAGGGTGCGTGGGGGCAGGGAGAATAAAACAGTTTTCTTCTGATACAGACAGCAGTTTTTCATCCATTTACAAACGACTGTATAAAGTAAAGAATGCTCCAGAACAATTTTAAGTTATTATTCAGCCATGCATTACAACTTTATCAAGAACGGGCACTTCTAAGCAACTGGAACAGATCTAGAATGTAATTCTTCTATTTTCAAGTGCTCCCTCTTTGAACTATAGGCTTTTAAGAACATGAATTAACTGAAAATACAAACCAATAGACTCTGGCAGTTGCTGAAGTGAATTACTGGATAACAGCAGGTCTTGCAGGCTTTCACAACCTGCAATACCTTCTTCAACTACTTCAATGTTGTTTTTAGAAACATCCAAGTAGGTCAGTTGTTTCAAAGTGCCTATGAACTAAAAGCAAAAGAAAATAATGCATTCTACCAAGTGCAAGTTCAAAACAAAAATTCCAGCAGATTTGACAAACTGTTTCTCAAGTGTAATGCCGGAGAAAAAAACTTCTAGTCCTGAAATACAATTTTATGCAAAATACCCAAACTTTTAAATGAAGTGTTTTGTGCAGATAAGCACAGCTGATGTTTTTACACACCCCCCCCCCAGTAACTCTGCACGTTCCTAAAGTCAGTCTCCTGCACATTCAACGGTTTGATTAGTTACTGTGAATTAAGTAATTGAAGCTTTAGAACAGGCTTCAGAAAGAGACAGATAATGTGAGGGCATCATTACGCTCCAGTAAAGACTTTTAATGCTTATTTTTGCCTTTTGTGTAAAACTGCATCCTACTTAACCTCAAACACAACAATGATGAATCCCTAATTGTACTAAACTGAAAGAACAAACCAAACTATAAGCTTGTATTACCATTCCATACAAACCAAGCATAAGCTTGGAAATTCATGCACACTCTTACTAAAATCTTCACTTTCAGAAATAGCTTTATTTTACTGTAAAATGCCAATGTTTATTTTGTATTCTACAATCAACTCCATCAGAAAGTTAGCTGAAGGAAAAACAGTAGAAAAGACTACTGATCAGGCAAGAAGGCCACATATCACACGACTGCTAGTGATTTTAAGGCTGAAAACAAGCCAGCTACTTCCCAAATTTCAAATACTCAATTTATTAGTTTGCTACAATTTAAGCACAGGTTCTCAAGCACTGTAATAATAGGTCAGCCTGGACCACATGTAATCCTGAAAGATGTCAGGAACCCACACAAAGTCAACAGAATGTTTTCTCAGGAACTGGCTAGGCTCCCTGTTTACACGGCACCAAAAATGGCACTGCTTGCTTTATAGCTGTGAGCAGTAAAAATACACACAACATATTTATCCTGTAAATTCCTGCTTGCTGTCTAACACAGAATAATCCCTTTTTGGAAGGACCATTCAACCCTAAATTGGATTTTTTTCCCATTTCCTGAATTGCAACATAATTTTTAGATGAAATGTGTATGACTTTTAATTTAAAAAAAACCCCAAAAAGCTGTGAACCCAGCTCTCATGATCAGCGGTAATTTCTAAGTGGACTAGTTAAGCATTCAAGTGTCATTTAGCCTTTTGGCTTTAAGTAACACTAAAATTACATAGCAACTTCAACATGTACGTTCACTGACAAAGAAAATACCCGTGTAATTTAAAATACTCTATGTTTAACACAGCTAAAGGACTTACCCCTGGAATAAGTGTTAGTCTATTACCATCCATCCAAAATTCCTTTAATCCACTCAGTTGTTCAAGTACTTCAGGCTGTAATAAGAAGCCATTTTTTAAAAAAACTTATGAAAAAAAATAGTGAATGGCAAAACCAACTCCAATGATTTATCTACTGCAACTTTAATAATGTCTTACTATAGCTGTTACACACACTTTTTTCCACTGAGTCATCAAAGAAAACCCAGATAACTCACTTTTGAAATGAAAATATACACCAGATACACAAAATCTTTTAAGAATTTGACCACAGCACTAAATAATCTTCAGAGAAAGGCTTTCTGCTGGTGTTTTTTACAGAAAGTATTATTCCTCAACAGGTACACACACTAAGTACATGTTATGGTGTACCACTTCTTCCTTGATGGAGGAGAACTAAAATCCCTTAAATTCCTTTAACTCAGAGGACCTGTTTTTCAAAAACCCCAGTGAGTTTTTGGTTTAGGGGAAAATAGAAACAAATTTCATTTTTCCATCAACGAACAGTGCATCTCCATGATACAAGCAAACCACTCCGTCCACAAAATGAAGTGCAGGATTGCATTTCCATTACAACTTATTGTTAGAAATGTCTTATGTATCAGGGTAAGACCACTTCTTGGTAAACATCCATGTTGTGCATGCTTTCCTATTTAAACTTCCCTCCTGAGAAAGTAATACAAAAGAGGTACTACTGCACCTTAACAACTACAGCCAAGTTCAGATAAATGCTAATTAAGTTTTGTTATATAGTAGGATAGAAGGATTTCGGCATAAGTTGCAGTCCTGACTCCCAATAAAACTCTTTCCAAGAGAAATTTGTAACTAAAGACTAGCATTCAGAGATATCTTTATCCAAAACAACAGCAGTTTCAGACCTTTTTGTGCCTTAACCTTAAGATCTTAGTGAAGTAAGTTACAGAAGTTGACTCTTGCAGCTAACAGGCTGGCAGAGACAAAGCAATCAGCCAAAAATAGCCAAACAGGTAATTTTACAGCCTACGCTTAGCTCCTGGCTGCTATGCTTAACATGGGCCTGGACACATTATTTAAGGCTCCCACACAAATATCTACCCTGTGATGAGAATACAGCAGTAATGGTAAGGGCTAGAAGTTTAACCACAATAATGAAAAATTCCTTAAATACACTCCCCTATTTTCCAAACTATACCACTAGGCAAGTGTTCCGCTCTGCATGTTCTACTAGTGGCACAAAAAGGCTTGACTGTACTGTATCCCAGGTCTGCAAGTTTCATTACACTTCTATTTCAATTCCTTTACCCTTTACTTGTAAAAGCAGAGCGCTGTTCAGTGACTCTAAATACAAGATATATTTGCCTGTGAGACCACAAACAGGAGACAAGTCAAACCATCCTGAAGGAAAAATCTGACCATCTCAACTATAAATACTACTTTGAACAATATTGAAACTTAAAATTAATATAGTGTCTCTTGGATCTAAATAGTTTGTGCACAATAATAAAAGCAGGTTATGCACAAAATTATAACATTAAATACATAATAATCAATACATGTTTAGAACTTATTCTAACCCAAACAACTACGTTTATAATTCAAACACATATTAGTATTATTTACCAGTACAGTAACCACACTCTACAACAGTGTTATTTTAAAATGGAGGACAAACATACTCTCATTCACAAGAACACATACATAACTTTTTTAACAGGCTCCATGAAGTAGTATAAGGTAATATATTAAGTATAAATAATACTTGCTTGGTAGCAGAATTAAGCTGATGTTTATATTTTCATATTTGTTAAAAACAGATCAAAGGATAACGAGATTTATAAAAGATGCAAAGCTCTGTTACTAAGGCAAAACTCACCACTTCTGTGAATTCATTACTTCCTAAGTCCAGTCTCTCCAACTGAGTCAGCCTGGACATGGTTCTGCACAGGAAAGGGATTAATAAAGAATTAGATCTAAGAAAATACTAGCTACATGAAATCTTCCAGTATTTAGAAGAATATATTAATCAGTATTAAGTAGTGATGCTATTCTGTAACTGGAATGATACCTAAAAAAGGTCAATTTTTCACACACTGTTCGACCAGGCACATATTACTGATCTGCAGACTGCTGAGTGTCACACGAAGAGCACACTGCAACACACCTACAGATTAGCTTGGAAAAACTAAAGAACAGTAATCTTTATGATAAAGGGTAATGCAGTGATGCAGCTCTTCTTTTGAGTGGTTCAGCTCTTCACCTACAGTCACAATACATCCTTTCAGCAGTCAAAGGCTGGTTAACTACACGTTTTCGTCTCAAAGAAAGACTACTGCCTAGTGTTCAGTTAAAACAGAAAAGGCCACTGCTGAATCACAGTAACCAAAACCACCTTAGTCCCTGACAAAGTTGCTTCCACGTGATGTGGTCTGGAACCCTAATTATTTCTCTAGTCATACATTAGATAAGATTACTAAATTGGATTTTGTGACACATCAATACGCTTTAACCTAACTTATGGCAAATACTAAATCAGTGACTGAAATAAAGTAAAATCCATTATTTCAAGCTGTACTTTGGAAACATTTTTCCTCCATTTAAGTTTACTTTGGAGACTCCAGAGATTATCTACCACTGCACATGGTGGTCTACACAATGGATACTTGACAGTCAACAGCAGTTCTATCTGAAAGTATTTTTAAGAGACTGCAAATCCCTCATATGACACTATGTTCTGCATTTATTTAATAATACATTTCTACAGAACAATTAGTATTATCTAAAAAGTTCATATATTAACTGCAACTCTGTACATATTATAAAATTCTGGGAAAATTAACTGTAAGAGCTTCTAAATGGTAGACTTTTGTATATTATCAGAATATATCTATCACACTAGTTTCTTCAAGAAAAAATTGCATGAGCAGAAGATGCTCTATGCAGCTATTCAAAACTTCATTTTTTCTTCAAATACAATAAGGTCTACAGTTGCTCTGAGTATAGACTTAAAAATAATATTATATTGGAAAATGCCTTATTTACTGAAAGTAATTTAATGTGATTATTAATATTATTCATTAAATAATCTCCAAGAAGGAGACTCAACAGTTGTTTATAAATTTGATTTTCATGACATTATAGTAATTATGCTGGGGACAAAGTAGAAATTTACCATAAGCAGGTAACAACAAGACCAAGACAGAAGCCATTTTTTGCACTGCACACATACTATACACAGGCTTTGAAGTAAAGCCTTCAGCTCACATTCCTACTGTCCTAGAGAAAGGAAAAAAGACCAAAATACTATGAAAAGGCTACTTCCAGAAGACTGGGAAACAACTTCCCTCATTTCTTGAAGCTAATGAACAGGATGATTATCAGTAAGCCAACTGCCAACATTCTTTTTCAAATTCTAACTAAACTTATTTAGAGTCCCTCTGAAATAGCACAGAAGATGAATCTCTCAAAGCTTTGTGAGACCATGCCAATACCAATTTTAGTGCCGTATGTTCTTAACAACTTTGTCCTAATGAGTCTCCCAGAAGCACTGCTCAAGACTCCTTTAAAAGGATCTAACATAGCATTCTGTAGCTTTTGAAACTTCACAGACCACACCATACAAGCCATTGTTATGTAACAATGACAGGATAACTAGTTAACTTTATTGATTTGGGGCCCTTTTTTCCCCTTGCCAAACTGTCTGCAACTAGCAAACACATCCACTCAACTATAAAACATACATATACGTGTTAGCAAGACGAGGACCTCAGTAATATTCCTTCCTTTCCCAGCTGCTTGCATAATCTATAGCTCTTTCAGATATTCTATGACTAATATCTCCTTGCTTTCTGTATTGTTTATAGAGAATTACCTTCAGACAAAATGAAAACAAGGCTTCCAATGATGTTAAGGCAGCTGGAAAATTCCATGCCGAAGGATGTGGAAACAAAGATAAACTAGATCACAGAGTTATACCTATTTCCATGTTTGACATTGTGCTATGTAATCCCTCCCATAAACTGAAATTCATAATTCATATTAATGAACTGGCCGTCAGATCAACTCAACACTAAGGGATCAAACTATCTGATGAGAGTTGATTTGACAGCCTCAAATAGCCTCAAATTCTGTTGTTGTATACAGACAGCTTCACTAAGGTTAATACTACAGCTTACTTCAAGTGGCATACAATTCAAGGGATATGTCTGCCATGGCAAGATTGGGCCCTGAATCATTGTAATTACACTCTCAAATAACTTGCTTCTTTCTCAAAAGCTTACTCTTTTTATTGACAATTGGGCCACAAAAGCTTAAAAAACCCAACAAATAAACTTACTGTATTTTTACTGGACCATTTTCCCAATTTACCTATCAGAAAAAGGCCTCTGAAATAGTCTCTGTGTGTTTTTGCATTTCTTTCAGTAGAAATAGTTTCATCGAGCTGTTTTGCATGATAATGCTGCCACTTTTGCAGTCTTTGGCTGTGCATAAGCTCCAAGTAAAACAATGCATTTGGCATAAAGCAGAGTCGGTTTGGTGTGTTGGCATTAATTACCCATTTTGATTAACATTCTTTCAAGTGCTTCAAGCTTTAGTGTCAAAAATTATGTGCATGTTTTACTTGGTAAGAGAGCCAGTTTGATGCTGTAGAAATTTATCCAAATACATCTTATTAGAAATAGGAAAGAATTTGCTGTAAGAATTAAAATATTAGAAAAGGAGAGTCATCAGAAAACAAGAAAATATATTGGGATTCTATAGCAAAATATTCGATATTCTATTCTATTCAATATCTTCAATATTAAGATGTACTGCTACATCTTATTATCATCAGGAAACTCCTTTGGAATTTCTACACTTTTTAAAGCCCTACAGCATGTTCTATATGAGTACCAGAATAGCATAATAAAGGTGGCAGCTCAGCATGTACTGTAGATTATTACAGAAGTGATACAGAGGACATCTTCATGACAGTTGCTGTTTAGCTTTCAACCAAGGATGAAACTCTGAAAACACTGAAGTCAACAAAAAAATTCCCAGCAGCTTCAACAGAGAGTGTTTGACTTTAATACATTACAGCATTTGTTTAAATATCTCTTATCACTGCAAGAGTAAATCACGCTTTTTAAAATATTGCATGTAATTCATGCTGTTAATTATGGCAATTAGGGTCACAGCGATCTTATAAACAAAATCTATATTAGCTGTAAGTTTTAATTACAGCTACTGTTCCTCAGTTGGGAGTAACTTAGAGAGCTACCACCCCAAATTACGTCCTCTGATTTTTTCTGCTGAAAACTAGTGATAGCAGAAAGAGCCGAAGAGGATTGAGAGTATTTATACCACAGAATGCTTCACACTTTGAAGATGTAAATTCACACGTTCTGATGGTGTACATGTCATTCCAGATAAGAGTTCTGGCATGTTTATATAGCCAACTCCACAGTACAGAATCTAGGCAACTTAAAAAGGGAATCCCAACAGAACCTTCCTGATCGTCATGTCTTAGGCATATAATTAGCTACAGTCACTAAGAAAATTGGCTGTTGTATTTGAAGAGCTAGCAATTCCCACTTCAGCCTACTGCATGCAAGTCTCTCCTAGCATATGAGCTGGACAGAGTGAATATTCAATTGTCAGCTCCTCCTCTTCTCCACCAAAACCTGTTACATTCACCAAAACCAGCAACTCTCTCTACCAATTTCTGCTGCCAGAGAAAGATCCCTTTTACAGCACACCACTACATATTCATGACTCTACAGGTGGTTATTCACATCCCATCTTTGGGATCTGTTTCTTTCTTCATTGACCTCTTGTATCTTTGTGAACCTGCTTAGAGCTCCAGGGTCCCAGTCGGAAAATTCAGAGCATTGCTCTTGTTCATAGAGACAGCAGGAACTGCACCACCCTCAGCCTGGGCTTGTTTGATGAAGTAAGGGAGAATTGCAAGGCAGGGATAGAAAGATGACAGATTTTAAGAGAGAAGTACAACTGGATTAATGTTAAAACAAATGCTGTAGGAATTTCTAGAACTATACTGTACTTACTTTGGCAATATTTTTAACTGGTTTTCTCTAAGTTCCAATATCTGGAGTTTAGTTAATCTGTAACAGAAAGACATAACAAATTATCACAATATTCTGTGTTTTATGACAAAAGCAATCTCTGAACTTCTTCATATTACAGAACTAAAAGAAAAAAATCTCTAAGTTTGAAAATTTTTTCATGTAACATTTAGAATAAATTTTCTGCAAAATTTGCATGTTATTTTAAATTAATTTGTTGAAGTTTGTTTTTTGTAAAGCAACAAACTAGATCTTGCCTGCTTTTCTGCACCTGTTTGAATACATTTGTTTTCCTTCATCCCAAACACTGTGAAACACTTCATTGGATTAATTATGGGTACATGTTATCATCATAATGAAAAGTACACAAAAGTAACAGAAAGGTAGGATCATTTTGCACAATTTAAGATGTTCAATTTCTACTGCTGGCAATGTTTCAAACAGTTTAATGTAAAAAGCCTCATCTGAGGAATACCTGTAGTCTTGCACCTGATAAAAACCTCTAAATTAATCTTGCATTTCCTTCCATATTCTCTTTCTAGTCAGCTTCTTAATTAATTTTGATATTTCTGTTAGAAAGTAGCTTGACCTTTCTAGTAAATCCTCAGTTGCAAGATAAATAACTTCTAAATCCCAACTCAACAGCTTGGTCAAGGTAAGTTCCAAGCAGTCTTGACATACAAGCAATGCATCATTCCCAGTGAAATTTTTTGTATCAGGATAGCAGTGACAAAGCCGCATTTGCCTAAAAAAGGTGCAGAAACTGAGTTTGATTTAAGTACAGACAGGATTGTAATGACAAGAGTTCTACATGTGACCCACTGACAGCCCTCACACAACATGGAATAGGGCAATAAGCTTCCTGACTCAGAAGGAGCTTAGTGAACAGACCAGTCTTTCCTGAAGGTGCTTAACTAGTGCCTTGTTAAGGACAGAGGCAAAAACCTTAACTGGTATTAAGTGATAAGAACTACACTTCATGCAGAAATAGAAAGCTGAAAACAGTATTCATTTTTTCTCTAGACATTCAGTCATTTGTGGATGAGTTGGAAAGTAGCAATTTGCCATGCCCACAAACAACCTAAGAATGTAAGAGTCACCTTGAAACAAAACAGAGGTCAGTGCAGCCTAGCATCGCAAGCAGCACTCACCATCTGGTAGCAACTGCTGGAGGGGAACCTTCTCTCTCCAACTTCTAAAAAAAAACCCCAACATCCTAACAGCGTTGAAAGAACACACTAATAAAAACCCCATTCATGGTAATATCACTGCTGCTCATCCAGGACATAAGTGGGAAAGACTTCCCAGCCGTCCTACCCTATCTGTACCCTAAGATACCAATTAGTACAAAACAGAACTTGTTTAAGAACCCTCAGATGTGAATGAACATTTTGGGGTTTGATTTCTGAACCAAGCACTGCATTAGGCTTCAGCTGGTGTTTTGCTTTGATGACAAGGAAAAGAGCTACACAGTTTGTAGTTTTTCTTCACAACTCATGTATGTAGCCAAATTTCTGTTGAATGCAGTGGAAGCAAACCTTCATTCACATGCTAAACTATAAATATGCACACCCACACTTTGCTGACTTTAGCCAGAACTGACTGTACAACACTTGTAATAACCTAATTCTGAGAACTTAAAGACTGGCTTTGGTGATAGAAAGTTTCATAGCTTTGTCATCTTGTTTCATTTCTAATTTTTCTTTAGCTAGTCCTAAGATGCTGAAGATATAAATATCTACTTTCTTATGTGTAGAGCTTCACCGAAGCTACTAGGAAAACACTCTCAACCTCCCCTGGCTGGGAGATACAGGCTGTGTCAAACTAGTACCTTTCTTGCAGTAATTGATGAGAAATACTGGACTGAAGCAGTTGTCACTTCTCCCACTGTGACTGGAAGGGCTAATTCAAGTTTAAAATAATAATGCACATCAAATACTCAGTCTAGCTGCTCTTTAAATTGCTGGTGCTAAGCATCCAACATCTATCCATGCTGAGCATGTGAACTGCCATAATGGGCCTGAAGAACTGGTTTAATTTGGAAAAGAAATAGAAAACTAATTCATCTATACTGAAGGAAAAGTGGAATTCATAGTGGCAGAACACATATTATCTGTGCCATTCCGTCACAAAGATTTGTCTCACTTGTACAGAAATATTTAATTTCTGAACTTGAAAAACCCATCAGCACAAAACTATCCACACATCACCAATGCACAAAGCTGTAACAGGTATTATTCAGCTGAAAGTATACATTCAATAATAGCTTAAAAACTATTTTCTCAATATTGTTCTTTAAATGTAACCAACTTTCCCTGCTTTTAAAATGCAGCCCAACTTTTCAGTAAGATGAAATCCTTACATGAACAATTTGCCAGGGGAAGATCAATATTCTTCCTAAATTAAACTATACAACTTGTAAAAGATCTAAAAGAAACATATAGCCGGTACACTTAGAAACTTGCTGTGCAACAAGCAGTCATTCCTTGGAAAGCTAGAAATATTGCATAGAGAGATGTTCCTTACTTTTCACCTCCTCTGCAGTTTTCCTGAAGCAGAATATTTTTATTTTAAAATATTACTGAAATACAAAGGCAAGTGGACTAAAATGTATGCATTACGTAGCAGGCTGCATTTGCAAGTTTCTGCAAATGATATACATACATATATGTAACTAAATTAAGTCCCCGATTTGATTATCTCCATACATTTATGCAAAAAATATCCAAAAGAAGATACTACTAAAACCATCTACTACTACAAATACTACTGGCAATTTGTTGAGAAAGTAGATACAAAGCAGGTTAATTGCAACATCACAGTAAAGAGGCTTTGGAAGCAATATCCCATTATAGACAACATTCTCAGGATTTCAGAACAACACTGAAGATAAAATCCTTGCTTATCTTAAACACAGATCAGTAAATAATGTTTCCCTTTTCAAACTCTGTCTCAAAACGGGCATGCAGTGACTTTCGAGTTTAGCATGCTCTGCTTATATATTTGTGTATTTAAATACAAATTTACATTATGTATTTAGATACAACAGATAGGATTTTCACAGGTAAGCATAATAATTCTCAGATTTCTGTGCACTGGCATGAAGGCTAATGCCATGATGTGTGCCAATATCAATGCATTCAAATTACAATTTGAGAGTGGAGGAAAAACCTCCCCTTTGTCACCTGAGAATTCCAAAGGAACAGCTACCTCATATCAGAAGTCTGGTGACTTTTAGTAAGTCTAACAGGCTGGACTTCTGTAAGTCTAGAAGTGCTGTCCTACATCACTGAAGGACAGCAAGTATGCAATATTCATAAAAAAAGGAGAAAAAAGATTGTGTAACCTTGACC
Organism: Ptilonorhynchus violaceus; assembly: GCA_013397565.1. Lineage (NCBI taxonomy): Eukaryota > Metazoa > Chordata > Aves > Passeriformes > Ptilonorhynchidae > Ptilonorhynchus > Ptilonorhynchus violaceus. The sequence continues at coordinate 68,991 of VZRJ01007098.1, forward strand.
TCACAAGTATGAAAAGCTTTAGCACAAATTCTGAAGGCAAGAATAAAGCATGGAGGTAAATGCCATAAAACACTGCATGGATATCCCAGAACTGCTTTTCCTTATAAAAAATTTCTTTCCTAAGCATCAGGCTGAGTGCTACTGATAGAGGTGCTCAAAGACCCTTTTTAGGACTATCTTGTTTAGTATTTTTTAATAGCAATCTTATAGGACCACAGAAATGTTTAAGTTGGCTTATGTCACAGACAATACAGTGATTTATAGGACACTGTAGGGTAAAAAAGAAGTGTACAGTCTTAAGGACTAAAAAAAAATAGAAAAAAGGACAAAATGTCATAGCAACAAACCAAGTACTTAAGATTTCCTTGCAGGCATCAGCCATTTCTAACTGAACTGTCCGATACATCAGTTGATCATGAAGGAAATTACACTAGGCAGCTGCAAAAAGGATAACTGGAACACTAGAGCATAACCACAGATATTTCCAAGAGAAACAAGAAGATAATCAGGACATTGTACAAGCCATGAAGAGATCTCAATTTGAATTCTAAATATAGCTATGTATGTCATCATTCTCTGTCAAAAAGACGATGAATTAAAACTGAAACTTGTTCCAAGACATATTAATATAATCAGACAGAGGAAAACCAGAAGGAAAGAGAATTTAGTTTACTCTAATGAAGTGCAGGATATGAGAATACTACAAATACAGCAGGTGAGAGAATGGGGGACAATACTCATGACAAACAACAGCAATTAAACTGTAGAATCAATGAATATCAACACTCAGAGAGAAAGTGATGTAGGAAACCAGGTTTCTAACCTGACATATAGACCATAAAAACCTTGTTAGCTGTAATATGTACTGGCTTCGTTTTTAGGAGACATTATTATTGTCAATAGTCACCAGTAAGAGCAGGCCACAGAACTCAGTTTCTTCACATATTCCTAAATAATGAAAAGTAATAGCTATAAGGCCATAAACAAAAAAATCAGTGCACCAAACTGCAAGAAACGGAAGGCTTGTCTTTTATGAGAATAAATATCCCAAAAGCTTCTACCAGAGCTTTTCCCACTTGTTTATAAAATAAGTATTTCCATATTCTGAAGTACAAGTTAAAACAGTTTGCACTAGAAAGTGTTTATAGCTAGTTGTAAAGTTGTGGGGTGGCCGAGCAGTCTCATCACTTACAGAAGTACCTAATGTGGAAGGGGCCTGAACCTTACTTTAAAATGGTATTTTAATGTTTCATTGTTTTCTAATTTATTTGATCTAAACACTGTCTTCCCATAGAACAGTATGTCTTCTATGCAACACCATTATTAGCAGGTAAATTTACATCCATGAATACTTCTGATGCTGCAAGTGACTACAGTTTTTAAAAACCAAGGCAGAAGTCTTCGTAACTACCAAGAGAAACACTACCATGGAGAATTGGCTTTCAAGTTGACTTCAGTAACTGATTTATTCTTAGGACGCTAGGAATTAATGACTTCACCATTTCACTGACGATTAAGCACTATGGAAGCTGACAGTGATGAAGAAAGAATTATGAGACTTTTTAATGTGTATTATGTGCAAGATTAACTACTTAAAGAATCACGTGTATCAACCTGAAGTCTTCAAGTTCATCTGTAGTGCCTGTTTTTACTATGAAAATCTTGCCATTTGGTAAGACTATTAAAAAACAGAACAGAAAAAAGCATAGGCGATCATTAGAATTCCAACAAGATTCTGCACATTCCAGATATTTTTTCTTCAACCTTAATGAGGGCTTTTGAAACACAAACTTTGTGCACCAGAAACAAGCATAATAATGCTTCTGCATCACAAGCAGCTTTTTTGTTAGCTGAATGTGTAGCAGATCTGGTGCTCTTAATCATTCATCAGGGAATGACTGGTAACAGAGAAGAGCAAGCCAACAGCTCTGATCACAGATAACAAACTAATGGTCACTAGTGGAGAGCACCTGTGCTTATCTTCCACTGCACATCTCATCTGCCAAACTGCTGCAGCATTATCTGGTGGCTTTGCTAATCTCTTGCAAACTGTGCTGACCCAAATATAACCATACAGCCTCAGACAACTGTTTTCATTCAGCAACATGACCGGTAACTAATAGCTGTATTTTCTGAAAGAGATGCTTGCTGGACATAGGACGGGGCAGGAAAGTGACAATCTTGGAAAGCATAAAATAAGAGCAGAGAGGGGAAAAACACAGAAACGGCTAAAATCAGAGCGATAAGAACAGCATGAACTGTGCTCATCTAGGAGTTTTCCTTTTATGAGTGTTACCCTTTCATTTCAGCACCCAAGATTTAATCTGTTTTACAGAGGTAGCAGTTTAATATTTATCTTGTATTTAAGCTATGACATGGAACAGTTTTGCATAGTCAGCACATCATAAATATGCCAAGTTTTTCAGAAATATTCCTGACAACAAAGGACTTGAGAGTTATGGATGTGCATGAAGTAATTGGTGCATTCAGGACAGGACAAGTGGAATTACAGTTGTCATTATTTGCTCCACTCCAATTATTATACGACAAGCAACACAAATTTCAAGAATACTGATATTCCATACTTACCAGACTTGTGTTGTAAAAGAAACAAGAATGTAAATGAGTTTTAGGCTCTTCATAAGCATTCTGTCTATCCTTCAGAAGTCAAAATTAAAAACTGCTGATCCAGATGCAGGGCTTTTTTTTCTGTAACTATTGTGGCATAAATGGATTCATCTGTACACTTCTTCCCTTTCTCCAATACCCACTTTTCCTTAGAAGCAGAAGAAACTGCTCTGGAAAAATTTAAAACTAAATGTAGATACTAAGTTTCATGTTCAACTTACCTGCCAAAATTGGCTGGCAAAAACTCAAGAAAAGCATCATTCAGGTATAGCTGTGTTAGGTTTAACAGCTGAGAAAATCCATCTGGCAGCCTATATAGAAGTAAAATAATGTAGTACTTTAGGTTCAATTATGTTCAGGGCATTAAGTTATATTTTCTTAAGCAACAGTATAGTAGTAAGTCCTACATACCAATAAAATTAAGGGGGAGAATTTCTGCAAAATCACACTAGACATTTCTCCATAAGAGGAGTTTCAAAATTATTTCTAAGTATTGAGAACAACATCTACAGGCAATAAAAACTACAAATAAATGTAGTCTTGCGATCTCTATTTGCGATCTCCTGACAGCTAATGTGAAGAAGACATTCATTAGAAACAACAGGATAAATTTAAAAATACACAACACCTTTGTCTTGCCCAGAAGAGTTACATTGTATCTCTGGCAGTGCTACTTCTGACAAATTACTTTTGTCACTAAAGAAAGCAAGGGGGAAATCCACTCATACAAACTAATTTGGAAAACAGTGGCACAGGCTTTAAAGCACAATTAATTTTTGCTATTAAGAAAGAAAACTCTTGGCATATTACTCTGCAGTCACAGAGAAGTGGTGGATTTTAACAAGCTGACAAAGCTACATGGTATAATGTGGGATTGTCCACACAGCCTATTAACTTCAGCAAAGTACTTTAATGAGATAGCTATGCTGGATCACAGTGCAACAAGGTTAATGAAGATACTTCTCAGGTAACTCTGCTCTTGTCTCCAAGGGCTGGCACACATCTGGGGCAAATTTGAGACTCAGCTTTATTTGCACAAAACATAAAACAAAATTACAAACTTACTTTGAAATTGGATTTACGCTTGCCTCAACAATTGTCAAGACTTTGCAGTTTTTTATATTTTCTGGAAACTCCTGTATGCCTGCAAGATACAGAAAAAGGTAGAAAAATAGCCTTAAATTATTAGACTCCACCACATGCCTAAAAATGATGCACATGAAACCACTAGCCCTAAAAACTTTGATTCATTTAGCAACTAGTGAACTGTTTTGCCGATGTCTAATTTTATATACAGTTTTCATTAAATAAATACTCTTGTGCAATATCAATTCTTTTACTATTCTATTCCTAAAACCTTCCATGTTGCAATTTAGCAGGCAGCTCACCAAGCAGCACTACAGACACATAGTACACTAAATTTCCACTGCTTATTGCCAAACATTAAAGTACTTGTACTTTGGAATGTACTTCAGATGAGAACCTCCATCCCAATAATACTTATTTACAGAAAGGCATTTATACATGTGGCAGAATGAAGCTCCCAACAGGATCTGTTTATCAAATGCATAGCTTGTATAACATCCAGGTGAAATGGTAAGGCTTCAAATCTTAGTATGTTTACAGCTTCATGGTTCTGAACAGATATCCCAAAATGTGATGTATGCTTGCTGTTAGCTTCTATATTATTTGTAGAGAAGGACAAAAAATCCTGCTTTCACTTCAAATTCACTTATGACTGAAAATTAAAACAATAAAGAACGTCCTCTTTTTCCGAGGTTATCTCTGGAAATGGCAGAGTGGAGTTGCATTCCACACATCTGCCAAATTTGTATTTGTCAGAAACTGATAAAGCAGGCCTTGAATACAAAAAACATGTATCCACCACGTCAGAAGGAAATCAGTATTGAATCATTTTACCATGCAAGACCTTCACCTCTATCTTTACTACATATATGTATCATAAAAAAGACCCAAATAAAACCGCCGCTAACACAAGCGCAGTTGCTTTTGCAACAGATCACATTGTTCTTGTATCCTGAGACAGGTGTTTTTATTTTAAATATATTTGTCCTAAGTGCAATAACTATCCATACTGATATCCTTCCACTTGGATTAAGAATACACTGTTGTTTCCAAGAAAAAAACCATATGCTAGTAAAGAAAGCTAGTTTAAAACAACATTTTTTTTTCCCAGATAACAAATCTTGGCTCTTTGTCTTTCAGTTAACGCATGTAATTGTGTTTGTGAGTGCTCTATCAGGTATGTGGAAAGTGCAACCCGAACCCAGGAAATGAGACCACTAAGAAGGAACTATACTCTGTGAATGCTTGCTTTTAGACTAGTGACAGCACGAAATTTCACGCTGCTTGAGCAACATTAACAGTCCAGCTGCACAGAAAAAGACAAGGGCAGCATCACTTCTCATTCAGGTTGGCAGGTGGAACTTGCTTTTATCTCTCCATGTATCTGTTACGAGAACATGTGGTAAAGCAGCAACTGCTAAGTAATACTTTTACTTCCATAAGAAATTGCACAATATCTGATGCTAGCTTAAGAGTTTTATTCTGTATTTGTTCAGTAACAAGACTGATCTGGTATATTAGGACTTAAGAGACGGCAGTAGCCCCTGACAAGAAAAACAGTGACAAAACACATACTTTAACCAAGGAAGTCAATCAGTGATGATGAGTGGCAAAGTCACTGTGCTAACTTTTCCATAAATAAAACTAAAGTAGTTATATAATTTCTTTCAAAGTAGACTTTTAGGTCTTTCTTGACAGGACAGTGGTTTGTCACAGTTTGTCACACTACCTGGTTGAAACTATTACTTTTGACTCACAGAACATATTGTACTCTGTTACTGAGAGGCGAAAGGTGAGAAAAACACACTATGACATCCAGTTAATCCAGGTGTTTAAATACATCTAAGTATCATGGACCTTTTTGGGAAATAACTTGCTGAACTCAGGAACCGTAACATACAGAAGCAGAGGGGACCAGGAAGAACTGAATATCAGTGGTAACACAGGCCAAGATTTCTGACACTGCTGGTTGACTAACATGCGTGTTCATGCATATGCACACACCTGTAAATAAAAATCTAGTTTTTCATATACATATATATGTGTGTGTGAGTATGTGTCTGTGTGTGTAAGCTCAGCCATGTGAAGTTTACTGCAGCTGTGAGTGGAGTCAAAGCAGAAGATGCCAACAGGGGATACTAAATTAATTCATTTTATTCCTCAGTACAAAATCAAAACTTCAAACGTAATATTTACAATGTAATGAAGTTTCATTTCTGTAAAGCAGTCCAAGAAAGTCAAGTCCAAGAAAGACTAGGAAACCACCGAAGAGAGACTAGAAGTGTACTTGTTCTATTGCTGTCATATAGTCTTAGTACGAAGAGAAACACACTTCCAAGAAACTTAAATATACACGATCTTAATTCCAGTTGTAACAATAAACCTCCTTCAGCAAACAGAATATCCTTGCATGGAAAGCATCTAACATGACACAATACTCTGAGACTGCAGAGATGAAGTTACAGATTATTTGTATGAAGTGACCTTCTGGTGTCTAAAAAGTAAATCACAACCTCTTTATTGCTGAGGATACAACTTCACCTTCTTTAAGCATCTACATTAATCAGAATAAACCACTGCCAAACTCTTCCCTGAAAGCAGAGCTGTGTGTCAGATTCACTCTGTGCCTTTAGTTTTGCTGTTTGAATCATGTTGAGATATTTTCTAAGCTTAGTTTTCCTGAATGACGGCCACACCACTGGCCTTGGTTTGGTTTTTGGATGAAAGATTCCTCCAGGCCAACATATTAAACCATACATTTTTAATATTAATATTAGTTTCCACTGTTTGTGTCATGAACCCATGGAAGCACAGAAGGCTTAAATTTGTGATAACTACCAAAAAACAAAACACATAGCACATCTGTCAGAGAGGAGAATGTGAATGCAAGCTTGCTCTCAAAAGAACAGCCAAATAAAATATTAGCTATCCAAATACAGACATGTTAAATCAGCATGCTTTTGTACATAATCAGAGGACTCTACAGTAGTCTCCTGTTTGACTACGCCTTGGGCAAGAGGCAGCAACTGTTTTATCAACGAATTAGTAACAGATATTCAACTGATATGAGAAACCTAACAATGAAGGAACCTGGGAACTTAATTTTGCTGCTTCTTCAAGCCAGAATTGTTATGGTACATACCATCTTAACCAACCACACTTGGCACTTCAGTACAGATAAACGGCCATCAATCAAAAGAGCAGCATACTGGAAATGACAGCATGAAATATACCTAATATTTGTAATACACATTCAGAGGTTAGGGAAAAAAATCAGGAGACTGCTATTCTCCCACGATAGGAAGTTGCATGTACTAAATGGCTATACAACAACCCTCTGACCACTTACTTTTCCTCAACTATATTCCGCCTGCACGCTAGAAACATGCAGTTATTGTTGGATCACTATTCCTTCATTTTTCCCACCAACAAAGCAAATCCAAAAAGCAAGTAAGAAAGAAGAGTAAGTAAGAAGGCAGAGAGACATCAGAAAAAGATATGAAGGACGGAGAACAGGACTGTAAAGAGGATTTGTTCCTTGTTTTTCTGCTTTTCATCTATCCCCAGTGTTCTGAATCTTCTTCCCCACTGAGGAAGCTCAGCAAATCTCAAGGGACTCTGTGACCACATCCTTCTGCACTCCTTTTGTAACACTGTGCTAATTAATCCATTTGATAGCCAACTCATTCGTTCCAAGAGCATCTCATTAAATGAGTACTGCAAATGGAGATCCACATTCCTTTCTAAATCCCATTTTTCTTCTGAGTTTTTTACTGCTTTCTTTATACACTGATACTCAAGGATTATAGAAGACAGTGCAACAGCACTTGGCCTGTTGCAGCCTTATTCCACTTTCATTGAAAAGCATCATATGGACAGGTTCTCCAACATATCATTCATTTCATACTTTACATGGTAACAACCACTAAGCCCAACACATGTCAGTACTCCAGTTGGTTTATAGATCAGGCTAACTGTTCTCCCAAAAACTACAAGCCATCATGCTTGTGGACATGACCATCTGCAGAGCACAACAGGAGAAAACACAACTTGCTGATCATCTTTAACCACCAGATCTAAACTGAATTGGCAGCAAAGTTCTTTTTCTAGTGTAGTTTCTGACAGAATTTAGATTTATGTAATAGCTTTTAGCATTTACTTGTCTGTTTCTTCCTCCCCGCTTTCCCAAATTTCAACCACTTTTAAACTCACTGGCCAGTTTCTATCAAAAACAACACACACACAAAAAAACCCAACAAACCAAACAAAAAAACAAACAAAACGAAACATAAAACACCACACCACCTAGAAGATTGTTAAAGAAAACTTGGCAGTAAGGTAGGTAAGAGGAATTTAAATTCTTGTCTGGTCTAAGCCAAAAGCAGAAAGCATTCATCATTCAGAATTCTACTTGGCAAAAACTAACCATCTAACTAGTCTAACCTAGTGGTACTCAATCATGATCCAAGACCAGCTGTGGCACATGCCCAAAGGACATACCAAAAAGGTCATACAGGGATTTCAGGTCAATGGCCACAAACGTGGAGGTAATCAACCTCAGTTCTTGATAACATAACATGTCTGAAATACAGAATTTCATTTGATTTCTAACTTCTTGGAGAGTAATGATTGCTTTGGCATAGCCTGTCAGAGCAAGTGTGCACAAATGTCCTTCTACCAGGATTAAGGCAATTTTAAGTATAATTGGGGTCCCCTTCATCATCTGGAGTTACACTCATCTTCTCCCCTACACAGCACAATCCTTTCTGATCACAAGGGTCAGCGTAACTTGCAGAGCAGGAATAAAAACCGAGGTAATTTTTTCTCTCCATCAGATTTTTTCATGCAAATACTGGCTATTCTGTATCTAGAGAAAATTGTGCAAGTCACATCTACCGCTGGCAGATTCCCTTACTGCAATGGATCTCATTGCTGACAGCCCCAAATGCTACTGACTCGTAGAGAGTTACATCTCCTCACACAGAAACATTTTAAATAGGCTTGAGAAAGGTAAAAAGTATTGGTTCAATTCCTAAAAAGCACAGGTCAAGAAAATCTCTAACACATATGAGACCTGTAGAAGCCATATGAATGATGCTCCCAAAGCAAAGAGTCTGCAGCTATATCTCTCTGTTTGTGGACAATGTGAGGGAAAAAAAATTCTCTCCAAACAACAGGCACACTTAAAAGGTCTCTTGGAGCAAAATACATGAAACTACAGCCTGCTGTGCCCTTATTCCACTCTGCACCCTTGCAAGTAGCGAGGACACAGAGGCAAACATATAGGTTCAGTTTGAATTAATACAAACTTAATTACCTACTTTCTTCCCTCAGCTAGTCTATTTATCCTGGTTATGTAACTTGGGCAAGCAGCTCCACCATAAAAAGAGAAGCTGTTGTTTGTTCTTCTCCTCAGGCCTCTGCTACAACTGTCCTTCAAGCCCATATGGATCAAACACAGCAAAACGTTTGTAAGAATACATGCCACAACTCTCCAAAAGATTACGAAAGATCTGTTTGCAAAAGCTGAAATTTTAAACTGAAAACTTAAAGTATCAGTCACAATCTATGTTCTTATATACTTATGTAATTTACTTTAATGTGGGATTTCTGCATACCTTCTGAACTAAACCCAGCACTTTTCATTATTTAAAGTAAGCAGTGTATTAGAGCCCAGACAATTCAATCCACAGTGCTGATGCACCCATCCTTCCTTTTTGAACATTGTTCCTCTTCCCAAATTCTTTCCTTGCTGCAGCTGGTTTGAGATCAATCAGCATCTCAGGTTTACATGAGATGCAAGGCTTATCTGTAGGACAGCAGTAACACCTTTCTGATTAGAGTTTTGGGGTTTGTCGGTTTGGGTTTTTTATTGCTTTTATACACATGTACTGGCATAGGTAAGATAGTGCAGCAAATGCTAAGAGTCTTCCAAGCATTCCTTCTCGAACCATTTGGAAGACCTTCAATTTTTAAAGTAAGGTCTCTGTAGGTCTGTTCTAGCTGTGTTCCTTACACAATGTAAAGAAGGAGTGTAAGTAGCAAGACAGGTTCCTGAATACCTGTTCTGTGAAAAAAAAGGACAGCCAGTAATTCTGCTTCTTGAAGACATGCCTGACACACTAATTTACATAAACCTAAACATGCCAGGGCAGGGTAAAATTGCAAAATGTGGAACACTAAGAGGGCTGTGGGCAACAGTTGTGTTCATAATGCTGTTTTGAACAATTACCAAGGTTCACATGGTTTTCAACTATGTCTAATTCATGGACAGAGTGCTGTCAAGTATCCACAGAAGCATGAAACATAACCATTTAAAGCTGCTTTGTTTTTCCCTGCTCTGTCCCCTACTACCCTGGACTGCAAATTCAGTGTTGTATGTCCAGTCACTTTTAGTTGCTACGTGACAACTGTCCCTCAAAGCACATCGGGTTACAAAAACAAAGATAAAGTCTTCTTTGGTGAGCTGGCGAGGTGATATTGGTGACAGCACCAGCAGCTATGCCAAGTTCTGGGCGGGCTAAGCACTAGTTTGAGCTGGGCAGGGGGTTCCTGGAGTCGGGGAAAACCGAGTAACAGCTGAGAGAACTGTCAGGACTGCCAGGAAACAGCTAAGTCCCAGCAGCTCTTGCAAGCCAGGCTGCCACGGAGAAAGGAATAGCCAGGGGCAAGCAATCACAGGACACTTAAATGGGTCCAGTGAGCACAACTGACTGGGAGTGTGAGGAGCAGGACAGAAGGCATTTGTGTGGCAGTTCAAGAGGAAGGGCACAGAGGAGGGGCCTCCCCATCCTACTGAGTGGTCAACATGAAGCAACCTTTTCTTAGCAACAGGATCGATGTATACCTGTTGCAACTGCTGGATGAAACCTGGACAGAGAGGTCACAGCCTCCCCAGGTAGATGTCTACACTCAAACAGACCTCCTGAAAGCTCGGAGAGGTACCCAAAGGTACCCTCAGCTGCAGTAACTCCAGAAACTGGGAGCCCCCCTAGAACCCAAAGGCAGAGTTGAGTGCCATGGGTGCAAGAGTGCCCAGACAGACAAGTTTCATCGCGTGAAGTGCTCACCAGGCAGGGAACCATCTGGGAATTTGAGTAGAAGATTGATGGCAGTATTATGCTCTCACACAGGCAGGGTGATAGTCCCACCTTAAATCCTTCAGAGATGAAGGTAAGTTAGCATCTAACCCAAGCCACTAGGCTCAGCTAGTTCACAACACAAGGGAGAACAGACTCTTAGCTTAGAGCAGGAGAAAAGAGTATTCCCTGTGCTACCAGTGCACCCCTAAGAAATAGATATGATGCTCTGGAGAAAGGAGAAGAATCCATGATAGACAGTCAAGATCCAGAAGAAGAGAATGCTACTAAATTTGTACAATCATCTTCAGGGTGACCTAACTACAGCCTTCCAGTACCTGAAGAGGCCTACAAAGAAGGTAGAGAGGGACTTTTTACAAGAGCGTGTAGTGACAGGACAAGGGGGGATAGGATTTGATGCTAGGAAGAAATTCTTTACTGTGAGGGTGGTGAAAACTGACAGAGAAGCTGTGGATGTCTCCTTCCTTGGAAGTATTCAAGGTCAGGTCAGATGGACTCTGAGCAACCTGGTCTAGTGAAAGACGTCCCTGCCCACGTCAGAGGGGTTGGAACAACATGATCTTTAAAGTCCCTTCCAACACAAATCATTCTATACTACAATCCTATTCTATGCTGTCTTTACCTGTAAATCTGCATCTAAAAACCCCATAATTACTTCTACAATACCTTTGCTGTGTTACAAGAATTTCTTTTAAGTCCAGGAGAGATTTTGAATTAACTTATTTCAAAATTTCAGATACATACACTCAAATTTCACATTGAAAATCCACAATTCAATTCAAATGTATTGAAATTCCATTCCATTCGCATCCTCTCTTACAGACTGAGATCATTTTATTCTGAACAGACAGATTCTTTTCAGTACCTTCAATAAGACAATATCTTTAAGAAAAAGTACTACAAACACTTGAATAAAAAGCTTTAAATAGAACAGCTGCCTACATTTGGAATACACTTGTAACCTCTATACCTCTATGATACATGATCATAGAGCTACAGACTCACAACGCTGCAGCAAATCAATTATCTTTTATTTCACTATCATGGATGATATAAAAACTCCGCTCCTGTCTGCCCCTTTGTCAGTATAACAGAGAAATAGCAAATTTACAGCAAGTTATTTTGTATTCAGGATCTTCCTCTCTTCCTTCTTCCCGCAGAAAATAAAACTTGGATCTGTCTCCCCCTATTAACTATGAACAATTCTCAATTCCTTGAAAAACTATATTTCTAAATGTACCAGATGGGCAACACAAGACTTGGTAAGTTTCCTGAATTCTCCTTCTCCAACTCCCCAACTTCTGGCATACAGTGCATTAAAGACAGTTTGCCAAATCAACAGATTATTTTAGAACATTGAAGAAAATATATTTGATCTAAATTTGCATCTGTTAACAAAATTCTTTAAAATTACTGGAATAACTTTATAGGCAGATATGCCTGCAGGCAGGGGGGTCAAAGCAGGGGAGTGTTTTCTTGCGTTTAGTTTGTCTATTTTTCCATGAAGATTCCTTGCAATACAAACTAACAAACTGACACGTTTAAATTTGCTGTAACATCACTGTGAAAGAAAACACACCTAAATATCTAAGAGACCACTGAAGGTACTATTATTTCCAAAGCCCCAGATTACTTTTGGTCTTGCTAGTTATTTTCTCATAATATTTGGAGGGTTAAACAGTTTGCTGTTTAACCCTCCAAAGGCCTCAATAATATGGAACTTAAAAATTCAATTTTTTTCTTTCACCACCTGCGTGTAGGGAAACATAGATCATCTCACTGCTTCCCACTAGACTAACTCCACAGACACAAGCAATTTCAAGTGCATTTCCCAGGCTTCCAGGAAAGCCTGATTTTCCAGGCAGTCACCTCATCCTAAGTTTCAGACTTTTAAATCACTTGATTCTAGTAACCTGTAAAGCTAACTCTTCTGTACATTTATATACGCCATCAGACACTGTACATAAATGCTTTCCGCATCTTCAAAGTGGAGGCAGAAATATTTTCTTGACAGTCTTCCGCGTTGTCCTAGATGAATGCTAAGGCTAGCATTCCAGAGTCACAAGGAAATGATTGTTCCCTAAAGGTTAACAAACCCTGAAAGACACTGATTCAGGGGTGAAGAGTGGTGTGGTAGGGGTTTTTTGTTGGGTGTTGTTTTTTTCCTGTACAGCTGTCAATATATAAATAAGTCGGCCATACAAGATTAAAAATGTTTTAACTTCCTTTAGCTTCATAAATAAAACATTAATTAAAATTCATTTTTCTACACTGAAATGTAGAAATTCTACAGTCTTACATTCTGTATGGTCGAACTTCTCTTTAGGATATAACCCGTCAGGTTACAGGACTGGGAGAAAAGACATCTCTCAATGCTTCCTATAATGCAGGATGTAATTTCTGGTATAGGAACGTAGTTTATTTATTGACCACTTGTTCAAGTATCATTTCATCTTTGTGACTAGGATAGCATTAGGCTTCAGCTAAAAATTTCAAAGCTGAATTGCATCTGGAAAGAAGCAATGGAATACCTCTGATATTAAGGGTTCACAGTAGCCTTAGGAATCAGGTTAAAATGTCATAAAAGGACAGTGGATGCACTCACTACCAAAAAGCTACAGAATTTACTGACTACTACCAACAATAAAAGCAGAGTTAAGACTAACTCTAGTCTATTCTTGCTGCACATATAGCAGCAATTTGGTATTTTTAGGCTACACTTGCACCATGACTGCTTCAGCACCCATATATAACACATTCCAGACCACACTCTTGTACAAAGACTTCTGTATGCTCCATTAGAGGCTTGTATTCTCTAACTCAGCACATCTCAAAACATACATCACTTCAGACAGTAGATAAACTGAGAGAGAAGTAATCAAATGAAGACTATTAAATAAAAATGCCACCTGGGAGCCTACGGTGACACATGCATGTCTCCTGGCTTCCTGTATTTTACTGAATCTTCCCTAGGCTTTTGGGTTTGGTCACTGCTGGAGACAGGACACGAGATTAGATGAATCCTTGTTCTGATTAAACATTATTAAACGTTCTTAAGTATCCACATTTGCACATCTACTGTGTCTCTGTTACGAAGTTTTATAAATTGTGTGTATGAAACCAGACACATTTAAGTCAGAAATTAAAAGGGCAAGATTTTTCATGAGCTATTAAAGCACCATAAAGATTGCTTTCTTGAACTAACACCTTTCCTGTAACAAATCTGCTACCTTGAAAAACTTCTGCAATTTTGATCTTTCATCTAAACATCAAATATTATGCACACACATATATATGCATATAATTCTGCTTGGAGAACTGGATGCTCTCCTGTGCAACAGGTCTCACTCTGTGAGCCAGACTGCAATTCATTAGGTAATCTGAACACGTTTTAAATCTGAAGCTTAGTTTTTCATTTTTTTATCAGCTCTTTAGAAAATTAAATACTTTGGTCAATACATATGATTACGCCTATGCCTGAAACAGCTCAAATATCTTACAATGAAAGTCCTATCATATTTCATGTATGGTAGTATTTGAAAACTAAAGTCTAACTACCTACCTTTCTAAAAATACAACCTTTAAAAATAAATGCATATTTGATCTAAAGGCATCTGCACTTCATGATTTAGTTCAATACACCTCAGAGGAAAACACTTAATGGTCTATCAATACTTTAAGAAAAATAGAGGAACTATCACCATTCACTTGCCACAACCACAGGACTCTGAAAAACACAGTGAACTCTTTCAGAACTCAGCATCTCTCATCATCCTGCACTACGGGGGACTAATCTCCACTAATTATTTTTTTCACAAATTCAAGGGAAGCAATTCCTGTGCTTTCCACAGAAGTTCACTGCTTCCACACTCTGTTCTTTCAACACATAACAGAAAAAGAAAGAATTGAAGATTTTGATAAATTTTGGCTACTCTTAGAAAACTAGTAAAATACCTCCTATTTGGCTCTATTATAGACACACATCAGAACAATCACAGACAATGGGAAACTGAGCAGTGAATTCCTACAAAGAAAAAAACAGACACAAGGGAGGAGAGTAGGCTTGCAGTTGTCAGGGGAAAATTTTCCGTGGTTGCAACAGTGGAGAGGAAAAGAGAAAGGGAAAGGCACTTATGCCAACAAACTGAGGTCTCAAATAATACTGAATTTATTACAGAATAAACAGCACTAATTGTTACTTCACTCAGCAGGAACAAACAGGGACCCTAATTTGGTTTTTTGAATTTTACAGAGGTTTTAGAACTGCTGGGAGACAACAAGTCCCCAGTAAACAAGCTTGTGACCTCAGAACTATTTTTTATGTGCTACACTAGTCAGAGAAGCTATCCAAATTGTGATAAGTCTGAGAACAGGCACATGACAGTAGTTGAAATAAGCTTGTGCCCTATCATTTCTCTGAAGAGTGTTAAAAAAAACCCCAACCTCTCCAAAACAGAGCTTCACAGTTTACTGGGATAGCGTATCATACACCTCAGAGGAACAAGTGCCCTTTCAGCAGCTCTCTGTAGGCTTAGCTTGGGGCCATGCCATTTTAGAAAGACAAGGAGCTCCCTAGCTTCAGCTGCCTATTTAAGTACATGAGCTATGGAATTTACCACGAGCAGCATTCAAATCCCTTTTTGCTGCTTTTAAGTCTTCTGCATTGAGAACTTGTGCTGCAAACAGTTAATACTTTCAACAGCTCAGTCCAGCACAAAAAGATGATTCTTGCTCTGTTGTGTGTTCCTGCGACAGTTTAAGGCCAGTGTTTTTTAAGAAAACCCACTTGTACGAGGAACAGATCAGTGACAGCATGGTTAACCTATTACGCTAAATGCAGTGCTCATTAAGCAGAAATAACAGAGTAACAGTTTAGGTACAGACTGGGCTACAACAGACAACCAAGGAAAATACCAACACCTCAACAACTGGAATACTTTCTTAATAAAGCAGAACTCACTTCTCTTTGTGGAGTTGTAATTAGCCAGCAGCCCAAATAAAACAATAAATTGAATGACAGAATTTTGGGAATATTTCTGTAATTCTTATTTTCAAGTATTATTTCAATGAGGTGTTCTCTTACTTAACTCTGAACTACTAAGACAAAACTGTTCTATTCTCCTCAATTAGAATGATTTTTCTCTCAAATAAGTCACACAACTAAGTTCGATTACAATGTATGTTATTTCAATTTCCTCACAGTTGCACACATCTGCCAAAGCAGCACCATCGGTAAAACCCCATGTATACAATACTTGGCTGACAACATTTCATAACTTATAAAAGGCTGACTCACACAGAATGATAGATTTTTAACAAGTCAGACAAGTGAACCAAGTCATGTCTACCGACACATAAATACTTTTCCCCATGCAACAGAGGTTACCATCCCCTCAGCAGGACAGCAAAGCAGCCAAGTCCTACTATACTTCAATTTTCCAATGGCTTATTAAAATAATTAAAACCAACTTTCATATGAAACAAAATGTAACAATAAAATCCAGAAAAATTTACAAATTCTTGTCCAAACTCTCTTCAGTATAGTGACATATGGCAAAAGTTACTAAAAGTAACATTTGAGCTTACGTATTTTGAGAGAATATAAAATACTAGACATATCGTCTACAAACCAATCAATTTGAGAGATACAATTAAATATCACAATCAGGTCATAAAAGAGCATCTTTTGTTGTAAGCAGGGATTTAGAGCAGCAATTTAAAAATTACTAGCTGTGTAACTTCTAGAAATTATAGTTCCACTACTGTCTTTGTACAGTAAATGGTGATTCGCCTTTTAGTTACCTCAATACAATAAGCAAAGTGACTTACCATTCTTGCTGACATCCAGTTCCCTGAGATTAATGAGATTTGCAATGGATGCTGGCAATGTGGTTAGATCATTGTCTGGCAAACTCAGCTTGTGTAGAGACTGACAGTTAAAAAGTTGCTATTGAAACAAAGAAAAAAGTGAATGTGATTTTCTCTCAGTTTCCTCTATATAGCTTTTGTTTTTAATCCCTTTAAACTTCTGACCTCACAGCCTGAAGGCCAGGTTCTTTAGAGTTTCTGACTACAAAAATTTTTTAACTGGTTTAATTGAAAATTGACTAAGATTACAATGCTTAGGAAAGCACAAAACTGCAAATGGTCACAAGCCAGCAGCTATGCTTAACACTTCCTACAAATTCCTTCCAGCATCTCAGAAATTGTGACCTGTAGTTACGCACAGACCTGCAAACATTGCAAAATATTTTCCATAACAGACATGCCATGTGACAGCCCAGAGGTAAGTAGATTTTATTCAAGAAAGGAAAGAAAAAATTGACAGACACTTTTTTAAAGTCAAATAGTGGTAGAGCACAGAATATCAGTAGTTACTGATCTCCTCTGGAAGGTTACATTTGTTATGTCTTCTAATTTTTTTTTCCCTTCACTCTTCCTACCTTAAGTACAAAAAACCAACAAAATCAGAAAAAAATTGAAAACTAATGAAAAAAATTGAAGTATTGAAAAAATTGAAACCAGTGGAAGTTTGAGCAATGAGTATAGAGAACTGTTTAATCTCTTCTGTATACATGCATTCCCATCTTTATCAAATACTACCTCAGAGCCAAATCTCTTCCTAAATGCAGGGTACCTAGAGATTCTTACCCAAAAGCTTTAAAAGTTGACTAAGCAGGGCGAGTAGTATTTACATAATGGAAGAAAAATCCTCAAATGGTATGTAGGAAACTTACAGACAGTACAAAATAAATATGTCTAAGAATGCAGTTGAAAAGGTTCATCCGAACAATTTATAATTAATATTTCTTTCCTGACAATTTTAGATAAGATCATTCATAAATGCCTTAACAGATTTTCTCTTTTGGAGTTCTGAGAAAAAATCATTAAAAAAATAGGAAGTTTTTAGTGACTAAAAAAAAAATCACCCAATCACCACCATAGCAATAGGCTTAGTTTGACCAAAATTTCTTGGGTGTCTCTCAATTACGAGGCCATTATTTCAACCAGAGACTGCTGAACAAGACCCATTCACGTAACATTTGCACATACCACCCCAGAACAAAAGTAGACATAAACTAGCAATATGAACCCTTAAAGGAATGAGCTTTAACCTGTCTGCTGCTGTTTCCAGTTCCTCAGAAATGTGTCCCTTAGAACTCATTTACCATCAAGGCTTTGAATAGTTACAAGTCACTTAGGATACTTTGATGAGCTCAGGTGTTTTGGAGCCACTCCCTTATTTCAAGAATATATACTTAAAGCTCTTCCCTGAAAGCAATAATCTAGACTCTTGGAATCATTAGAAATATCTCTGATTACTTAGGTCAAAGCACATGCAGCACAACAAGATCCCTAAAGGAAAATGAGGTGGAAGGGAGTTTCGGATGGTGTTGACTTTGTAGTTGTTTCTTTTGTTGTTCTTTTTTAGTGTTTACATGTTCATAATTACTACTAGTAAACGCTGGAAGTCACCTAATTAAAGACTATTTTTCTGCAGAATTCTAATTTCTTCCAAACATCAGAGTGAGAGAGAAAAGCAGAACTGTTACAGTTTGAGTTTTCCAGCACAAATGCACACTGTGGCACTTGGAGTAAACAGGGTACCTTTTCAGACGAGATTTAGTGTATAAGATCAAAGAAGATGAAAGCATTTCAAAAGCCCAGTCAATTCTGAAACTGAGACTATTTGTCAACATTTCATGTAAAGTCAATTCCTTCTCTACCACAATCTTTCCCTCCACCCCAGTTTGCTCATGCTGTGCCCTCAGCCAATCAGCTAAATTAAGAAGCTATACTGTAAGAACCAAGTTTTGAAATAAGCTGGAATTCTGAAAAGATTCAGGGCAATTAAAAAATTTCAAGAGTCACATGCACTGATGGGTCATTTCAGTGATCAGGGCGACCAGCAGCCCCAAACCAGTTGTGTTGTGGCATACAGAGGCCAGCAGATCACAGAACACCACCAGGGGCAAAGAGGAAAAGTGAGCGTTGGAATGTCTTAACCAGGTTTCAGAAAACTAGAGAGGACCTTTAATGAGTAGTATTAAAAGGGCAGTATTAAAAGGGCAGTATTAAAAGGGCAGTATTAAAAGGGCAGTATTAAAAGGGCAGTATTAAAAGGGCAGTATTAAAAGGGCAGTATTAAAAGGGCAGTATTAAAAGGGCAGTATTAAATGGGCAGTATTAAATGGGCAGTATTAAATGGGCAGTATTAAATGGGCAGTATTAAATGGGTAGTATTAAATGGGTATTAAAGGTTTCAGAAAACTAGAGAGGACCTAAGTAAGTATTGCACCTTTCATATTTGAAATGGCTTAATTAAAAACCTTTTTCAGAGCTGGAAGACTAAATAAAAGGGAAAAGGAATACACAGCTTGAAACTCTGGCTCCATATTGGCTAGGATCATTTCAAAGACTACAGGCCATTCCCTACAGTTCTTCCGTGAAAGTTTTATTATCAAAATTTCTGTCAAATGAATAAAAAGCCACTTTGACTGTGTCTTCACTACTCCCTAATCTCTCTGCTTTTGTTCTTTACAGTATTTGAATTGATATGTGGGGGTGTTTTCTTTTGAAAATTGAAAGGGTAGCAAAAAATAATGACCAAAATTACTTAAAAGCTGGAAAAAATCTTTAGCTTCTCAGAAATATGCCTGGGAGCATGACTTATTCTAGTGTAGAAACACATTAACTTGAAGTGTAGGCTATTACATGTCCCTGCAGTTAAGGAAAAAAAGCAAAACCCAAAAAAGGAACAACACAATTGTTCAAGCAATCTTTCTAATCACGTGGATAATTAAACCTTAGACTAGACCAAGGCAAGTGGTAGCCTGCCCACTTCTCAGTGCACAGAAATAGATTTATTAGCCAGCCTTTTCTGCTATGTAACTCTGTTGGGCTGGAGCTGTTGCTTAAGCAGTTTCATTCCCATTTATGCAGCAAAATAGTCAAGCTGGAGTGCATAAACTTTCAGTCTACCAGGGCTGCTTCACAGCAAACTATGGCCTAAAAGCTGAAGCTAGACACTATGAGCTTCTACAACGCTGGTGAAGTGAAAAATTAGTAAGTGTACCTAAAAGGAAAACCATCCAACATACCTTTGGAAGCTCTTCAATCTGATTAGCATCTAAATACAGTTCTTCCAAGGTCTTTTCAAAAGTAAAAATCTCCTTAGGCACCTGTTCCAGGCTGCAGTGAGAATAATCAAGGGTAGTCACAGTTTCCTCCTCTCCACGCAGACAGCGGCATGGCACCAGCCGCAAAAACAAATTCCGCTTTGTTGTCATTTTCAGGCACTGTAAAACAGAAATTGGTCGATTTAAAAACCAAGACAACCTCAGAAATACTCACATGTGTAGTTTCTCAAACTTCCACCAGCTGCTAAATACTGAAAAAATAGCCTATATATGTATCTGCATATATATTTGTATACACACACGAGACACAGTGGGGAGCATGTACTTATTTTCTTTTCAATACAACAGATCTGTGAAGACATTAAATGGGGTTAACACACCTACAGACACCAAAAGATGAAGCCAAACTTTAGCCTATGACTTGTCACCAGCTAACACAGCCCTACACTGCAGAGAATCAAGAGAACTTTGAAACAGCATTTCTGAACTGTCAATTGTGTCTTTATAACATAGCTTATTCCACCTTTACAAAGATCAGTGGGATATTTTTCTTTAGTACAATAAAATCCACCCTCTACAGAGAATTAAAATGTAGCTATAGGAAATCTAATCAGATTTTTTTTGTACATGTAAATTCATTTACCTTTATTTCAAGTCCTTCACTTAAGGACAGAATAAGATAAAAAGAACCAGTACAGTTTCTACCAACTATTCTATCTACAGTTTAAAAGGAAGGGTTTCCAAGTTCACAGATAACAAAGTGACCTCTTTTTGTGACTTCATTCTCTTTGGAAAACTTCAACACAAGTCTTGCTGTGCACACTGGAACTAAGGAAAACTCCAACTTGCTACGAGAATGTACCTTTCTGCCTTTAAACTCATTGTTACAACAGGTGTTATTCTCCGTGACTTCTACAATATTCCTATTCAGCCTGCTAAATGGTGCTGACTAGCTAATTTATGACAGCATGCACCAGCCATGTTCCTGCCTCTTTTCTCCGCAGCAAGAGCACAAGTTTAGGTCTCTTTATCTAATTAGCGACACATTTTCACAAAATCTTCAGAATGTGACCTCAGGTTTCAAGTTCGTCTGAAATTAGATGACAGACTCAATTTTTCAAGAAGGACCAACATATGCAGACCAACAACATGATCATGTCAGCTTTATTTCCTCAGGAAATTGGCCTAAAAATACATACTTCTCCAAAACAGCACTGAATATTTATTTTCTCAATCAAACTGCCAACACATCAAATGAAAATATGCTTTTTTAATCTCCTTTTTTTTCAAACTGCTGAAATTATATTTCAACTTCTAGACTGGTAACAGGAAACTTTCCCTTCCAAGTGCCAAAAAAGTCTTTCAGACACACTTAGCAGACTGCACTTCAACTTTTAGACAGTATGTTAGTAATATAAGGAGAACATAAAATACCATGCCCACCGCACTATGTGAAGTCACAGGCTGCAACACCCCTTTTCTCACTAAGACACAAAAACAAGTAATGCACTTGGATTTTCCTCTATGTGCAGCTTAGCTTGCCAAATACTTCAAACTATGTATAATTCATAGGACAACAGATCAAGGGACTGCTATACTTTAGCGTTTTCATTAACCAGAACTAGAATTTATCACTAAGGCTGTGAACAGTTACATTCTACATCCACTCATTAAAAAGACGGAAGAAAACTCAGAATGGTGGGATGTCAAAACTTCTTTTTTTAACAATGCTTAAACACTGATAGAATTTCGTTACAATGCTGATTATCAGAACACAACATTTCCCATAAAACTCCAGCCATACTACTTACATAAAAAGTGATCTAAAAATAAAAATATTTAGCTGTATTGCAATACGAAGAGTTTAGAGACTGCAAATTTCACGTTGGGGATTTCCACAAAATGGGAAAGTCAGCAAAACAGACAGCATAACCTCCTCCTGCCTCTCTCACAGGAACAGGCTCAAGCATGACATCCTCCAGCCACCCACAGACAGATGCCAAAGATGCTATGGAAGCTGATGTGTTCACCGGGTCAAATCTACCCACATCTTCTCCAAGCGTCCAATGCCACACATGGAAACACAAGCTGAATTCCTTGGCCAACATTTAAAAACAAAACACCTTTAAGAAAAAAGAAATATTGTCTCATTTTGCTATTAGTTCAGAGAACGGCAAAGCTATGGAAAAACACAACACTTTTGAAAAAAGTGTCAACAGCAGTCTCTTTAAGCAGGAGTATACACAGAAGAACATATGTCACGGAAAGATGCACTGCAAGCAGAAATTGTACCTGTGAAGTGATTGAAGTGATTACCAGAAGTTTGTCAGGGAAAGGCACACCTATATCACACCAGCTGCAACCGTCAGTAAGTTCACCTTGTCTGGTTATTTCAGCTTCTGAGAATGATGTTTTGAAAGCAGAATATTAAGAAGTTTACTACATGCTTCATATAAATAACAAAATAAGATAGTACTTTTCATTCAAATCCCTCAAAATGAGCATACATGACACTGTTTGCCCCAGTTTCTTCAGTGGCTGTTCTCTTCACACAGAATCCTACCTGTCCATGTCTCAAGAGTTTCTGAAGCAACAAAACTCGTAAGGCCTAACAGTGCAAAACATACACATACCTAGTTTTCCTAACTTATTTCTTTATCTTGTAAGAGAGATCTTCAGCTTTTGGAAGGGGTGGGGGAGGAAGGATTTTTTAAAAGATCACATGCGTTCACAGCACTGTAAATGGATTAGTAAACAAATGCCTGTACAATATCACAGTGTTGGGTCATATCTCCTTCAGTTACCACGTCCCTTAAAGTACCTAAACTCACCACTCACATCTTAAGCCCCAATAGTCAGAACTCGTATTTAAGTATCAAATAAACAACCATTCCTCCAAAGCCCTGGTTTGACCAACCTGGGCATATATCTAATTGTAATTCTTCAAAACCCAGAACGAACCAAGAACACTGCATTTATATGAAAGCAGGAAACCATGCAATGTGATTTAGTTCACAGTTGGTTTACATTTGTTCAAACTTCTACACTTACGGGAAGAACTGTTTAAGGCTCATGTTATACAACAGAGATGGCTGCCAATACTAGGAAATGGCTGTGTCAGAATAGTTGCAGGAAGCATTCCATACCGCCACTCCTCTACAGTATATATTTTATAAACCAACAGTCAAACACCCCACTCCTTATCTATCTCTGTCTACCCATCTTGTGGCCAATTACCCAAGCAGAAAAATTGTAATGGATGAAAGGAATCAGGAAATACAGAAGAGAATCCACTGTTAGAACTACTGAAGACAGGAAAGCATGACTTCACACAGAACACGTGCTTTTCTTACATTGCTCCAAACATGAACCTCTACATGTTTAGTTTGGGTAAATACATAGAAAGTAGAAAAAAGACAAAGAATAGCATTTTTTCCTGCCTGTAAAACAGTCTAGCAAATCTTCATTTCCTAATATACCACATCAGACCACCTGAAGTACCAAATCCAACAACATAAAATTGTTTTGCAGACATACGACATTGTGGTGGTTTATTTTTCTCCACCACTTAACACTCCAATTTTTTATGATGCAGATATAATAAAGAATTCAAAAGAAGGGAAAAAAAGAAAAACCCAAAACACAAACAAAACTCTCTTGTTCCCTAACCCATTAGAGCCTTGACACAAGTTTACCTGAAGTTCAGTGTTCACAGCCAACAGGAAAATTAGGATCTTCATACAAATCTTGTGTTTGTTTTTGGTTTTGTTTTTTTTTACTTCTTGAAGGAATAGGGAGGGAAAAACATCACAAACAAAGAAGCTTTTCTTCGTTATCATTAAAATCCCAAAGGTTGGAAGGCATTAAGGAGAAATAGCTTTATTTTGCTTGAGAAGACTTAATCTACCACACCAAAATATACAGCTTTAAAAAAACTCCTAATTTAAATAGATATGTTTACTATTATAAACTACCAGATTTCTGATTTTTTCTTTTTCACTTCACAAATCATTTTTAGTATTTATTGCACATCTTCTCTTCCAAGCTTATTTGACAATCACACCTAATCAGAGATGCTGTAGCATCAGTAGAAAACTCAAAAACCGGTAGTTTAAACTATGTGCATTTCAGTGAAGTATGTAGTCTTTACTCATTCATATACTTCAGCTGTGACAGTAATAGAAAACAAATTCCACAGTAACTACTTCAAATGGAACAAAGGAAGATGTTATTCAGATGCCTGTATCGTGAAGGTAGCAAGAATTACGCAGACAGGTTTTTCTCTAGGGGTTTAAAAGTAGCTAATTATTTTATAAAGCCTCAATTTTATATGTAACTATGGTATAACAGTAGTGCTTAAGTAGTATGATTAAAAAGTGAGAAAGAAGAATTTACAACTAAAGGATGTTTTGGTGTGAAACTCTATACAATTTATTTAATATAACCTATGTGAAAGACACTTTTTTTTTTCCTGCCTTGTACCCACACAACTAGATAAGTAGATACCAGTTCATAAGGCCTATCCCATTTGAGTCCATGAATGACTTGGAGCACTCTGAAGTTTCAGAATTGGTAAGTAAGGCCAAATTGATCAAGAGGTATTAGGGCACTTGTTCTCAATATCCAATTAAAAAACAAAAAACAAACAACAATTCCTCCATTTTGAAATTGCAGCTTCTCTACTTCCAGATACAATTTCCCCTTCCTGACTGATCAAACAGCAGACAAAATCTATTATCAGCCTCCAGTTTTACTACGGGTGTCAGCCCACCACTGTAACAAGCAGTGGTAGACACTTGCGGAAAAATAGTGATGTAACAAGTAGAGAATACTGTGTAACTAATCAGGAAATTAATTAATCCAGAAAAAAAATTACTGTGGCAAACCAAATACTATAATACTATCAGATCTGCTGTAACAACAGTGGACTCTATCTTACTCTATCTTACCACATAAGCTGACCTGACTGTCTGTCAGGTGCCCACCAAGCCTCACCCCCAGCAGCACAGAGGGGCAGGGAATGGGGGCTGCAATCAGTTCACCACATATTGTGCCTGCCATTCCTTCCTCCTCTCGTTCTTCCTCTGCTCAAGTGTGTGATTTCTCCCACCACAGACAGTCCCCCACGAACTTCTCCCAGGTCAAGGGCTGCAGTTCTTCATGAACTGCTCCAGCATGGGTCCCTTCCACAGGGTGCAGTCCTTCAGGCACAGGCTGCTCCAGTGTAGGTGTCCCATGGGGTCACAAGTTCTGCCAAAAAACCTGCTCCACCTTGGGCTTCTCTCTCCACATGTCCTCCCCATGTAGGTCCATACAGGTCCTCCCAAAGACCTGCTCTAGCACAGGCTTCCCACAGCTCTCCCAGGGGAATTCACCTCTCTGGCATGGGGTTCTCCACAGGCTCCAGATGGATATCTGCTCCACTGTGGACAATGGTCTGCAGGGGAATCTGTGCTCTGGTGCCTGGAGCACCTTCTCCCCTCCTTCTTCACCGGCTTTGGTGTCTGCAGGGTTGTGAGTCAAATATTCTCACTTTTCTCTCCCGCCTGTTGTACAGTTGTTTTCAATGCTTACTTGAATATGTTATCACAGAGGCACCGCCAAGACTGCTGACTGACTCAGCTTTGGCCAATAGTGGGTCCATCTTGGAAACAGCTGGAATTAGTTCCATCCAGCATGGGGCCAGTTTCAGGCATTTTCTGCATGGGGTGAAGTCACACCTGCAGCCACCCTGTAAAATCCCAGAAGATAAAGGCTACTGTGTTTGTGTCAAACACCACCAGCAGGGTAACTGTGGCGCCAACCAAGGACTGTTGGCAGTAACAGCCAAGGACTGCTGGCAATAACACGCTGTGAGAAAGAACAAGATGTGACTGGAGAAGGGGCCATGAAGAGGTAGGACAGCACTTTTCTGGGACAAATGTCTTTGATCTAGCTCCTGGAGATAAGCACAACTCAGTCCAGCACAAACACAGAAATGAGGTGGAGAAGTGGGCATGGATGGGGTGGGGGGTCAGAGGGATGGAGAAAGATCACCAAAGACCCCTAAAGCCCCCTGATCTATTTCCAGAAATAACTGGAAGAACAGATCATGCATGACAACTAATTTGCATAGAAAGTGCAAAACTTTCTTCCAGGGCAGGGAAAGCTTATCTATTAAAAAGGCATCCTGATCCAAGCCCAGGTGCAGGAATGCCCCCAGACCCTGGCCATCCCACCAGCTGCGTCAATGCTGGAGCCAGGACTGGGGATATCTCTTTGTCCCTTCCTCTCTCTTTCCATCTTTAATTTGTCTCTCTTTGTATCCATTTCACCATACACCTTTATCCAAAACCTGCTACTGTGTATTTACACTAGGAGGTCAGGGACTAACATACCAATTTCCATGCCATGTGTAATTAACTAACAAAACTTCATAAACTTTTGTGGACTCTCTAATTTTAGTCATTCCTTCTGACAAGCATCTGTGAATCTTGGGTACTCCCCTCCCCATAAGGGGGGGACATCATACCTCAACTACTAAATCCTTGCCACCTACACCCAATACATACTATGAAGAGTGAAACTGAATAGAGTAAAACCAGTGAAGCAGAAAAGAAAAGCATTGGTTTGAAGACCAGTAAAAAAAAAACAAGATCAACAGCAAGCTTGGATACACACTAAATTTTAATCCAGAAGAGACTAGCATCATTCAGTGAAGCATCAGTCTGATGATTCCCAGCACACTCCCATCACCCAAGCACCTAGCAGTCCAACACCATCAGCAGACCTGCCAGAACCCCACGGGACATTTTCAGTTTAACCACAAGCAGACTTTAGGATCAGAGTAATTTTGTTCCCAAGCTCTGTTAATTTGTTCTGAAAGCAATAGTTTTCACCGTATCATTAGTCACTTAGATTTCCTGTCTGATGCTAACAGGATGTGATTGCTCATGCTCAAAGCTGAAGAAAACACCGCTTCCCCCTCTCAGGCCTTTTAAAAGAGTGTTACATCAGCAGCAGTTGAAACCAAAACCAACTATCAGACATTCAGGCAAGATGAACTAGACACAAAAAATACAGTGAGGCTCCTTTTAGTCCACCCCACAATCTACCAGCTACTTCAAAATTTTGGAGCTGAGCACATGTAAACACAGGAAAGGGAAAGATTGTGTTGGGGAGTATGTAATCTAACATGCTGCCTGACAAATACAAGAAGGCTTAATTGGCAAACTGACAGAAATCCCAACATATTCGTGTCAAAACAAAGAATTATGAAAAAAACCCATAAGAGTTTTTCTCTGCCTAAAGCAGCAACAAACACCACAGAAGACTCAGGCTTTTTGGTTTGTTGATGAGAGATGCTATATTGTGAAAAGTAACAGCACAATTTACATGAACGTCTTCCAGTAAACAACAGCACTAATCCTCAAGAATTTGGGAAAACTGTAAACAACTTAGTACTTCTAGAAGAAACACAAAACATCCTAGGTTTTTACATTAAACGGAGCACAGAATTACTCACTCTTTAAACTCAGAAAGTACCTTGCACTCTTGCTCAGCAGCAAATCATAGGGGAAAAAAAAAGGGGAGGGGGTGGGTGACACTAAGGCCTGGTACAGTCTTCCCCTGTCAATCAATCCAGTCCTCTTGGACAGGAAAGGTGAAGTCTTAAGCTAACAAACTGCAGCCACCATTTTGCAAACCCTAGCTTGAAAGTGTTTGCTCAAAGAGCAAGTGATTGCTCTTTGCAATCCTTTTTCTTGTCATCTCTGGGAAAAGAAAGGACGGCTCAAACCCCATGGTCACTGACAAGGACCTGAAACATGCAAAGACAGCCTGCGCTGTGAACAAACTGTCTCTTTGGAAGTAGCACCGGCATTCTCTGGTTGAGGTGGTGAAGCCTTATTTAGTGCCAATTCAAGGTATTTTCACCTCTTCTTTCCAAGCTATTTCTCCATATCTCTTCTAGACAAAAAAAATCCCCAAACTGGACTGGTTCCGTCATTCATTTCACTGAATGAGACTGGCAAACGTGTCAGTATGAACAAATGAACCAAAGTACTGCACTCTGGAGAGAGAATAAATGGTTGGAAACAAAATGGACTTTGGAACCACCATTTTAATATGAAGCTATAGTCTGAGCCTCCCTGCTTCTGGAATAAGAACAACGCTCAACTGCATCCCTGGCTGCGTGTCCTCATGCAGGCAAAGAGCACCAAAAAACACGCTGTGCTTGCTCACAGACAGCATTCAGAGAAAAAGAAATAAAAGCATTACTCTCAGAACAACAATAGTGAATGGTAACAACAGGAGGAAGAACATGTTAGTAAATACAGTGAATAGCCAATTGTTAAATGAAAAAATATTAAGGATGTTTGCTAAATTTTTATGAGAAAGCTAAAGGAACAAAGAGGGCAAAATTCAGGGGGTTTCTGCTGATCCAACACACCAGAATATAACCAAAACCAGCCATTCTCTACTCCTAGCTTGCCAAAATATCAAGCTCAAAGTTTCTCTTGGGGTTAACTACTCTGCAAGTTCTCAACACCTCTGTATATCAAACAAAAAAACCCCAAAAACATCCACCCACCTCCAAGGGCCAGGTCAGCAAGATAATTTCAGTTAACTCCCAGAAAAGCAATGTCAGGTATTAATTTTGGAGACATTTGCTTAAATTATCTCTTTCTTGTATTTTGTAAGTAAATTCTAACCAGACTTCAATTTACTATTTGTATTTTGCTTTGCTTTAAAATAATCAGAAATCCTTTACACAATTAGAATGTGAACCTTCTCATCAAACTGTATTATAAAACCTCTTCACTTGTTGCAGCTGCAGAGGTGTTACCTATATCAGTAACATTTTCTTAGTTCAACAACAGCATTTGCCTACTTTACTGAAACTAGAGAATCTCTAACTAGAAAGGCGTTGTAACAGCTGTTTTTTTAGCTGAAAAATTTATCTAAACTGCTTATCCTAAAACAAAACTCAAGATCTAATTTTGACAAGTAAAACCCACCCTAGGCATATCAAAAGAACTCTTTAGAATAATTATTTATATTTTCTGCAAAAAAGCAGTCAGTACTTGGCCTTAGCGCGGCAAAAGCTCAACAATATCAAAACCAGAATGACTTTGTCAAAACACAACAAAATTATTATTTTTAAACCGAGAAGAAAAAAATCTCTGGCAAATAACCCACATAATAAAATATTCTATTTCAAGTGCAGCCTTTAACTGAAATGCAGTAATATTCAATATCCTTACAAGCCTAGACCAAGATTATCAGTAAGTCAGAGGTATATGGGAGTATAGATCTGTTAATTCAATCACCCTAGTACTTCATGGAGAGACAACATGACCTAGAACACAGTCCAAGAAGTTCCAGATCACTGAAAGTAACTTTTGACATAAGTGGCAGAAGAGCCAACAAGGAAAGGTGTGTTGTCTGGACCTCATACTAACAAGCCAGGAAGGACTGAGGATGTGAAGGTTGGTGGCAGCCTTGGCTGTAGCGACCATGAAATGGTGGAACTCAAGATCCTGTGTAGAGGAAGCAAAGCAGTAAGCAGGACTAGAACTCTACACTTCCAGAGAGCTAACGTCAGCCTCTTCAAAGACCTATTTAGAGGAATCTCATGGGTGAAGGCTCTAGAAGAGAACAGGGTCCAAGAAAGCTGGTCAATATTCAAGCATCACCTCCTCCAAGCTTAAGACCAGTGCATTCCCATGAACCAGAAATTAAGCAAAGGGGGCAGCAGACCTTTTTGAATGTGCAGGGAGTTTCTAACAAATCTCAAACTAAAGAAAGAAATTTCTGGAAAAAGAGACAGGCCACATGGGAGGATGACAGGAACATCTTCACAGAATGCAGGGACGCAACAAGGAAGGCCAAGACCCACTTCAAGCCCAGTCCATAAAGGAGTATCAAGGACAATACACAGGGCTTCTACAAGCACATCATCAGCAAACAAATACCAGGGAAAATGTGGGGCCACTGATGAGTCAGATGGATGTTCTGGTGATGGAAGACAGAAGCCAGAATTACTTAATGCCTTGTTTGCTTCAGTCTTCACTGCTGAGGCTGGCCCTCAGGAATCACATCTTGGGACTAAGAGAAGAAGGCTGGAGAAAGGAATACTTTCCCCTGGTTGTTGAGGATTTGACTAGACAGGCTTAATATCCATAAATATTGGATTAAGCCTTGATTAAGCCTTGATAGGGTGTACACAGAGGTGCTGAGGGAGCTAGTAGACGATCCCTGTCTTAGGAGGGGTTTGGATGAGATGATCTCCAGAGGTCTCCTGTACCTGCAACTCTTCTGTGATTCTGTGAACTTAGGGCAAGATCTATTACAGCAATATCCTTACCAAAAGAAAAAAGAGAGAAAAATTACAGATTAAGTTTACATGAAAAAATTAAATTTTAAAATGTTTGGATAACCAAGCAATCGTAATTCTTATTTTTTTAATATTTATACTGACTTTTCATATTAACGCTACATAACACTACACAGCAACACACACACACTGTCACAACAAAACTGCAGCTCAGGTAGTTGCAAGTATATTCTCACACATTTTCTTTTGCTCTTTTTCTAAGACAGCCCTAGAAAATAACTTCCATCTGGACAGTAAATCTATCCAAGTGCCAGTATAACATTTTCTCTGAAGAATGGTTTCTAATTGAATACCATTAACAATGCTGCTGAGATTAGCATTAGATCTGAGTTTCATTTCTGATGTTTGACTTGATTGCATATTCTTTGGGTGTGCATTTGCCATGTTACTAAGAAAACCCAGAGAGGGAGGAATAAATTAAGTTTTAAAACTCCTGTGTTTGAGTCTCATCCACTTCTCTTCCTCAGATTAAAAAAAAAAAAGCACCATATAAATGCAATGATTTTTACTATGGCAAACTGAAGTCTAAAGGAAATTGCAGGAGTCCCACAAACCTTCACAGAATAAACAAAATCCCAAGCTTTTTTAAAAGCCATGACATTGATATTTCAGTATTTCAACACTGATGTTTTCAGATGGCTAAAGAATTCCTTTACATTATGGAAATGACACAGTTTGGATTTAATGTTTCTCATTTTCAACTTAATACACAACCAGGAATATGAAATATTTATCCCAACAGGATAAACGTACTCCATCCCCCACTACCCACCACATCTTTTTGTAAAACATGCAGTAGAAATAATCACAGCTACTGTATACCTAATAATCACAGTCTTTCGGTACAGCTAACTGGAACCAAGCTACTCCAGAACGCTTTGCTTTCCAAATCCACTAATTTCTACATTAAATAAGGTCATTTTCTTTAATTGCTACTGTGAAATAGATCCACGGAAACAAGCTCCTAACTTTCCATACAAAGAAAACAATGAAAATGAAATACACAACGCAACCAGACTAAAAGATGGTAAACTTTTCGAAGAGGTAAAAAAACCATATTAAACAGTTTATGCTTTGGATTTAATCCTTTGAGGGATTACATCTGGATCTACTGTATGAGAAAATACTGTGTATTGCATACTGTCAACATCTATTCAAGCAGAAAGGAAGAGATACTGTCTTAATTCCTCTAGTTACACCAACAGTCAAAAGAGATAAACCAGCACAGAGGAAGTGAAGGGAAGAGGCATTGCTAGTCATCTGCCCATAGGAAGCAACAAACCTTACGGTGCAGCAAGCACAGCTGAGGCAATGTGGCAACAGCACAGATTATTAGCTCAGTGGAGAATGCCAAAGCACACAAAGCCTACAGCATCGTAGGCTACACAAAAGGTTGGAAAACACAAGCATGTGCACATGCTTCTATCTACTTAAGCATATGCTGTTTATAGAAATGCCAGATAAAATACACAGAAGATTTTGTATCCTTTAAACTGCTATTTTACAGTCTCAAAATTACAGTCATTGAAGAGTCAATATTTATTAGCATTTCCACAATCTGAGCAGCACTATTAATAAAATCAGACAGATGGAAGCTGCTGTCATATGTTGCCTTTTTTTTTTTTCCTGGGTCAGGAGTGGGACTAGGCAGTAAGAATTCCTCTGCAGGAATTCGTATAGAAGTTTTGACAACAAAATATTCTATTGGGTAGTCTTTTTATTAATGAAAAATACTTGCCTCTACAAACCCTTGCAATATGAGGCAAAAGCAACTTAGCACCATCTGCACTGGCATCATTTGTTAGAGAAAAAACCTGATTCTGAACATGTTTTGCTTTTCCATAGAGCTCTGAAAGCAAAGTGATCTTTGTCTTGTTAATACTTTTCACGTTCTTGTATATGCTCTCTAGCTAAAAAACGTTAACACACCAGTTAGAGAGAAATTACATGATGTGATGTATGCCTAGGCTTTAGAGCAGCTAACCAGAAAGGACAGTAAGAGGCCCAACAACGCTGGTGCTTTTTTCAAGCACCTTTTATCCAAATTTAAAAAAAAAAATGCTTACCGTTTTTTAGAACAAAAAAAACTTTAACAAAACCAGTATTCTAAAGTTCTCAACCCAAGACACTTAATAATGGACACTAAGCTTTAAAACAGAATTATCTCCCTTGTTGATATATTTCCCTTTCTGTATACGCACACAAATACATGTAAATAGATATAATTTACTTGGATCTTCAACAGATACTCAAAACTAAAAAAAACTGCCTTCAAAGCAACATGAGAGATGATGCAGAATAAAATTCAAGTGCTTTGAAGGCAAATAAATAAGAAGAGTTCTATTTTAATACATTGTGCACTTGGTCCAGAGAAAAGTAAAATAACATACTTACCACTGTGTTACTTTTTTCTCCCTGCTGCTTCTTCCCTGAGCTTTCAAAGTCAACATTCTGTTTAAGACAAAGGTACAAAAATTTTAGTCAACCCTATCACTACTACGTAAGAACAAACTAATTTTATTGTATTGGATATTTATTTTGCTTTTACAGTTTTGGTTTTGTTAAAAAAAAAAAGTGTACATGTGAACAACAGTTTGAATACTTCAGAGCACTTGAAAGACTTCCAAGACAGCGAAGTTGCATATATACTTTTGAAGGAGATAATTCTTTTGTGTATAAAACATTGCTTTTTATCCTACTTTTGTTTTAAAGCACTCTGTCTACAAATTTGTTTCATTCTTACTCCTTTTATAATTACTGTATTAAAACATGAAGTATCACACAGATTCCTCTTGCGCAAAATTCTGAAGAAATCTAAGAAAACATACATCAAAGATTAACCAAACAGGAGAAGAGGACATTTTTGTATGGTTAACTTTAGGAATTTTTTAGAAAGTTGCAACACATTTCATAAGGTATAACAGATCTCTGATGCTAACTTCACTGAAGTAGAACAATTAAAAACAAACAAAAACATCCAGCATATTTGATGGAATATATTCAAAACTAGTGGCTGGACCTACAGGAAGGACTAATTTTTCCTCTAACGAAGACAGAAGTAGAAGGTATCTTCAGATGGACTAAATGTCACTGTAGTCAGATCATCTAACTGAGCACAAAGTCATGTAGAACAGATAAGAAGCTAAGACAATCAGACTATAATCTGTCAAATGTGCAGTATCTAGAAAAGAATTTAAATTGTGGGGATCATATGTAGTAGCTTCATTCAAAGGATTTACCTATAAATGGAACTATATTTCATTTCTTTCTAATAAAAGCAGAATCAGGCCACTATAAAAAATAAAATTCTAGAAGAGATTTGAAAACAAATTGTTCCAGAAGAAATGAAAGTTCCTTGTTTTAGGGTAAAAAACAAGCAGTGGTGTGATCACAGGACAAGGAACTCCCACAGAAGTCAGGACTACCAGAGCAGGATTGCACTATAACCAACTTTCACAGGTTACATGTCCAATTCCTCATTTTGGAGTCAGGGATGTCAGATTCTCCATTCATACCAAACGGACTCCAATGCACTACACTGCACACATCTATCAACTTACTCTCAATAGACAGGCATCCAGGATGTGCAAATAGCAAGGGGTAAAAGTAATATTAAAGCCTCAAGTCTTTTGAGTTCCCTACTGTAAAAAAAAAATCCTCCATTAGTTTAGCCAGCCTCAGAAATACAGAACACCAGAACACAAGACAATTAAAAAGATCAAGACAGACATCAAGGATCAAACCAGAGTCTAAAACATGGGTTCTTAGAAGACAGTCAGTCCAACTGCCATGGCTACACGCTTCTTTCCATTCCCACAGCACTTTGCTCCTACTGCAAAATTATTTAATCTTTACAAAAGCTATTTCAGAGGCACTGTACACAAACTCCCAAAGAGAAGAAATGCAGGTCTGCAATAGCTCTGGTAGGATAAGCAGAATTCATCCAGAGAACACAATAGTGCAGTGCTGGATCTGACAAAGAGACAGTCAGGTGCTTGTGCCTCTGAAAGATAAAGACCTAAGGTCAAGACTGCATGCAAAGCAGACAGAGTAGAAAAATTATCAAAGAAATAGCCAGACCCATAATCATCACAAAAACAATAAACAAAAACGGATTACTCTTGCATCATTTCCTGACACCTGTTAGGCTGCCTCTGTTGAAATGCCCAGAAGAATAAAATCCAGTGGTAGGGAATCATTACCATTTGAACTGTTTGCAGACTTCCAAACAAAGCAGAAGGAACTCATCCAATCTCAAACATCCAGAGGCAATAATACAGCAAGTGTGTGCATGGGGGGAAGAATACAGAACACTAACTGGATATTTCTGGTCATTCTGCTTTAGAGATTTAGCAACTACAAAAGTCCCTGAACAAGAGACATCAGTTACAAAATCAAACACAAACAATGAACTCAGTGCAACTGATGTTACTTTAATGTCACTTGAAACTGTGACATTGAGTCATACAACCTTAAGCCTCTATCAAAAGAGGACAGCTAAGAATGCGCTGTAACTACAGCTGCAAGCGCTGATGAGTCTCCAACAGCCCGAACCTTAAAGGCTTACACATATTCCTATCACCAGGTAGTCTGCAGGTAAGCACAACAAACTCTCTAAGAAAACAGACCAGGGCTTTTGGAGGAGCTCAGAGTAACCATGCAGCAGAACTGTAGAAGCCCAGAAGATAAGGGCTAATGTGTTTGTCTTGAACACCAACAGCAGGTGATGTGACACCAACCAAGGACTGCTGGCAGTAACATGCTGTGAGAAAGAACAAGATGTGATTGGAGAAGGGGCCATAAAGAGGTAGGACAGCACTTTTCTGGGACAAATGTCTTTGATCTAGCTCCTGGAGATAAGCACAACTCAGTCCAGCACAAACACAGAAATGAGGTGGAAAAGTGGGCATGGACTGGGGAGAGGAGAGGGGGGAATCAAGACTGCCAAAGACCTCTAAAGCCCTCTGACCCATGTTCCAGAAAGACCTGGAAGAATGGACCATGAGTGATAACTAGTTTGCATAGAAAGTGTGACACCTCCAGGGCAGGAAAAGTTATCTATTAAAAGGTACCCCCATCTAAGCCCATGCAGTGGCTACAGGACATGCCATCAGCTGGATCAATGCTGCAGCCAAGACTGCCAATCTCATTTTCCTTTCTTCCTTCCCTTCTCCTTTCCTTCATTTCTTCCCTTCCTCCATTCGCTTTCCCTCTCTTTAATTCATCTCTCTCATTCTTGCTTCCCTTCTACCCTAGCCCTTTATCCAAAATCCACTGCCATGCGCTTATATAAGAGGTCAGGGTACTGACATACCAATTTCGAAGCCAAGTGTGTAATTTACTAATAAAACTTTGTAAGCTTTTGTGGATTGTCAGACTTCTCATTCCTTTCAACTAATGAACATCTACAAATCTTGGGTGCTCCCTTACCCTTAAGGGAGGGGACCTCAACTAGTTCAGATCACCACTTTCCTACTCATTTTGCAGAAGTGGTTAACAGGTGCTTTAGATGACTAGTGGTAAGTTACTGTCAAGGTAAAAATACCTACTGAAATCTTAATTTAACCATGCTCTAGCACATGATATCAATCACATCAGACTGCATCTCAACATCTGTCAGGTTCTTTCAACCAAAAAGCCCTAGCACTCAGTTTTACGGGGCAAGTACTTGGGGGAACTATCATATATGCTCATCCTACTCTTACTCCTTCTTAAGTATAACCCAAATGCTGCTAGAAAACGCTTGCCAGATGGACTGCCGGTCTGCCCCAGTACAGCTGCTTCAATCACTGTACCCCAGGGGTTGTTCACATCTAAGTGAGCAAGTATTTCTCATTCCACTGAAGTATTTCAGTTCCAAGTTACCATTGGCTTTAGCCTGCAGAGGGTGGAAGCAAGGACACATAGCCTGAGAGAAACAGAGATTGTCTCAGCAGCCAGGAATCAGGTTAGGAAAACTAAAGCACTGATAAAATTACATCTGGCCACGGGCATCAAGGGCAACAAGAAAAGCTTCTATAAGATGGCTTGTCATCCAGAGGGAACTGGACAAACTTCAGAAGCAGGTCCATAAGAAACTTCTGAAGTTCAACAAGGCAAAGTGCAAGGTGCTGCACCTGGGTCAGGGCAATCCCACACATGAGCACAGACTGGGAGAAGAACTCAGTGAGAGCAGCCCTGTTCAGAAGGACTTGAGGGTTCTTGTGGATGAAAAGCTGGACATGAGCCAACAGTGTGTGCTCACAACCCAGAAAGCCAATTGTATCCTGGGATGCACCAAAAGAGCAGCAGAGAGAGGTGATTCTGCCCCTCTTCTCTGCCCTCTGATACCCTACCAGGAGTACTGTGTCCAGCACAAGAAATTCTTTACTATGAGGGTGATGAGACAATGCAACAGATTGCCCAGAAAAGTTGTGGATGCCCCATCCCTGGAAGTGTCCCAAGGCCAGGTTGGATGGAGCCCTGAGCAACCTGAACTAGTGGCTTGCATCCCTGTCCACGGAAGGAGGGTGTGAACTTGAGGATCTTTAAGGTCCCTTCCAGTCCATGATTTCTATGATTTCTATAGGCATATAGGTGATAAAAGGAAGACTACGAAAATGTGGACCCTCTCCAGAGGAAATGGAAGACCTGGTTACCAGGACATGGAGAAGGCTGAAGTACTCAAATACATTTTTGACTCAGTCTTCACCAGCAAGTTCTCCAGCCACACTACCTGAGCTGCAGAAGGCAAAGACAGGGGCTGGGAGAATGAAGAATTAACTACCTGCTGTAGGAGAAGATCTGGTTTGAGACCATCTAGGTAACCTGAAGGTACACAAGTCCATGGGACCTGATGTGGTACATCCACGGATCCTGAAGGAACTGAAAAAGGAAGTAGTTAAGCCATTATCTATCATACCTGAGAAGCTGTGGAAGTTCTAATGCCTGGAAAAAGGACACATACCCAGCATTTTTAAAAAGGGAAATAAAGACCCATGTAACTTACATGTCAGTCAGTCTCACCTCAGTGTCCACAAAGATCATGGAGCAGATCCTTCTGGTAACTATGCTAATGCACACAGAAAATAAGTAGGTGATTTGTGACATCCAGCATGGCTTCACTATGGGTAAATCATGTCTGACAAGGGTGGCAGCCTTCTCCAATGGGGTTACATTTCACCTCAGATCCTCAGAATTCTTTCAATTGCTTTTGGAGGACAACTTTGAACATATACTGATGTACCCAAAACACTTGTGACAAACTTTCACACAACAGATTAGGATGTAGGGTAATACTTCAGTAAAACGAATGACAGCCAAGCAGTTTTTNAAGGGCTGGAAATAAATATCTTAAAAATTGCTTTCTTTAGAGAAATTTCAGGCAGACTTTACCCCTTGATAACCACTCCCCATTTTAAATACTGAATACAGTAAAACCAGCAAAATATTTCTTTAAATAACTCCAGCAGAGTATTGCAGAATCCAGATTATCCTTAAACATCCTTAAACATCCACTCATTCAGCAGGAAAGTACGTTTAGCCAAAAAGACTATAGATCGATCAAAATT
>VZRJ01007098.1:106902-141447 GCA_013397565.1 Ptilonorhynchus violaceus
ATACCAAGACTCACATTAACCAGAAACAGATCCCATATTGCACCACTAGAATGTCTTGTAAACCAAGAACAACTCTAGGCCAAGGAGATCAGTTATATTTTTTCCTTTTGAAATGAGGATCAGGAAGATGAGGCATTCCAAAGCAGACAGAGTGCAACTGTATGCACAATCAGTATCACCATACTTGATGAAGAGTTTGCCCGACAAAGGATCCCCATAACCAGAATTTTTTATTAAGTGTCAGGGGAGTACATGCAGATGTCTACAGTCATTTCATACACAACGATAATAACTAAGTTTTACTGTCAGTGGTTACTGACAAAATTCTAATTCAATAACAAGCTGCCACACTGGTGAGAAATGTGTGCCTTACAGTGAGCGAGATTTGAACAAACAAAACAACATATGATTTTGATTGAGGAAACAAAAGATAAACACAGCTGGGAAAATATTTATCTCTAGACAGTATACCTTTTTAAATTAAACATATTTTGCAAAAAGTTGAAAGGCCTGCAGACCACAGACAGTTTAGTTCATCTCAGATTCCCAGACTGGGGAACAGGGAGGGATGAGAGGAAAGGACCAGGGGGACACAAAGGATTCAGAGACCATTCTCAAGAAACAATCAATCTTGCTTTTCCTGGAAGCAGATGGTGTCATCGTGTCTCGCTGTTTCTTGTTGCTTTGGTATCTGAACTAAAGCCAGACATTCAGAGTGAAGCAAAGAAACAATGAACTGTCTCACTGACAAAAATCTAACAAGCTTCAGGAGCAGAACCATCTTTCTACTGATTTTGGGTGGTCAAGTCTAAGATGTTAATAATGAAACATTACCTCAAACAGCATGGGACTGACCTGCTTGAGGATTTGTTACCTCCCAGTACCAATGCTGTCACAGCTGCTGACAACCAGAATCCTTTAATGCAGGAAGAGGACAGCTGATGGCACATTCTAAGCAAGCACACAAAGGTTCACATTTGCTTCCAGCATGCCCCAATATAACCTGCTGGTATACTGCAGGGGACATGCAGTTTAAAAGTGTTCTGCCAAGGGATATGCTTATCAACATATGGAATGGAAAAGGCACTATGATAGGTTCCTGGACTGGGTAACTTGCAATATGAATTATATTTTAATATTAAGAGTTTCATTATTCTGCGAGATTATCTGCAGTTCTATTAAAGGTATTTTTAAATATTTTAAAACTTAATGGACTGCCTAGGGTACAAAAAAATAAAATTTTGCTATTTCCAGTACCACAACAGTACTTTTGCACAAGACAGTTAAGGAAACACATTCATATCTGCAGGTACACAGATAAATCAGAGCTGCTGGATTTTGTGGTTGACTACTTTTCCTTGGGGAAGCTGGTCAAAAAAGGGTCTCCAAGGCATAAATGAAGACTGCACCTGTGACCTCAATTTTTTTAAAGAAGGCATTTCCACCTCTGTGGATCCAGCTGCAAAAACTCTGTCTAAGCATTCTGAGAGCAAATTCTGGACTTGCAACAAAACAAACATACCCACACTTAGAAAACTTGCCTGGGGTTCAAAACTCCCTTTTATAATAGTGCAATTAGTGCAGAAATTACCAGTATGTCTGCATTTGATCTCACCAGTGAAAAACTGCTATAATGCACACACACCAGATTGGAGGAGTTTTGGATCTCATCAAACTGCAAGGAATCATCTATGAATCAAGATGCCTGTTTCCTGAAGCATAAGCCTCAGCACATATGCTCTGAAAAGCTATTCTATAATAAGAACAAAATTCCATGTTGTTACTAAGAACAAATATTTATATCTACAACACCCTCAGAAGGCCTAGCTTTTGCAGGTAAGAATCACATTGTGACTTTTAATTACCTTTAAACCCCATATTCTCCAGAAAAGCGGTAAGATACATTACTATTTTAATTTCTATCCCCAAGTACTTAGAACTGCAGAATGATGGAGGTTGTTAGGGACCTCTCCAGATCACATGGTCCAACGCCAACACCAACACTGCCACATCAGGGCGAACTTCAACATTAGATGCAATAAAGTCAAACTCTATTTTTGAGTTAAGGTCAATGTCAGTTTGTACAAAAGGAAGCAGATCAGTTGGCTTCTTAGGAAACGTTTCCAGGGGAGAAAGTTAAGACTTAGTGGTTTTTGTGAACCATAGAGATACATGTTTCTGTGCCTCTACTCTAGCAAAATTGTCTAGTCAATGTAATTACTATCTTAGATACTCATTTTCCAAGTCTTACTAAAGCAACTGAATAATCACCTATTGATTCAATCATTCATGAATGTATAATATAAAATGCTCCAGCTCACATAAAAATAAAGGTATCAGGAAAATCTCTTTACAGAACCACGATGACTTTTATCAATACTTTCTACTTTACAGGAGATAATATATATTCACCAAAGCAGATTTGGTGTTCACAAACTTGCAATTTATTAAAATCTATTAACCAAGATTGCTTTCCAAAATGGCAAATGCAAGGGGGATTACATTTTTACTGTATGCTGTTGCTAATCATTCTGCTTAAGGCATTACTGATGTTTATCACTTCTGTTACTTGATGCCATTGCATCAGCTCAAATAAACAGAAACCAAGCCAGAAACGAAAACACAGAAAATAGATACACAACACTGGTTTTTGACTCCCATCTTAGTGCTAAAAATAAAGGATTTTTGAGAGGCTTTAAAGTATTAATATTCATGGCATCCTTAAATGCTATACTCATTTAATATACAGCCTTTTTAACACAAAACAAAAAAGTTTAGTGATCTCTTTCCACAATCTGATTGCTGTCTTTGAAGTATACAATACAGCAGTAGCTGAACTTAATAAAAAACAGAAAACAAGCCATGCGCAACAGAAGACTACCTGAAGTTTTCAATCTAAAAGACGTGGCTTCCTAGACCACTTCTCTTGGCCTCACAGATTATTCTCAGGGACCAAACAAACGTATTTCAGAATAGTAACTGTCTGTACTCCATGCACTGTCCCAATTCTTTACCAAACCATTTTTCTCTAAGTGACAGTTGTACAAACTCACTGACTAAAGCGAGCAGCTGTGCCAACCTACACACCTAGGTCTAGTTAACCCTGAGGAAGCTTTGCTGTTACTGGTGACACAAAGAATCCAACTAGATTCAACATAGGAATTAAAAAGAAAAAAAAAGGATGGGTTGGGGTTTTTTTCAAGTTGCAACAACCTTCACACAAGCTTCAGCCATTTTAAAGACTTCCACTGCTGCTACAGAACTGACATTAACTTCTGAGAGAATTGAGCATACCTGTGTCACATCACGAAGCCAATTAGCAACACAAACAACGTGAAATGAGCACTCAGGACAACAAGAGAGACTGCAAATCCAAGAGAAAACTATTTAGATCTGGTGCCCTCACCCGTTGCTCCTATGTGGCCCTCTTCACTCTTTACCCCTCCATTCTTTAGTTTCCCATCAGCACATAGATCCTAGACAGTGACCACTCCAAAAGGTCAGAGCTTTTTCAGTCCTATTATTGTTAGCCACAGCAAATGTGCGCAGACCCCAGCCTTCTTTCACTGCAGAACAAGAGAGACTGATGATGGGAAAGAGGAGCAATGTGGAAAATTCTGAAATGAAGTGACTAAGAGAATGAGAATACATAAGAGACAGAATATACCAATTGAATCAGTGGTTAAGATTTATAACTAACAACATGAAACTCAGTCACACACACACTAAACAACACTAGAATGTACACCACTGTTTTTAGAAAAGACATACTCAATCTAAATTAAGTAGGTGGTTAAATTGTATTATGCTATTACCATGATCCTTATTTCTTTTTGCCTACTCCCATTCATCAGATAAAACCCTCTTCTTCCCCTACTTCATCATACATACATCTTTTATTAGATACCGAAATACTTTATGGAGCAACACATCTAATTTTATTTGTGCAGTACTTCAGAAATATGGCACCATGTCTTATATGGACCATAGGCATGTAAAAAATGCTGATGGCAGCCAACACCCACCCTTAGGCATGCAAATAAGACTTGTCTAAATATTGCATTAAGTAGATGCTGACTCACCAAGAGATAACACATTAACTACTTAATATGAGGAAAAAATAAGTGATCTCGATACTAAAGCAAGTATAACTACGAAGCATGAAAGAAAGAGAAAGCACAGGGAATAAAAATCTTTGGCAATTTAACTGCATACTGAATTCTCCAAAACAACATGTGTAACTTAATCAAACAAACCCCAGGACGAGTCACCCATCTGAATGAACCCAAGATTGCCACAGACAGTGCATTCCTGTCCTGAAACACAAATGACCTAAGGTTAAGTCCTCTTGGACAAAATTTAAGTATAGGTTTCCAGCACTCCAGATGAACAACCTGTTGCTTACACGCCAATAAAAACAGCATATTTCTCTCCATCTGAAACCTAGGCAGTGTGATATACTTTCAATACACCTCCTGTACTAGGTAGATACTCTGCCAGTTGTGACATACCTTATGCACAAAACCAGTCCCTAGAGCTGTTTGAAACTATCAAAATACAGAAGGCCATGACAGAATTCAGACTACA
This sequence comes from Ptilonorhynchus violaceus, assembly GCA_013397565.1. Lineage (NCBI taxonomy): Eukaryota > Metazoa > Chordata > Aves > Passeriformes > Ptilonorhynchidae > Ptilonorhynchus > Ptilonorhynchus violaceus. The sequence goes on from VZRJ01007098.1 coordinate 111,490, forward strand.
AATTTTACCCATTCTGTGAATGTTTGTGGCATCAAACATCTGAACTTGTCTTGTGCCTGCGGCATTTTATCACTACTGGTTGATCCAGGAGATTTGGCAACACAGTTTGAACTGTTAATCAGCTGGCAATTTACATTTGAAATTCTCAAATTATGCATAAGATACTAAATTCTTAGAACCAACAGCAACCTAACAGTTGTCTGAAATAAGTTACAAAATAGATATTAGGAACTGGATGAATCTTTTACATTTCACATAGCTCAGGAACACATTTTATAGCACAATGGAGATTTCAAATTGAAATTGTTTCGAAAAGAGAAGAAACTAAGAGCAAACAGTTGCTATAATTGTATACTTAATTATAGATCTCACAGCCAGCCAAGTCATTGTTAGGGTATGTAAATTCCTGAGTTCTCTTTCCTTTCAGGGCAGAGGTGAGCAGTGCTAGTCAAACAACACTTAAGTCTATTTTTAGCCATCATTTTCCCCCTCTACACGTGTAGGGGCATAACTTTCCAAGTAACAACTGCTATTATGAACCTTTTACTTCCTTCTCCATTTATTTTGTTCCTCGCTGCTTTACAAAATTGAATTAGGAGCCATCACTGACCAGTTTGATTACAAATATAATTAGCAATCTGACAACTTTCTTGCAAAATTGCTCAATATTCATAGCTACAAAGGAAATTAACTTCAGCTGTGCTCTTAACATGCAAAGTGAAACAAAAATATTCATGTGTTATTGCTTGTCTGAGTGGGTTTAAATAAAAAAAGAACTATCAGATACTTGTTATAATTTCAACAGTCAATTATTGTGCACACCAACTTGAATGTCAGTGTTCTCTATAAACAGTAACAAAGAAAGACACCAGAAGGAATAATACACTTCTGTATTCAAAACAGAAATTACATAGTCAAGCAGGAACAATGCAGAACCAGAGATATCAATTTTTAAAAACACACTGATCTAAAGGAGAGTTATATCCTGACGACAAATGTCCAGTATTAAAACTTTTTTTGTAAGCTCTGGACAATTGAACAGGTGTCTTACTGGAAGCTGATGTTTCCTGTTTGAATTGATATTAAATTTGTAACTGACCACAACAGCTACTGATTGTGACTAAACATATAAAACATCAAACCAAAAAGTATTTTTACTCTACTACACTTCACACAGGCATGTACCATCTGTCACCGAGGTATGATCTGTAACTCTGTGACATTATCACATTACTCCTGAAAAGACTAATGCTACTGCTTAATCTCATGGTTTGAGCCAATTTCTAAACACTAAGCCTTGGCTTGCTGTCAGATATCCTCATTACCTGCCCAAGAATCAATGATGGAGCACAACTGTCACTTTTTACCACACAATTTAAAGCTACGCAACCCTTTGTTGCAAGCTAATTTATATACTGCAAATAGTGTTAGAAGTGATTTGTTTCACGGATGAAAAGAAGCTATAGAATCCCCCCGGATTTTTACTATGTAACAGGATAACAATCCTCCAGTAACACACAAAACAATCCAGGACCATAAGTCACCTGAACTAAAAGGCAAACAGCTCATTAAGGTAATAAAAAAATTTCTATCATTTCAAATTGCAGAGCTGCAAGGTAATTAATCCCCAGCTCAAAAGAAAATTTAAGGGAATTAATATGCTGAATCCAACTGAGTGGAAAACAGTTCTAGTTTTTCCTGTCTAAAAAAACCCTCTCTGCTGATTGAATTTGAAGTAAGCAATGTGGAGATAGCTTCTGAATCTGAAAAAAACAAACCCACAATTGTTATTTAAAACCATGCGTGGATGGAAGTGTCTGGAAAAGACCAGGATATTACTGTGTTATATTCCCTCCAATAATTGGGTTGCAGTGAGGGTTGTTTTGCCCTAGTTCTTACTGACTTTTTATTAAACTTAATCTAAACCAACACAGCATAACACACCAAAACAGCTATTTGTGTGTAGTGTGCAAAGCAGTAGATTTCTCCTCATTCCCAATTTCTCGTTCTTTGAAGGGTTGCTTTGTAAAAATATACTCCCTGAAGGAATGTGCCCTTCACATACTGATAGGAGCACTACCAAACTGCATGCCCTAAAACGCATTTTGAAGATTAAATCCATGCATCTTCCAAAATTCTTTTTACTCTAGTTGCCCATTACAGTTCAAAATGTCTTCCAGTAATAACTGAATTGCATTATTAGATCTGATAGTCAAACAATGCAGGTTCTTAGGGGTTTCTGGTTTCTAGATACTGCTCTATTCTCACTTCTGAGTAAAGACGAAAACAATCAGATATGAGCTCTAAAAACAACCTGCCATCTGTTTAATCTAAAATTAACTTTTCTGGATCTTCCAGATCTTCTCCAACAAGCTAGTACAAGATCTGGACAAATCAATTAAGTCTGTATTTAAAGCTTTCATAGTAGCAAAGTAAGTCACTTGTTTATCTGCAGATTACTGGATTCTAATTTCTAAGAGAAAAGCCACATTAGATGATACCTCTATGCAATATTTTGTCTAGCAACAAAATAGCACTGTATCTAAAAAAGAAAATAAAATCAACCCTTTCCAAAAGGTTGGTTTCTAACATGCCAGTCACCTTTCTTAACAGCTAAAAAAGCACTAGAATTTTTTTCTAGTGTGGAAAACTCTCAGTAGTAAAGGTCAGTAGTGCGATTAATGGGCTCATTTCATTCCAGATACCAGCTTTCATTTTAATACTATTAAGGGATCAGAACTGAGACAGACTTAAAATGATGGATAAAACCACTCAACAATTTTAACGTATGTGCTCTTTGACAATGCACATGGCCCAGTTTCCCCATAAAATTATAAAAATCTAAAAAATAACGCATGTGAAATTAATATTGTCTGGTGTTCACAACAAGAAAAGACTGGGCTGAGAATAAATGACACATAAAAAACCAGAGACCAGAATGAGCATTAGCAGTTAGATAGAGTTATTAGCACCCCATTTAAAAAGAAAGAAACATTCTCAACAGCTTTGATTAGAATGGCAGGCCAGCATCTACATCTGAAATAGCAAACACTGAGAGACAGAGCTTAACCAATTTATCTAACACCCACTCACTAGTTTAAGACTAATGAGTCTTAAACTTAAATCTTGCTAGATGCAAAAATGCCTGGGTAATCACACCCTACAGAAATCACATCTTTATCTCCTATTTACTGTTTGCCTTAAATGCATGTGAAGAAAACTACAGCTGACATGCTTGAAAATGAGGGAAACTTAAAAAGATGAGCCTTGACCCTGAATCAAAATTTGAGTCTTTCAGAGGTATGGGAATAAAAAGGAAAATTAGGAAACGTGAATTATCAAAATATAAAAAAGAGAAAAGAAAAGCTTGGTTGGGTTGTTAAGACCTATCAGCCCAGGATTTCTCAGAGACTGCTCTACAGGTGATCCTTCCAAGGACAAAGTTCTCAATAATGGTGAGAGCCTCTCAAGAGTCATCTCTCTTGCTTTCTCATCTTTCCATTGCGGTTTTGTCTGCTGTTGGTCAGCGCATTCCTCTCCACTCTTCTGCTGTTTCTTCAACATATTTTTTCACACCCCAAATTGCTTCCCTTGCCTTTCTAATACTAGTGTCCCCGACATGCTTCTATTCCACAAGAATGCTCCAGATGATGGGCACATCTGAGGACTGCCTACATAAATTCAATGCATATAAAACTATAATATAATCTCAACCACCAGCAACAATGTTTATATCACACGCTTTGATTACTTCTGCGGCAATCACCAGTACCCTGTCCATTACTCTGACTCACAACTCTTGTTTCTTTATCCCTTGAGTTCCTGTAGTCACACTTGTCCCCAGGCCCAAACACACAAAACAAAACGGTAACCCCACAAACTTGCACTTATTACAAAAATAAGTTCTAGGACACTGCTTGAATGTATTGCTGGTTGAAGTGCCCCTATTTTGCTCCTTTTCCATTGAAGAGATAAGCAGCTTATTTTTTAAACTCAAAAGGGAGACTCCTTCTCAGTCAATAAAGTTAGCCTCTATCAGCTTGATCACTTCTTCAGAGCAACTTTTGACAGCATCCCCACACAGATATATAAAACGAATTCACTATGTATTCCTTCATATTTTCCTTATCTCTCACCTTCACAACAATGCTTAAAATAAAATCCTGACAGTTATCAGGGTGCTGTTGTGCAAATACTGCTGCTCATCAAGCTAAACAGTGTTTACCACCACCATCCCCCACATCATGTGCTCCTCTATTTAGCTATGTCACCCTAACCTGTCCTGAAGGACATACAACCTGTTGTCTATCCTACACGTGTGTTGAATCATGACAGGCAATTCCAGTTTGTTTACTGAAACTCCTTTAGGTTATACAAAGGGTAAACATAATGCTTTGGAAAATAATTGATTTTACTCATCCTACCTGAAAATGCATTACATATGTTACACCTATACAAATATAAGCATAAAAACCAAAAGGTACAGTTATGCTGGTACAAACACTTAGGCTTTCTAAGAAGAAAACTAAAAGCAGACATATCTACCTGGTCTGCTTCTTTACTGTCCCAAATAGTAGTAAGCAAAAATATAAATAAAGTTTAATAAAAACCATAAAATCCAAGAGAAGAAATACTTTGATTTTTTTTATTCAGGGAGAACAAGCCCACCATTCTTCCTTGATATCTGAAAGAGGGTGGGTTTTTCCCCCTTGTGCTCCAACTAGCTCAGCTACAGCTATAGAAACTACCTTCGTGTTTTCATAGAATCATAGAATGGTTCGTGTTGGAAGGGATCTTAAACAACATTAGTTCCAACCTTCCTGCTCCAGGCAGGGACAACTTCCACTAGATCAGGTTGCTCAAAGGCCAATCTAGTCTAGGATGGGGCATTCCTCTGGACAACCTGTTTCAGTGCCTCACAATCCTCACAGTAAAGAACTTCTTTTTAATACTCAATTTAAACCTACTCTCAGTTTAAAGCCACTCCCCCTTGTCCTATCACTCCATGCCCTCGTAAAAAGTCCCTCTCCATCTTTCTTGTAGGTTCCCTCCAGGTACTGAAAGGTGCTATAAGGTCTCTGAAGCCTTCTCTTCTCCAGGCTGAACAACCCCAACTCTCTCAGCCTGTCTTCACAGAACAGGTACTTCAGCCCTCCAATAATTTTCATGGCCCTTCTACGGACCTACTACAACAAGTTCAAGCTTTGAGAAAGTTTTACCTCAGCATTGGAGGGGAGGTATTTCAGTTCCAAAACGAATTTGTAACTGTGAACAGAGATATAGAGTAAGTCTGGAACACTTTTTACTTGAAACCTGCATTTTAGCTCAAAAGGTAAGGAAGGATTGAAGAAGCAAGCATATAAGCATCTAAACCAAGCAAGAACATTCCCTTGCTTGAGTTTTCATGGCTTGATATTAGCAAAAAGATCGCACAGGCTTCTTCATCTAGTCAAGACTGACAGGCAAATCAAGCAATTTTGTATCCTCAAACAGCAGCAGTCAAATGCAAAAGATAAAGCAGTGCCCCTTTCTAACTTATGCAACTAGTTCAAGGAGGAGAGAAAGGGAGTAAAAGAGCAACATATTATTTCACGTGATTTTCTGAGGAAAATATGAATCCTCTAGCATAAAACCCGATTGAACCCAAGCAATTATAGGATTACAACCAAATAGTTTTCTGACTGATCAAAAAATTTAAAATGTGAACCACTTGTCTGTTGAATAAGCCTACCAAGGAATCAGTTTGATCATTAAGTTCTTCTCTACTTTCTTAATTATAAAAATCTCCAATTTTGTCAAGCACATGAAACACACCTGTTAAATTTATAAAAAGTAAAGGGTTGGTATATTTTATCTAATTCTCACTCACTTTAGTGGTCCTAACATTAGCATCATATATATCTTAGGTAGACTCCCTTCATCCTTCACTTTCTGAAGTCTTCAGCTTCTAACCCACAATTCATTGCTACAGCTTTTTTCCGTTCATTTAATTAACAGATGCTCACTTCTCACTACTATATTAGCCTGTTTTAGATTTAATGTTTTCTAAGCATCTAATAAAACATCCTTTAACTGATTTCCATTTAAAACTGAATAGAAAAGGAATTTCTATACAGATGATTTCACTGAATGGCTTCCAAGTGCTCATTATAAAAAGGAACAAATAAATGCTGCTGATTAAACTTCATATTTATTATGTACAATCAAAGTCAATTCATAGTCATTTATACTTTATCAAAAGCAAGGTTTTAAATACACTACTGGTTATTTGGCTCCTTTCAATGATAGGTGTGACTCCAAATCCTTCTATAATGACTTCTAAAAATACTGCATCCATCATCTTTTTTTAATGAACATTTTAGTATTAGCAGCACAAGACCACCTGCACCTAAAAATTAAGTTTCCTGTACTCAGAGAGTTAGTCATCCTGTATGTGACTGCAATTTGATGGTCCACAGTATGTTATTTCTGCTGTGGCTTACCACAGGGAAAACCAATTGATAAATTGGGGGTTTTTTCCAGTTCATATCAAAATGGCATTGTCCTTTTCCTTCACTTTGCCCTTCCTAAACTGTAAGCAGCTATTTTAACCATCAAACACATCACTCTTCCTACCAAGGGTCAGTGATACTACGCAGATCAACCATAAGCTTTCTCTTTTTCTTTCAAACTGAGTATCCAACACGTTTTTCATTACAAACATTCTCACAATTATTCATCAGTCCTTGATGAGCAGTATTTCCAATATCTTGTGTTTGTACTAGAATAAAGTTTGGGAGGGGAGGGTTGCACATGTTTTAATAAATATTCTATTTGTCTTTTCTCTATAATTGATGAGTCTCTCTTCTTTGAGGAAAATCTGCTCTTTTCACCCTAAAGTCAAGCTGCTGCTTTATAACAGGAAAACCCACACCTTTAGCACCACTTACCTAATCAGCTAGCTCACTCTTACCACCATCTTTGCCCTCGTTGGCTTATCAGCAGAAGTGTCATAAGACCACCTGGACCTGCAAAAATACTATGCACCTGCCTTTTGTCCATTCATACAAAAACCACAGTCTGTCTGTCTCGGATGCCTAAAAATCTTCACAGATATGTAATCTGTAGCATAACAACTCCATGGCAATACGGCATTCCAAAATAAACAGCATGCTACTCCTTCCCTATAAATCAAAATCAACTCATTCTTTTTGCTTTCTGTGTACAAGGCTTCTTTGGATTGAACTTGATGTAGACTGGCTAGCTTCAAATTTGCCTGGTCTTATTTAGTGAAAGCCAGTATTTCTCATCGTGATGTGGAATTCTATGCGGCATCAATTTGTACAGCTCTCCACACCATTGTTGTATGATCCTCCAGACACAGCAATGATACAGGAAGAAAATTGTACTTTATATAAATTTGCACAATTCTTCATGTAAAGAAAAGTATTTTGGCAGAGAAACAAACTATGTCACATCCATTACAGCTGGCTTGCTCTCCACAGTTGCTTATGATATCACCGAAAGTAAAGCATTCTATTAGGCACTTCTGTCTCATCATCATTTCTTTTCACTAGGAGGAAAGTATACTTTCATATTATAATGCATACAATTGGATCATTAAGAAAAAAAATCCGGGGGGGTTGGGAGGGAAAGGCAAGAAACAAAAAAAAAGGAGGAAATTGCCTCTGAGGTCTGTGAATGACACAAAAGCAATATCATAACTGAAAAAACAGGCATTGACATTCAAAGACAACTGTCAAAAGTTTACCTGCATACATTAGCTGGCACTTGATTCTATCTCCATGGAACAATGCAGATGGGAAAGACGAGAGAGGGAAGAGGAAGCCAGAATGTGCCACACTATTTAAATACATTAGAAGTCTGTGCATACTTTTCCTCTGACACCACCATACATTTATGACACTGTATAAGAAGTTTTTTATTTGCTAGTTACTAAATTGACAAATAAGATTCAAGAACTGCTTACGTAATGCAAGCATGAGTTTCCCAACATCTGGCCTTTGAAAAGAATTAAACAAAATTGCCTATACGGAGACAGGATGTTTCCTTACAATACCCGATTCTGGCCATGTGACAGCCTGTAAGCCTATCACACAAGTCAACCCTATGATAACCTAATCTTGTTTAGACTCTGTTAGCAGTGCATTTTAAGGGACAAACTAAGTACCATTCCCCATGAGTCCTTAAACAAAAATAACATGCAACAAAGCAGCCTACAACACATTAACATTGAAATGCCCATGGGCCTGAGAATCATTTCAGTTATTGAGACAGCTTGTCCATACCTCTCCTGCACTACAGGGAACACCAGGCTGATGGAACAATGAGCTCCCCAAGTGCACTGCCAAGATAAAATATATCTCATGCTGACTGGTTTAACCTTCACAGCTGAAACACCTGAGATATGTTTGAGCAGACACTTCACGCCAGAAATTATCAAATAAACTAGGAAGGGGAGATTTGGAGCAGCATTTATTGCTACAAGGAGAAATGAATCAGCAAGTCAAGAGGGCTCACAGATTAAATATGCAAACCAGAGCTTATATAAGAATCTTGGAACATGTCCAAAACTTAACGAAATAAAGAAGCCACAAGAATACTAAAGGGATGGGATACAGGGGATTCTCTTTAGTCAATGTTGTTTCCTTTATTCAGGTAGAAGTTTTAATAGGAAGACAATGAAATAGCAATTTTCTTAACTGACTGTAATTACACACAGCTTCAAAACTACTGATGCAAAGGAATGAAAAAGTTAAGGGTTAACGGAGGCTGCTTGCTTAACATTTCTTTTTGCTTGTCAAAATACAATAGGGAAAACAAATCGCTGATAAACACAGGAATAATAATGACGTGGCTCCTGACACTTGGACCCCAAACCGGCCAGGTCAGCCTAATGGCTTGGACTTGGGCCAGGAACCTAAAAAGCATGCTCAAGAGAGAAAAGGTGAAAAGTTCAAGCTCTGAGGAAGACTCTGTTGCCTTCATCCTGAGACCCTCGAGACCCCTGCCCACGGCCACCAGAGGACACTGCGCAGACGCAAAACCCATGGAAATGAATTTTGAACTCATAATACGAAGCAGGGCAAGGCGAGGCCAGATGATGAATATGTATAAGCGTATTGTGAAACTTAATGCATATGTAATATTCTACAAGATAAAAATGGAGAAAAGAACCACTGAGGGTACGCACGTCTTAGGAGGAGCTATTCCCCTGTGCGTCTCAGCTGAATAAACATACCTACTTTACAATCTACGGGTTGTGGAGTCTTATCCGCGAAACACTGCATCCTTAAATAAAGCATTGTCAGAAGATCAAATATTGCATTGCAAAAGAAGCTGTAAGACTCTGTAAGAGTGAAGATTTCAGAGTCTTGTCAAATTCACCTATCAGGCAGCGTATGGATTACAAGAAGTTTAAAAAAAAAAAGAACTCTGACAACTTTTAGTCTCAAGTTTCTTTCATGTATTTTGGCTACACACAAGTAAGAATTTGTTTATGGTCTGTACTTTCATGTTGTATTTCAGTACCTGTAAATATATGTTGATACACCGCCTTCACACTGGACCTAAGCATTTAATACTGTGCTCACTGTGAATTTAGCAGCTTGACAAACTACAGCAGCTCTTCCAGAAGCTTATGCATTACGAAACTTTTGAGAAGCTGGAGAACATGCACTCGACTGGCGTTAAAAAGCATCTACCCAAAATGATCACAAAACATCAGGAAGACTTACTAGGTCTTTTGTATTGCCTACAGTAAATATTTCATCACAATGTGATTCACAATTCAGCTATTAAAGATATGCATGCAGCCACAAACTTATCAAAAAGTCAACATTTGCTTCCCAATCCTGTTCTTTTTAGCGATTAGAGATTTTCTTCCCCCAATAAAGGCTCATCAAGCAAGTCTGCTAATGAATCAACATTTAGAGGAGTGAAAAAGGGACTTAAGAGCAAACTACCACAAAGCAAAAAAGGAATAAACTCTAGATTAAGCATACAATTTGAATTACCCCAGTAAGACTGAAGTGTTTCAAAGTAAAAACAAGCAGATGCACAACGAAACTACGATTGTAAAAGAATGTTCTAATTTAACATAAAATTATTAGCAGCATTTAGATAAGTGTATTTGCCTATTATCTTACACATATTCAATGTTATTGAACCATAGTAGTAGTACAAAAAAAGAAAGAACCTCCTCTAAATCCAAGCTGTGCACTACTGCCCCAACTTTCCACTTTGTGGTTGGCTTGGCAGAAAATAGGACAGTAGTAGCTTATTACAAGTCTCAGCCTATCCAAATGATAAAACTGTTTCTCTTTTGTGACAGTTTTTTCACAGTACCACTCTCTAGTCAAAGAACTATGAAAGAAACCTCAAGAGTTTAAGAGAAAAAAATGGCACTTTATTCAATTCTGTAAACAAGGATCTACAGAAACAATAATAGTGAAGCTCTCACACGAAATATCAGGTACTTTTAATATATATTAGGATTAAATATAAATAAAATTAGGATAAAATTAGGATTTTCCTCTCAAAAAAGAATATGCTCCTCAAAATCTAACTTTTTTCATTAAAAACCACGCTTTCCCCACAAACTCATTTTAAAGCAAAATTTCATACACTTGGTACTGTCTTTTCACAACTTTTCCTAATTTAAATATCATGGCTTCTGCATTTCCAAGCACATAATTTCTGCAATTATTAAATATATTTAAAACATTGGGTTTGCCATTAAAATATTTCCCCTGTCAAAAGTCAAACATTTTCCGTGGCTAGTTACAAATATTTGTGGGTGCATTCTAACTACATTCTCGAATCAGAGCAAGAGATGGCGAGAGCAGAATAAAAAAAATGTGTTTGCTCAATGGCCCTTATTAGGATTAAGACAGTATATCATCCTCCTCCAGCATATACTGTGATCTACCAAAGATTTTTGTGGCACTTCAACTAGGGACAAGCATTAAAAAAAAAAGGCCACATCATTCTAGTTATTTTTTCCCTATTCCCCTATGACCCCTTTCTGAGCATCTATCTGCATCTGCTATTAAATTATGGGATGAAAAATAAGTTTAAAAAAAAAATCCCTTCAGTCTTAGCCCACCCTAAACATACCACTAACAATACAACAAGTATACAGAACCAAAACAGTACATGCATGCAACTGAAAAAAAAAACCACCCGTTGGCTCCCCAAAAACAAACCCAACTCAAATCACTATAACCTTTCTCTAGATGGAATAATATCATCTAAGTTAGTTCATCTAGGGCAGAAGTATTTGTTTGAAACTGCTTTTATTTTTTGCACAGAGCTACCTGAATACATTATCATAAAACAGGTTATTAATTCAAAGTAAGCAAAAAGTGCAGAAAAATACAGCAGAAGCAATGAAGTCAGGTAGCCTCTACACAAGTGCTCACACAGAGCTGTATCAACTTTAAAACACAAACAGACCACACTGTGTGACCCAAGTGTGACAGACTGTGTCAATGCAGTGAATACCCCCAGCACCTCTTGAGAGAAAGCAACCATAATTCACATTTCTTATGCATCATCCCTACAAGCTAATGTAATACAAATTCAGCAGTCACAGGTTTGTCATTTTTACGTGTGTGAGTGGCAGAAGATATAAATAGCACGCTTGTAGTGTAACAGAAACAAAAAGTGTGCCCAAAACATTTCTTTTCCCTTATCACCTTTAACACATGTAGACAGTCACCTACCCAAATCACTCCACCACCGCTAATTTACACCATAGGAGCCTGAATCAGTTTCTCAACTGGGACCACAGATTCACCAGGACGCCGAACAGTTTATTAAACCATCCACGTGGATCTGTGAAAGAGAATTAAGAAGTGTTTTCAAAATGACAGGTGTAAGGGGCCTTGCACAAAAACTAAGACAGTTTCAAATCCACACATTTATTTTGTTTTACACCAAAATCAAATACAGACAATAAAGAAGTGGTAATACATAGCTTATCAACATAACCACCCTTCTACCAGCATTCATTTTTGTCCTTTGTCAAATCTGAACATAACTCAAACAGAAGAAGCAGTGTGTCAAAACACAGAAAAAGTAGAACCGATTATCATCTCCTCCTTCTATGGCAGACAAAACTAAAGCATATACATTGCTAGCAAGCTAGGGTTCAGAACAGCACCCTTTTCTGTTATTTGTATGAATGGAGTTCTAATGCAATTATCAGATTAACAAAATGTAACCAAAACCAACACGAAGTTATGTGCAGGACCTTAACTGAACGACTTGCTCTTTAAAGCACTACTGTTCTCCTGAATTTCAAGCACATTCTCTGAAAGAGAACCTATATCACCCACATAGACACAAATACTCCCACAGTCCTCATGGGGAAATAAAACTCTTTGCAGCAGATGAGTGTTTTAAAAAAGGTTCAATTATTTTAACTGGACCTGTCAGCTGCCTTTCATTTAGCTTAACATGAGGTTTTATTGAAAGTCTGCAGTCACAGGCACTGGAAGAGTGGAGACAGTTGCGTACAAGTAGTTGGATCTATTTCTGAGAAGCTTACCCTGCCTGGTGAGCTTTTGTGGAGTACTGCCATACAGTCTGTACGTTGAAGATACAAAGTTTTAATGTGGTCCTGGCTAGGAGGCCAGAATAATGCAGTAAGCCTAAAATGCATGTGGAACACACCCATGGCCTCATCTTGGTGACATTTGTTGAAGCCAATTCAAATAAAGTACCAAAAGACAGAAGAATGGTTTCTCATCTGTTTTTAGAACAGCTAATACATCCCACCCAAAAGAAAAAAAAGGTCTAAAAAAATCTAGGTTTCTATGTCGATAAATTGAATATTTCCAAAGAAACAATTCTTCAGGAGATCAAATCCTGATTAGTACTTAATATACAATCACAAAACCAAGTTTCATGATTCCTGGAGTTTCACGATTCCTAAAGTTTCTAAGAAACAGCATCAAGAGAATTGTCAATAAAATAAGCATTTCTGCCACTTCCAGAACACTCTGTGAGATTTAACAAACCCTAAGCTGTCCATAGTAATACAGCTGTTTAACAAATCTTAGCTACCTTTTCCAAAACACTGCTGGTATCTGCTCCTTGTAGTGCCATGGCCACGACAACTAGAAACTCTGAAGGATGCCAGGTTGATGACTGCACTGCTACTTTCCTGGCTTGCTCTGGAATAAAAAATTTTGTTTGCTGTCCCTTATAGCAGTGACTCCGGAACTTTCCTTCTAAAATTTTCCTACTGCTTTCCCACCTACAGCCAAAATTTTTGCATGGCCGAAAACACTAAGTATCACATTAAATCAAGTTTATACCTAGCCAGCAACTCCCTTCATACACACCCCGTTTAGTAACTGACAGTCTATGATGCAAAGCCTGGAAGAGCTTTCTTAGCTCTTAACTAAGGAGAGCTGACTAACTTCCTCTCTCTTGTCTTGCAATCTTCCACAAAAGGTTAAACTTTCAGTTCAATTTGAGACGTTAAGTGGCATCTTTATAGATAAAGAATGGACTGCTGAACACAGGTACTCTTCAAAGATTACCTGTACGAGTTTGTGTCTACCTGGCAGGATTCTTCCCCTCCATTTTTTTCATCCACCATGACAAATTAAAAAATGCTATTTAGATTTTTTAACCATGGTTTAGCTGAATCCAAAGTCCCAAATAAGAGAAAAATAGGAACTTATGAATTCAAGAGCATAATTACTAACAGTGCACATACAAAACCAATACTTTAACAACTACATTAATGCAGTTGGGCATGAACTGAATAAAAAACTGTAAAAGCTCTCCTCAATTACTTTCTGAAAGAAAGTAAATACTTTCTCTATCTTTTTTCCCATTAAGTTTGACAGAGGATGCATTTAATTACAGATAACATACAAAAATTAGTTAGTCTATATTACAAGAATACATATTTATTCCGCTTCTAATAAAAACCAGTAATAAGTGCTTAAACACATTGACTACTATCCTTCAAAGTGTTAAAAGAAGTGTTATTGGAAGCTAGGTGATCGGCAGGAGAGGGCATCAACTTGTACTTTGTGAGCTTAAGTACCTGATGTCGAGTAGTCAACTGATTTGTACGCAACCTGAACACATAAATTTTACCTTGGATCCTAAGTTCTTCTCTAGATCAATGACTCAAGGGGAAGGGAGGAAAGGAATCCACTTCAGCAGTATATATCAAATCTCACTAAGAGCAGCTTCACTACTGGCTATTATTCCAGCATGCAAACTCACAGTTCATATCCAATTATCAGGACTGATACCAGAAAACACATGACCTTAGCATAGAGAGAATGAGTCATTTTTATGGATCTTAAAATATCCTTTCCCCCCTCCCTTATTTCAAAATACAGCGATATAAATACATGTACATACATCTAAAAAGCAGCGTTCAACTTGTATTTTAATCACACAGCAGAACAAATGTGAAAATACATCATTATCTTTCACAGACCTTCTCTGCCCAGCATTTTATGACATGACAGATGCACTGAGGCTAGATGCCAGTCCCTCAAAATCTCTATGACTCTTCCCCAAAATCCCACAACTGCAGAATCAGAAAAATAATAAAAAAAAAAATCTTTGTGTTTTAAGTGGAAAAATTGCAGAAGAAAGATAACTTTAAAAACAGAAAAAGTGAATGCATTTGATAGTATTTCAGTCACACATTCTCTCAGAGGGGGAGGGATTAATGCAAACATGAAACTGTACCAGAAAAACACACACTTGCCCTCAGGTTCAGACTCAATTCGAATTTACCACACTCTGGATTCTTATTATAGATAGAGTCTCACAAATTAAATAACATACGAAGGAAACATGAAAGAATGTGCAATTTTTTCCATGCTCATTTGCAAGGTCAACAGACACTTCAGTGTTTTACTTCCTAACTAGACTGTGAATGTATTTAAGAAAAAATCCTAGTGTATTTTCAATATGGGGGTGGGGGAAAGAAATAAAACAACCAACCTTTGCATCACATTTTCAAAATTTCAGTCCCACACAACATAATATCATTTTTCCAGTTTCTCTCAAGTATGCAGAAGATAATCATTCAGAAACTACCTGATGGAAAGAATTCAGTATCTCCAAAGCCTGCATAGCTTAATCCTAGTACTACATAACTTGAAAGAAAAAAAGCCTAATACATAAGTTATCTTCTCAAATATAATATTCAAGATAATTTGGGACTTAGTATATTCCGCTGAGCTTTCTTCCCATCTTTGAACCCAAGGAAAATGAATTATCTTCCAGCAATCACTATTTTCCCTGGCGTACTACATCAAATACTTATCAATCAACCAGGAAATAAGCACATATTTTGCAGATCAGAGAGCAGGACATACAGACAGTCATGAGAAATAGCCTAACTGCTTAAGGATTTGTTCAGAACTATCCATTTGACACCTTAGTATTCCAGTAAGCAGGCAATGTTCAGCTAAGCTCTCTCACAGAAGTAATTGCTACTAACACTGGCATACCTGAAGGTGGAAAAAAGTCCACACAACTCATTTTAAAGGTTTCTCACGTGGTGGCTGTAAGAAGTGCATTGCAGGGAGCAATTAAACTCAGATAACAAGAACTACATTTTAAACTCACTAGTGCTTTAATAGATCACTGCACACTAGTCTCTCCAGAAAAGCAGAGATAAGCACAGTATCAGAGAGTCTTAAAAAGTGGGTAACACCACAGCTACCAGCTGTTTCCGTTTACCTCATGCCCATGAGTGCCACCTGCTCCCTACTACAAGGGCTTGGCCCTCCTGAAAAAAGAAGGAAAAGATCAGAAGTCACCTGCACTTCATGAGTACCGTACAGCCAAGTGAGACCATTATACATGGTTCCACACTACAGCCCCACAGCACCTCCACATCCAGCTGGCAATCTTCCCAGATAAATGTCTTCTGTTTTCCATCCTCTACCCACTAAGTTATCGTGCACTTTTAATCCCTTCATGAATGAGGGTGATTCTACACTGCTCATCCGAAATGAAAAAGTAAAATACTGTAAGGGCATTGCACACTATAAGTGACAGACATTTCTGAGTCCAGCACTTTGTGATAATACATAACATATGAACTTGTTTACTAATCATACCAATTGTCCATCACCTGTCAGTTCTCCACTCACACTAGCCTTGAGGTATCATCTGAAGGCAGAGCATGCCACATTCAAATACCGTTGACCTACACACTTCAATGAAGAGATCCCTCTAGATAATGAAAAACACAAAGCCACCAGAAATCCCAAGGAACTAAAGAGGCTAGGTATACAAGACTCAATAGCAAGTGCTCTGAAAGGTAGTTTTCAGGAGAAAAGGACTTCATTGTTTCTTCTCATTTTCAAACCTGACTTACCATGGTTAGTTATTTCCCACTCCTGAAGCAATTAAAAACCATTTTACAGAGAAACATTAAATTCCCAGCCTACTGTCTCAAGTCTAGAAGTCAATCTGCCTATGGCAAGAAAAAGTAGGAAAGATGGGAGATGGCAGACTAAATCTGCCTAAAAGGAGATGTAACTGGGTAAGTATTCCGGTTTTTAACCGCACTTTTTACTTTTATGTACATATTATCGAGAATCAAATCACTGATGATGAACAGCAACATTTACATTTACTGTGGATAAGCGAAAGACTATTCCAAACCAGCAACTGGAACTCAAAAGGCAGGTCAATCTCCATTGTGCCAAATTCAAACTAGAGCCTGCTGAAGAAAGAGTAATCCCCACTTTTCCCACACTTGCCTTTTATTAAAGCTAGGGTTTGCATAAGCACACTGTAAGTCCAAACAGTAACTGATCCAAAAAGCCTAACCCTGTAAGACACTGGGAGAGAATTTTTTATTTAGATCAGCTTGTTCAACAACTCACTGACCTTCAGTACCATGTATTCAATACTTGTCTTCTTTGTGGTGCAAAGAACCGCACCGGAAGCAAAGCGGAAGCGCGCAGAGGAGTCAAAGGAGATGCAGCAGAATGTAAGACTAGACATTTAGTCACAGGCTTTCTCACTTAAGACC
This sequence comes from Ptilonorhynchus violaceus, assembly GCA_013397565.1. Taxonomy (NCBI): domain Eukaryota; kingdom Metazoa; phylum Chordata; class Aves; order Passeriformes; family Ptilonorhynchidae; genus Ptilonorhynchus; species Ptilonorhynchus violaceus. The sequence goes on from VZRJ01007098.1 coordinate 128,528, forward strand.
CTTTAAAGGTGGTAAGTTCATTATTACTAGTATTTTTCTCTCAATTCAAAAAAAGATGTATCAAAAACCATCTGTAAGCACATTTTAATGCTCACAACAGCACATGCTGATGGCAAAAGTCATTCATGTGTGTCACATTTCATAATTTAGTCTGCCTTGGATTCATAGTTTTGGTGGAGGGTGCAGGAGGGAGTAACTAAATAAAGAAAAACTAACCATGCTAAATATCTACAGGCAAGCAAGAAGAAGCAAGGATGCTCAATCAATCCAGTAAACAGTTCGATCCAGATAGTGACAGTATCAGCAGGCTTTGTTTTACAGAACTGAAAGAAATATTTACAGGATGTGGTCTTAACTGCAAGACACTGTTGCTCAGCAAGTGCTGTGCATGCTTTTGCAACAAGAAGTCAATTACTTGCCTACAAAGCAATGCTTTAAACTTAAAAAAGGCTTGAGAGAATGAGAATAAAGCACACAAAAGTATACAGACCATCATCCCCAACACGGTTAGTTCAAAATTTACATACACGTTATTTCTTTTAAACCAAGCAAAAACCCTTCTTAAATTCCAAAGTGACCAATACAAGGAGGCTTTATCAAGAAGCACCAATGAGAAACGTCTCAGTTGTTCACTTTGGCCTAATTGTAATATTAAGGTTAAAAAACATTTAGAAAAATATTCAATTAATATCAACCTGTAATTCAAACCATATAGATATACTGAATAGATTTATAAAAATTGATATTTATGTACACAACAGTGCCACCCATCTAGATGCATCTTTCACATGTCCCACTGTTCTTAAAATGTAACTGAAGATACACAAAATGCACTTTAAGCTTCCTAGAGCATCAAAAAGTTGCCACTTTATAGCAGATGATGTCCATGACTTAAAGGTGATCTGTTCTATATCAAGTCCATGAAATAAAACATTTTCTGTTAACATTTAGGTGTTTGGATGTAAAGCAAGCCTAATAATTGGCATGGATGAAACCAGTCTCTACAGTGCACTCAAGTTACTCATTCTAATTCCTCTTCTACAGCCCCTCCTACTAACTGATTAACTAAGAGCCACCCACACGATGCACCTCAAAAACAGATTCAATAGTAAATCTTGATAGGAAGAAATAGAAACAGCTTTTTTTTCCCCTTCCATGATGCTGTCTTCTGGTTTGCTCCCAAGTCAACATTACTAAGGTCTTGGAGAGCCTAAGAAGAAGGGACATGTTCAGGAAGAAATCCCAAGAAAAGATGGAAGAAATCATAACAGTCAATATGCTTTTAAAAGTCACAACCATTATATGTCCTAGTTAATTAAAACACACAGAGTAAAATTAAGTTACAAAGTACCTTAAAAAAAAAGGAAAACAACCAAAGATAAAACAACACAACTCTTTAATGGAGAGGTATAAAACAGATATTAACAATCAACAGCACAGAAAGATCTTGGAAAAAAATCTGGAATACATGCCAAGGAAGGAAAAAAAGCTGTAGATTCCATATTTGTCTATTAAAATCAGAAATGACAAGTGCTTTGATGACAGTTGTAGTTGGTCAAAGAGTGAGAAAAGACAATATAACTGTTGCAAGTATACTGCAATTTGCAACAATTACAGTTCTAAAAGGCAAAACCCAAAGTTTGTGTTAAGATTATGCTTTGTGGAATTGCATTAACACTATGATAGTAGCAAGTCCAACCTGAACACAGGTGTGTGAACTAATTTCCAAGTCTGTTTGAAAATTCATTCCTGTTACTACTAATGGCAAGGGCTGAAGTGCAAGTAAGTTTTTAACTTGACATTTCACACTGAAAATGTCAGCAAACCAGGCCAGACTCAAGAGACGTAACAGACAGGTCTAAGTTGCAGGGAGGAGAGGGACACCCATAGATACTTGCTATGGTAAACTTGAAGTACATTTCAGACACACAAAAGAACAAAAGGAAAACACAGACCTGAGAAAACAATTCTTTGCGTTACTGCTTCTGGTACTTCCTACAATTCAACAGCTAAAGAACACTCCTCTAGCCACCGATATCTGGGAGACAAGCAGAAATAGTGGAATTAACCAGTGCTTGACCAGGTCAGGCCTCCTGTGGCTAGCAGGACTACTACTGCTTCATGAAACACACAACTTCGTGACTACAATGAAGATAAACACCACACTTCAAAGAACAAAGGCTGAGAAGGAGGAAAGCTCATATATACCTGAACACGTTTCTATAGATTTTCTCATAACTACTCCAAAGAAGGCTGAGACCAATCAAACTAAATCACAATCAGGGAAGGTAGTTGCACTGCCAGAATAAATACAAAAGCACACAATAACCCAGCTGACTTGGACCCAGATACAAATAGGCAGTTCCAGAAGTTGCCTCATCTCTCAGTAGATAAGCACATCTTTAAATGGTGGCACCATTACCACGGGACAGCTAAAAATCTCCGGGAGCGGAATTTAAACCAGAAATCAAACCCACCAGCACCTCCTCTTTCAAACCAAGAAACAGGAGCATGTTAAGCTTCCATCCCTGCTTCACAACTGATCTCTTACAATCACTCCATGAAAGCATAGAAATTATAGAAGCCTCTGCTACAGCCTCTGCTTCACGTGAAGATACTTTATTATTAAATGTTTGATTTAAATAAATTCATGCCTTCCACAGCTACTGAAGTAGAACACTTGCCGTCTCTCCTCTTTCAGGGACCTCTCACTTCTTACACAAGACAGAACAACAATTAGGATGTCACATAAGTTAATTTACTAAAGCTGATTTTTAACTCTATTTCTAATCATAGTGATTGAACAGAAAGAACAAACAAGAGAAAAACAACATTCAGAAAGGACAAGCAAAATTGCTTTAAAAATATATAAGCTTCATTCCTCTAGGTTAAAGACATCTATAAAATTAAGGCTTTCAAATTATTTCAGATAAGAAAACTTTATGCAAAATATTAGTTAGAAACTGATCAGATGAAATTACAGCTTCTAGAGATACATGTATTTTTCTGTCCACGCAATTTTTGACATCTTTGCCTTCCAACTAGGAGAAATCAAAGTGAATACCACTCACTTTGCCAACACGAAATAATATATCACAAAATGCTTGGCCTTGGGCTTGTGCCTTTATAATAACAAAATCCTGTGATATCTGAAGCTATTAGCTGTAATTATTCTTATTCCCTGTCTTGAGAACTTGTGGAATTAGACATTGGGCAGAAGAAATGTCCTCCACTGATTATTTTTATCAACCATGTTTTTCTATCTGCAGTATCAACCAATTACATACTTCTCTCACAGCAATGTAAAGAAACACATACACTACAAGTCGGAAACAAAAACCATAATAACCCCCCAAAAACCAAACCAAAACAAATCCCGCCCCCCAAAAAAAACCCAAACCTCCAAGGAACCAAAAAAACCAAATCACCCAGCAAAAACCTGTATACTGTGCACAGGCCTAGATACCCAAGGAGGAAAACATAGTTCTCTTTTTTCTATTCCTTCACCCCTATCGACAGATTTCTGGTTTCAACTTCCATCCATGGCATATGTAAAACAAAGAAAATACAGGGGATGGGGAAACAAACAGCAGTGAAAATGCTGAAAGTGTAAGTCAGCAATTGGTATTTAATACTATACTCAATACAAGAAGTCCTTTTTAACATCTTAACTCAGGAAATAAAATAGGTTTGAAAAACATAATTACCCCATTCTGTTTCACACGAGTATGATATTTTTATTCGTTTGACATATGTTGCTTCCTGAATGGATTTAATGTATTTTGGCATTCCAGAACAAAACTGCTCTCAGTGTTTGGCACTTCATGTACAATGCAGCCAGGAAGCCACTCCTTAAGACTATGCACCATCTGCAGCAGATACCAAAGGTTTTTGACAAGCAAGCTGCACTGCTGTAAATATTCAGTATTTCAATATACAAGAAAAGTTCTCATATATTAACCAGACTCTACACATAATTGCCTGCAGATAAATTCAGGTGATTTGCAGCACAAAACAGGTCAACACATGAAAACAGAGACATTTAAAAAAATAAATCCTACCAAAAAGCAAAACCAAATACGCACCCCAACACTCAAGACTATGCGCTGCCCTAATAGAAGTTACTACTTAGAAATAGTATATAGAACAGGACTTCCATTTTACTTTATAATCCTTTCTCCTTTAAAGAACACTTCTGTCACTGTCTTTTAAGTGTCATCCACCTCAACATGCCAGTTTGGTTTCCGTTTTTACAAGTTTAATATAAAATGCAGTACTAAAACCAGCAGCTTTCATTCATGATGCAACTTTAAAAGTAGTTCTACTTTAATACACCTTTTTCACTGCTACGATAAGGAGTAGCCACTATTTTAAAAAAGAGCAAAGGTTCAAAAAACGAAACAAGACAAAAGGCTGTATTTTCCAGATTCGAAGCATCTTCTAGTACATACAGTAATTATGCCACATATTACCTCAACATTATTCTCAGCAGTTTTAACAGTTACTGTCCGGGACATATAAAGGAACCCCTTAACTTACCTACCTCTGTTGGGTTTTTATACATTAATTTTACACCTGATACATAGATCCTGATACATTCCAGTTACTTGTTCACAATCGTCACAGAATTACTCCTCTCTGCCTTAGCTGTGGTTCTAACTACAACACTCTTCACATCTTTCATGTGGCTAAGCACCGTTATTCTTGTCCTCTGCTTACTCAGCTTTTCTCTCACAATGCACATTTGATTTTTGCCAACTTATAGTCTCTTTTCACTCCCAATATAGTGATGAAACATTTAAATTAGTATTTTTGTACTAAATTATTTTTCTCTTTACTTAGTGTTGTGTTCTTCCAAGTGAATGGATGATGATTAAAGAAAAGAGAGCTGTTATTTTTATTTTACTGTATCAGGCATTTTGCAGATCAGATAAGCTACTGATACAAAAAAACCTGCCAAAACGCTATTCTTGAATGTTTTCTTAAGTATTTTTGCCTCTTTAGATAGGGAAAAACAATAGTTTATTGCTTACAATAAAAATTTTAGGAATAACTTGGAATTTAGACAATTATATTGACGTACACTCTCTTAAAAGTGTTGTTTTCAATAGGGATAATAATTCACTATCTGAAGTCAGAAACAAGTTTTTCTCCTGACAGGAGATTTAAGTTGAACTAAGAGTCTTCTTTCTCATCAAAATGCTAATCATAGCCTCAAAACTGAATTCAAAGTTGATTTAATAATAACCCAACTTAAAAGTGTTACTTAGCTTCTGACACACTGTGCTTTCCAGCATGAGGAAAAAAACAGAGGTACAATACTACTTTGACACTACTGAAGTAAAAAGTGGGACAGTGCCATGCTGATTTGCTATTAACGCGTCACCCTCTTTTCTCAGAATAGGAAAAAGTGACTGAAGAGCACAATGTAGGAATTTCAGAGAACTTCACAGCTGTGATTTCAAATAATTTGAACTGTCCAGTGCGTACTTCCCTTTAGAATTCTCAAAGATTAAAACCAAGTTAATACAAGACTGGGGAAAATGAGTAACATTCTGATTTTGAGGGGAAGTTATTCCTCTGTAGATATTTCATACTCTGAATCTGAAATTTAAAACCAAGATTCAACACCAGTGGAATGACTCGTGAACTACAGATCTAATGTGAGCAAATATATATTTAAATTCAGTGGAAATAAGCAGGGACTCACTCCACAGACAAGAGAAAGTACAATTTTTAAAAGGTAAGGAACAATTTGCTGGTTCTTGATAGGTTAGTTTATGGGGAGAACCAAAGTAAGAAAGAGGGTAAGTGAAAAATATTGATTAAAGACATATTTTTCTCCCACTCCATAACATTTTCTTCCAACCTGCTCCACTGACAAGGCCATAATCTTTCCCTTGATGTGAAACCATCCGCTGCTGCAAAACCAATTCACTAACTGATGTCATGAATGACTACAGGACATGTGAAATCTTGACAGCACCCCTCCAACAGATCCCACAATTTCCCACAGAAAAATCCCACAGAAACATTTGCCTGCTTTACTGTCTTTTTCTAGTAAGAACATCATTGCAAAACCACAGAGTAATGCCAGGATCCTCAGCATTTCTGCTGCTTTGCTTCAGTAAAGCAAAACAAAATAAATGCTCCCTGAAAAATTGACAAACTCATCCAGATAAATACAAGCGAAAGAATAAATTAACCTCACCTAAGTCTATTAATATCTATTTTAAGTATATCTTGCTTTTTTAGTACTTGTATTACTTATATTTTCATTTAGTTAGATGAAATACATGGTACCAGACCCAAAGCCTTAACATCTAGATTAAGAATAATGCACTGAAGAACAGGATTGTCTAACAGCTACAGAAAGCCCACACCCTCAGAAAACATTGTTCAGGAAAACAAAACTCTCCTAAACAACACAAGTAAGATTATGATAATTAAACAATATTAATGTAAAATAGTAAAGCTCTGAGGGTTTTTTCTTCCCCCATATCATTGTTTCTGATCTTATCCATGAGGATCAGAGCCACATGGACTGACAAATTCTGAGTTCCAACTGATTTTCTCTCCATGTCACATTCTGAGAAAGATGGTTTAACATGTCTACTTCCCTCTTTTTTCATCTCTTCTCACTTAGAGTCCTTAAAATTTGTTACCTTGTTTTTAAGAGTTTCCCAACACCCATATGTGAACCAACAAAAGTGACCTGACAAAAGTCACAAGTAAAATTGGAGGTTTTTTACAGATACTATTTTCTAGCACTCCGTACTCAATTCCCTCTGCCTGTAACTCCTTCAAGAAGTTTAAAGAACTCATAAATTACTTAGAGTAAATCACCCTGTGTAGAGTTTACTAAAGCACAACAGAAATAGTATAGAAACTGAATAGGAATGAATCAGGAAGATGTGAACTTTTGAATCTTCTCCCTCAGTGATGAACTTTCTCGCCAATCCCAAAAAAATACAGAACACCTCAAATTAAATGATCCATAGCTCCAGGGTTAGCACCACATATGATTATGTGACCAGATGTAACCCAAAATGAGTATGTTCTCCTAAAAGGAGCTAACTACCAACCTCACATTCCAGGCCACCACAGACTAACATGCCACAGCAAGCAAACATATCAGCAGCAGGGGATCAGTGAACATTATCTCCTGTCTGCATGTTCATGTCCTCCTTCAAGTACACCTATCTCAAAGACCAAAGTGGAACCTAAGTAAATTAAACATCTAAATATTATAATCAGTAGCATAAGCATGGAAAGCGAGCATTTACAAAGCACTGAAGTCATGAAAGATTCAGACTGCCATGCTGACATACTTTTTAGTTTAATTTTACTGAAAATATAGGCCTCAACCTTGTAAATACAGCCAAGCTTTTTTGTGTTTTAACTAGAAGTGTGCATAAGCACATACAGATTTTTAAGCATGTTTCCACAGATTAAAAAAACCCTGTAATTTGCAATAATAAATGTTCTCTGATACCCAGGTTCAAATACAAAAATCCATCTTAACTTCAGGGTCACCTGTAAGACAAAAGACCTGCAGTAACTTGATCAAATTGCTGACAATTGGGCTGATATTCTAAACTATCATTTCTCCCCTCTGGGAGAATAATGCCAGGAAGACAAGAGTTACATATTGGGGAAAAAGTAACAGTTCTCAAAGCTTAGCAGTCTATCAGAAGTCTTCCAGACAAGCTTGGAAATTTTCCACCATTCAAACACAATGATATCCACAGTAATTTTGGATGGCCAAACCTGTGATTGACATTCACAGTCATCTGGCATTGCATTTCAGATGTTTCTGTAGATGCACTGATGGATCTCAAAGTACCTATGCCCTCTCCTCTGCTTCTTACAACTTGGAAGTTTTGGGAGATATGTACTGAAAAACTCCAAGGACAAGGAGGGCAATGAAAACCGAAGAAATAACTTCTTCGAATGTACTAATCACAGACCCCACATCATGGGAGAGAGGACAAAGGAAGAACACGAAACTTTTCCATAACCATCTGGGAAGATGGTACCCCTTATGCAGCTGCTACAGGAATTTCTCATGCCAACTGGAGTTTAAAACTGGTGAGATGGCTCCAAAGGGAGCAGTAAAACTGAAAGCACAGTACTTCAGAAACCAAGACCATCCTTCTGCATCTACCTTTAACATACTAACAGAACTTCAAATATTTTTTCTGTTTATTTATTAGGATTGGAGCTTTACCTGGCAAGAAGAATAGAGCCCTGGCCACTTCACAGGAAAATACTACCCATCACAAATTAAGACTTAAATTACAAATGTTTCACTTCAAGTATTTGCAACTTTTACTAATACTTCAAGCCATATCTGAACTTCTTCCACTCCTAAAGCTGGCCCCAGACAACTGACACAAGAAGTAGCTCCTGAGTACTAGGAGTCACAGCAAAACAAATATACCCCAACCTATACAAAGCATCTTATCTAACAAGATTGAGCTTTCAAAGGCTTGGTTACCTTCTGACACGACTACAACTACCAGGACCTTCACAGCAGCCAAGAATGTTCACACAGTCCTCAAATTCTGCTTAATCATCACTGTTTGTTCCTACATATAATGATCGCTTAGTATCACGTATCTACAAATTCATTCCAAATACAGAAAGAAACTAATCTACTTCTTAACTTAAACTACTCTAAGCAAGAGAGTTGCAATGCTAGTGTTCTCCAACACAAGCACACTTCGGGTAGGTTTCATTTAGACCAAAGGAAGATGTTTGTTCAGTTTTATTTCTCAACTGTGCAAAGTCACAATATATTTTTAAAGGTGGAATGTTGCAACCTAGTGTTGAAACATCATACTTCTCTATCCCCTTTAGGGAAAGTACAGAGAGCAATAATTCAAATACCTGTACTGAAATTTAAGCATCAGAGAAACAAGTACCTTAAAAAGAACTGGTAGCTAATGATGTTCCTTTCAATCCATCGAAATTCAGAAGTTGGTCCCACCTGGGTCACCAAAACTGCTACCAAGAAATCAGTAAAAATAAAAAACTCCTTAAAACCAATGTAGTATTAAGAAGCAGGCATTCTTTATTTGGCTGGATGCACAAGAGGATACCTCCTCTGAAATACTGTGCATGCTGAGTACAGAAAAAGCTCCTGTTTATATACTGTATTTTACATACATATTCATTGATTTTCCCGGAGTAAACATACATATGATAATCATTTCCCCAAAATCATTAACATATTTTCCCTCCCCTTTACGCATGCGCTCTTCTGTCCTGGGGGTCTCTTTGGTGGTCCCTGACCCCAAAGTCATAGATGACTGCTTGGGAACTGGTAAAAGCTGGCACAACTGGGCTGGTTGCGTTCCAGTTCTTCTTCCTAAAGAATAAGCATTGTGCAGTTCCATAGGCCAGTGGTTTTTGAAGAATACGCATTGTATTAGCCCACCAGGTGCAAACAATTTTTCATCTGGCAACAATGAGGGCGAGGCAGCAGAAAAAGCCCAATTATCCTGACATTACTATATAAGAAAAATACTATAGATTCCAGCATAATATTTTTTTCCATTTTAATTAAATAGGAGATACATAAATCTCTTGTAAATCAGGATCCTTACTTTGAAATCTTACATTTTTAAAATTTGACTCACACTACCTGAACATGAAAGCTGTATTTCAGTGAAGTAATCGTTTTACAACAACAAAAGTTCTTAAAAATACCCCATACCCATAGCTGAATACAGACTACTTAATACTCAAACTACCTTCAATGTTTTCATTCTGATATGAAAAGTGTCCTCTGACACATTGTTTTACTTACTCAAAAGCTGAAAAGGTAAAATAGCAATGTTTATAAACCTTCATTTTCCAGATAAACTTAACTATCTAGCTATCTCAACTGTCACCATAAACACTCGCATGCTCACATAGGAATACAGCCTACTATTTTCATATCTGTATGAGTAACTTTTCTGACAACTCAACTAGTAACTCATTCAGAAAAGGTTAGATTTCTAACTCCTCTATGCAGATTAAATGTCAGGCACTCCTTCAGCAGATCAGGTTATTCTACAGGGAGAATCTGCTGAAGATATGACATATCAACCACCTGATCTTTAAGTAACATTTTCCCTAAAACATTTTCCTTTTTGTTTGGGAGCAGGAAGGACAAAAACAAAACAAGAACGCAAAGCAGACAGACAGTGATTCATTACAGCCCCACAGGAAAGCCAAGTTGAGGAATTTGCTCCCATTCCCTTCTATTTCTAGAACCTACTACTAACATGCTACGTACAATGTATGTTACACGTGTGGAAGCCTTTCCGTAGCTTTGATCTTCTAAGCACGGTTCTTTATGCCTCTGAACAAATTCCGCTGAGAACAAATCATAACACTGTTTTCTGAGACCACCAGCTTAAGACACTATGCAATTCTCAATCATTAATATTTTCCCCACAGAGCCCCCTCATCAACTCTGTATGAATATGATGTGCAAATTGATACCCCTACAGAGCTTTGTGTTTACACTAAGCATTATCTACAGCACAGCTTATGCATAAGACAGATCTATTCATATTTTTACTAGTATGATAATCATCCCAATGATAATCACATTCCATAGCATGCCATATGCTGCAACTTCCAGCACTCTGATTGCAAGCAGCATACCTTCTTAAAATTAGTGATGTTTACTTGAGCTTAATTTAATTCATGAGCAAGAACCAGCCAGGTCAAAAGAACGTTTCCCCAAGCCATCGACACGTAGCTATAAAACTGTTGTTTGAAGCACATGAGCTACCATGTGTAAGCTTAAATAATTTTGTTCATAAGATGAATATCAATGTCAGACTGATTTTTAGTTGAAATTGTTGATCTCAAGAAAGAATACATCCCTTCATAACTCCTAAACTATGTTAATGACATGAATGGCATTCGATGATATAACCATTAGTTGTAAGCAGTACTGAATTACACTTTCATCATTAAAAAGGGCCTTATCCATAGCTACCATGGTGACAAAACACCAGCGTAAAAAGTTGTGCCTCCACTACAAGGAACTATTCTTCTACATGGCATTGAAAAATATCAAGTGCATCATGAGAAACACAAAAGGTCTGAAAAGAAACAAAATTGCCTTGATTACGAAGATAGTGGTTTACAACTAAATTTGTCATGCACAGCTACAATTCCTCACCCTCCCCTCAAGAATATCAAGTCATTATTGGGACTGAAACCATCCTCTGGGATGGTTCTTTGTAAAAGGATTACTCTATTTAGACTTCATTGCTTTTCTGCCAAGCATCAGCCATATAAGGTAAGCAAAGTTCACTGCCATTTACTTTTATTTTTTGCAGATCTTTCTGATGCCTAAGAAAGGTAAGTCTACTAATTGCAAGTCAAATCATTAATCTGTAAGCAGCCATTAAAGCCACTTTAAGCATTTATACGTTAACATTTTTCCTTACAGTGTATGAAACAGATGGAGTTGCATTATTTTTCCTTAAAACACTGAATTACTCCATGCTGTTAAGGAACTACGTATGTAGGAGTGTTAAAAATTTTGCACAAAAATTACTTTGTCCAAGCCTCCCAAATACCAGTACCTGTCCGACACTGGCACGACTGAAGCATACACATCCTATACGACCAACATGTTGCTTTTGAGTTTGTCAAATAGGAACAAATATTCCAGTAAGCCAACACAGTAAGCTATGGCTTCTAGCTCATTTTGAACATTCACAATACAAGAAATTCCTTGCCTTCACAAAAGAACTAACCTGTAATTGCCTCTTTGAGGCATGTGAAATAAACCTGTGGTGAGCAATACTGCTTTCACTACATGCATCTAGTTAGTTGGCATAACAAGCACCAGCAGTACAAAACCTTACAACAAAACTTCACATTTAGTTTCCCCTTCAACAGCTTCAAAAAGGAGTTATTTCAAAAATCAGAAAGGGGAAAGTGGTCAACAAACTCAAACAAGGCTACATTAATTCAAAGTTTCAACTGCATGTACTTTAAAGAAGTCAGACAACTAGCTAGCTGGTTTCGTTTTGTTTTAAATGAAGGTTCTCAAGATCTCTCAAGGATCAAAATTCAGTATAGACCTCTGCTATACAAGCTGAAAAACACGCAGTCCAACTAGTCACTTTGAGAACAGAGAGGGCGACGGGGAAGAAGACGGCTGCAACTGAGGAGTAACTGCGACATTTGCACAGGATCAAGAGAGCGTATTTTTATAAAGAAACTCGACAGCAAGCCTGAGGAAGTCCGGCCAGACACTAACTCAATATTCCAGAAAACAAGGCAGACACAAGAAGCAAGAAGCCTCAAGACCTTTCGGTTAAAGAAAAGATATTACCTCCTTTAGGACTTTGTCATTTCCCGATAAGTTAATTATACTCGCACGATTACCAAACGTTTTGGAAGGGAAGGAGTCGAAGCAGCAGTTACGCAGTCGAGCAGTTTCAGCTCAGTACCTTCTCGGACTGAACAAAGAAACTTCTGTGTCCGATGAGATTAGAAACTTTCTGTCTCCCAGACTTTTTCCTTGCCTCCATGAAACCAGCGCCTAGGTTCGTACGTTTATGCGAGAGGGGGAGAAACACAAAGAGTAGGCCAAGGCGGAAAACAGAGGGAAAAAAATGGCCAAACAGGATACATGAAGCGTGAACTCCTTGCTTATTTCTCCACCCCCTTCCCAGAAGGAAGGATTTTTCTGTTGTTTTTGTCGCTGCTGCTCCCAAGCCTCCCCCATTTACCTTGTCTGTCGGGGCGTCTAAACCAGATCCAGCAGGCAGGAGTTTCTTCCGACCCCAAGAAAATGCATTAAATCCAATTGAGTTTTCTTCTCATTAAGGAGAAAGAGGGCAGAGGAGAACGGGGGGAGGGGGAGCAGGAATGTTACAGCTTTCTCCGGGGACGGG
>VZRJ01007098.1:142177-161546 GCA_013397565.1 Ptilonorhynchus violaceus
CCTGTCCTAGTTTGTCTTCTGCAGGGGCGCGTCAGTCGCACAGGCAAATTCAATCCTGAATGGTAGAAGTTTCCTCGTTAGCGGCTCAGCTCCCCAATTCAATGGTTGCACACCCTCTTTACAAACCGCTGAGGCGCTGGCTCGCGACGTCAGGCGCTGGCCCTTGCGCCTTCGTGGCCATCCGACCCCTGCTCCATCGCACCTTGTGCTGCCTGACTTGTAGTTACCAGGGTCTGGGGGAACGAACTAAGGGAACGAACCCAAGGGAAAAACTGACAGCCTCCACCCACGCTTTGGTGTTTGGATATGCTACATTAAACTTGAATGCAAACAACAACAATTCAAATAATGCTGCACGTATTGTTACACTGTTTCACGTAAACCCTGGAACACTGCTGTACTTTCTCTTCCAAGTATTTCAACACTGTAAGTGCAACACAATGGTACTGAAAATGCGTGTTGACTGACATAGTCATAGTACAAATGTATGTTTGAAAGGCAGGCAGTGCATAAGTCACACAGCTTTGGTATCGGTTGGGTTTGGATCGCAATAGTACGGTTGTGATCCAAACAGAAAGACTGAGTTTCTGTTTAATTTCCTGGATTGTCTGAAATGAGTATTTGATAACCTATTGTGTGTGCAATATGCCATTTTAACAGTCCTGGAGCCCAGAGTTCTGCTCAGCCACGACGCAGCACATGAAGCTGACAGCAGGGTGGATTTGTACATGCTGCTCACCTTATGCTCCTTAATTGTGCTCTGCAGAGACCACATCTAAGGACAGAGGTAGTTTTGTTTTCACGCTCGTTTAATCCCTGGCTACTCTACTGGGATTGCCACCAACTAAGATGGAATAGTGTTTTATTATGATAATCTGTTTACTGAGAAATTGACAAAATGCTAAAAAATGCCATGTTATATGAGCCATTGAACAGCAAAGAAAAATGGTATGTCATGTCATTGACCTGCCCCTGATTTTAGCATACAAGTAGATGTGAAAAGTCCTTTACACCCCCAGCAGTCCTTGAAAGTAACTCCAACTGATATTTCCTGTTCAGGATCAGTGTTTGTTTCATCCAGTCTCTTATAGGGCTTTGCACGGAGGTTTAATCTTTAGCAACAAAACATACAGTTGATCACATTTTTATAAAAGTCCACTATGTTTAACAATATTGTTATTTATCTTAAACTTCTCACCTGTATGTGGGAATTTTATGTTCAAGTATCCAGTTTATATCCAGATACAGAAAATACACATGCATTTCTACTAGAGTAATAATATTCGCTTACTGTTTCTTTACTTTTCCCCATCTTCACAGAGCATACAGCCCTGCTTTGGGAACTACAGGTATGCCTAAATTTAAATAATTAAACTAAATAAAGCATAAGCATCAGAGTTTGTAAAAAAGAGAATTATATATGTATATATAGATATTTCCCAAAACATTAAATCACTTCTATTTCTTCTTGTTCAGAAAAGCCATTTTCTCCAAATGAGTCAGCTTTGGATCAAGGCCAAGCAAGAGAACCTTGCCCCCACTGACAACAGATTTAGAATTTCTCACTACAGTGCCCTACACTGGTGCTATAATAAAATTACTAATTTTTTTAAATCTCTTGTAAATGATTGATCATTCCTGTCCAATACCAAATAACAGATCCTTATCATAATTAATGTGAACAGCTCTCTGTAACTGATGCCCTCCTTCATGAATTCTTCAAGGCACTTTTATACGTGAATTATCATAACTTTTTTAATGTGAAAATATTCTTTGGCTATATTTACTGCAAATTGCCCAATGCATTTATTAATGCAACAGAGTACAAGATGGGTGTGGGAAATTTATAGTGGCTGTTGCTCAGATGGCGAATCTCCCAGTGTTGTTAATGTTAGTTGCAATGTAAGATACTGTTTCACTTACAGTTTTAGCCATCAAAAATAAAAACCTAGACAAAATCTACTGAAACTACAGCTAGTTGGAGCACAGCTCCTGAAGACATTTACAGAGACAAGATATAACTATCTATACAAATTAAGAAAATACCAGGAGTTATCCCAGGGATCTGAAAGTGCTATAAATATCAAGACGGTATTTATATTACAGCTCCAACAGAGTCCCCAGCAACATTAATTCCCAGAGCTGGTATCCCAGTTACCAAATAATTACCGATTAAGTGCACAAAGTACAAAATATAGAGTTACATAATGAGTCTTTCAAGTGAGACTATGCATCTGATACCACTGAATGTTTAAACAAATCCTTTATACACTATTTCATGCTGACCATCAAGCCCAAACTCCTCTTGTTTTAACTTCTGTTTTTATATTTGAACAGGAACACTAGTAAATATTGCAACAACACGCAGCTAAATCGAAAAAACATTTGTTGAAACAGTCACCTGTATGTTTGTCTCTTTCAAGAGTTAAGTGGTCTGAACAATTAATACATAGTTTTTTCTGAGTAACAGAGTTTAATTGCTGCTTTTCCCTGTTCTGACTACTGTCATTCATTATGATTGCATGTTTCCACTATTCCAGGATACAGATTGAAAGGCCTCAGGGGTAAGGGCTTCTGCTTGTTAAATGCTCAGGTAGTGACTTGAACGGTGGATTTCAAATTGATTTGAATTGGGACTTCTGGGCATGATTGCAATATAAATATTAAGTAATAATTAGTGAAAGTAATAACCACCTGAAAGACACAAAGAGGAAATAAGTAATCTTCTCTTTAACAAGTATATATTGATGTTTATTTTAAATACTCCATAATTTAAATTTGTCCATTGTCCATTCAAAATATCTTACTGTAACATTTTCTGAATTTATGTGATTCACAACTGGATGACACCACATTTACTTGTATAATTCAATGGCAATTAAGTCTTAGAAGTGTGTTGCTGCAACTTCTAAATGTGCAATGTATATCTACTATATCTAAAGAGAAGCTAAGTAAACAACCTCTGTTCAGTCCAATCTCGATACAATCCCAAATTTACACTGGTAAATAAATACACCATACAAATAAGTTTTCTCTGTATTTAGTTGCTTTGTTTCTCAAATAGTAAAATCAAAGTGATGAATGTAAACCTATTGTGTGACTAAGTTTTGTAATATTATGCAAGTACCAACAGAAAACTTTTGTAATACCACAACCTACTTTGTATATGCTGTGTTCTAGAAATGGTTACAAATGCTTTATTTTAAAATATTTTATTGTGACTTTTTGTTTGTATTTGTCTTCCTTGGTTACCATGGGAGAGCTGGTGAATTCTGAGGAACACTTGGCACAGCATTTCACATGGAGGAGAAAAGACAAAAAGGTGGTGTTAAGGTACCTTTACTCTTGCCTGATTTGGACTGCTTTGCTCCTGGACAGCCTCCTTAACACTGACTTTAAGCTATGCTGCAGCCTCTTAGCCTAAGGGTCTGTTTTGACAGCTGATGCCACGACATAAATCTTGTGGTGGTGAAAACAAACAGAAAGGAATGAAAATTAAGCCATACTGTGTGAGGACATCGACATCTGTAGATCACAGCGAGAAATCCTTTGCTCACAACGTTAAGACAAAGAGTTAAACGTGAAGTTTGATAAAAAGAGCCAACTGTGAAGTTGTCTAGAATAAGCCACGTGCTCAGTATTTTGCCTATGCACCGATGATAGTTTTGGACTGCCTTTGCCAAGTTCCTGGATCCTAAATAGGTAAAAATTAATGCTGTTGAGGACGTTTGTGTCCAAACAGAAATCCTAAAAGAATACTGTACAACTTCTAATCAGATGTGGAATAGCTTGTCTACAGAAAATCAGTTACGCTAACTCTATAGGACCTATCATCACACAACCATTAAATAAAATCAGATTTCTCTAATTGTAGAATGAATTGCATTTATTTTACATTTTAGGGCTTACCTCTATTTTGACAATTAATTTTTCTTAGAAGGTGCTAATGCTGACACTACAAATCTCTTAGTAGTCTTTATCATCACTGGTGTGTGTGTGCACACTTAACAAATACTGTACCTTTTCCTTGTCTTTTTCTGTGAATAATGTCAGTCATGTAAAAATAAATGCTAACAATATGTGAATTCTTGGCTTCAGTGTTGGTTCAATGATATTTCAAATTGGATTTCTTGTGGGCTACCATGTTTGGAATCGCAAGGTAAATTCTTTCGAAGCAAGGGGATGCAAACAGTTCAGTGAGATGAACTATCCTGTCTCTAGGCTGATTAAACTGACAGATTGTACCTTAAGAAACAAGTTTTTGACTTGTAGAAAAACTACCATGGAACATTTTTTGGAGAGTTAAAAAAAATCCTCTTGATTGTTCTCCATTTGCAAAATATGGTTCACAATAAAAGATTATTTCATTTGGGGGAAAATAATTACTTTTTTCAGAATCCGTTAGAAGAATTGCAGATTACTTTCATCACATATGAAATTCAATTTTAAGTCCAATTAAAAAAGAATAATTTTGTCTTCCCCATTTCTATTCTTTATGAAGTCTTCAGTTCTCCTTTTTTACTTATTTTTCCCCTGTTTTCTCCCCACACAATAGATATAAATGATATAGTTCTAAGTGCTGAAATGTTCTCCTTTTTCAAGTATTTTATCTGTTCCCCTTTGAAAAAAACAAAATATAAAAAACTGCACTTGTATCACTAGCATAACTGAAAACCATTGTAGACATTTTTATTTTTCCTCTAACAAGAATGGTTTCAGAGTGCTTTTTAAAATCTAAAATAGGTATTTTTTGAGTTATATACGTCCTAAGTTCTAAGGCGTGGTAGATGCAAACAATAAATTTTTAATGTTTTAATTCACAGGTTTCATGTACGGTTTTCCTCCATTAAAGGATCTATCTAGACACCTTTACATGGCAGGTATAAGTATTATTCTACATCAGTAAGGAAATAGTGGCTTTCCAGGCCACAAAGGTGAAAAAGTTGTCCATTAACTCACATGTATGCCTGAAAACAAGCAAAAGATCTCAACAGAGAGCTTGGCTTTACCAAGTACTTTGAGCAGTGCACTTTAATTTAGAGGTGTCATTATTTCTATTTCTAGAAAATGCAGAGATCCTGATTAACCGTGCTATTAGCAACATAGTAGATTTTACACCTGAGCATCATGACAGAATCAACTCAACACATTTTCATGGACTTATGTCTGAGTGTTATGAATTAAACAGCATACATTCAGATTAAACAGCACAACTCAGGTGAGAAAGACCTTCACTGAATTTTGACACTGTGTGATATAAACTAGACAAGGTTTGTAGAAGAAGTGATACCTTTAATTAGATCAACTGAAAGAAACAGAGAAAACAAAGGTTTTGACTTGACTGACATCATTAATGAGTCAAGAACCAAAATCCAAACTAAATACAAGTGAGATGTATTGGTTTTAGTATAATAAAATTATTTTAATGGTGACAAAGCAGCTGCTAACATTAATGTACAGGCGATGAATCAGCAAAAAAACTGTCAGCTGTAAAAGTAATGTTGCTACTGCCTCCACAATATGTTTATCCACCATTAAGAATTTAGTTCCCTGAATTAGTTTTTAAACATGACTTTTAGGTCCCCTGTTAGCCCCTGGCCTGTGCAAGAGATGGGACTATTTTCTTTATGAAATAAATATTCTCCTACTCTTTGCTGTGTTTTGTCTGTGATCTGTTATCTGTGTCATATCATTGTAGTGAATAATGGTTGATTAGTTTCATGCATGCAATTCTCATGAGAATATGTGATACTCAGTGTAATATATCACGTTTTAAAAAGCGTATGAAGAAAACCCATGGAAATTAATAGTTCTTTTGGGTACTGATACAAATTATGTTAAATACATTGGTATTCATGAATTTTGCTTTTGCTGTGTCAGCAAGGTTTTGTTCTAATGAGTGTTTGTTAGTACAGGGGAAGTCTGCTTTGAATTGTGAGTTTAATACTAGAACTGTTGTTTAAAAAGAGATGTGGGAAAGAAGAATAATTTTTTGTATATATACCAGCATTACACAATAGAGAGGAACATATTGTCAATGAGGGTTTCCATTTTGCATTATTAGATTCATAGATGGTATTTGGGTGGTTAATTCAAATACAAAGCCTGCTCCTTGCAGGGCAGTTCTGAGCCTTTTTTTCTAGTGTGTCTTGCATGGTGGCTAATTTTCTGAAGACTTTGTTGATTTGCGGATTCCTCTACCACGTAACTTGTATTGTCACTTTTTGTCAGCTGTGTTATCTAGAAAGGTGATGTTCATCTTCTAGTACAGGAAAGGCAGTAAATTCTTAATTTAGCAGTGGAAATCTGTGGAGAAGTTCAGGTGAGGTTTTGTGGCATAGTTCTCTAAAACACCTTCCCATGAGTAGTTCATGAACATGTTGCCATTACTGGTATGAGAGACACATTTTAAAATATTTTCAAGCTTTGGTTACCCTCCCCTACTGACATCCACAGTTCTTTATGAGTAGCAGCCACCTTCATCTGAAAAGCACCAATTTAGGTGTATCAACATCATTTTAAATGAGAGAAACAATTGTTCTGGGTTTAAGTTCTTTCTTCACCTTCGACAGAAACCATCTTGAATTAAGCGACTGCACAACCACGAGATGTTTGGGAGAGAAATCCCCTAAGATGTGAATATTCATAAACTGCTTCTTAAGACATTCACTTGTAAATGGCACTGTTCTTGTGAGACTGTTCAGGATTTTAGATCTATGCAAACATTTTCTTATGCACACTCTGAAGAAATGGGAAATTGACAGGGTATGGCTGTGTTCTTTTCCATCACATATCTATTTTTACTATATAAGCAATTTTACCTGTAGTTCAGCCATGTATTTATTTGTTAATACAATCATAAAACAAGTAGAGTTCTGTATATATGTATATATATATACATACACATAACTGATCTACAAACCCCTAAATCTGAAATATGATGAGGTATACATATATAAATCAATATGTGCCATGTACATATATATATATATATTTATACACATATATATGTGCACAAATATGGAAGTGATAAGCATTTACCCTTACAGAGTAAAATGCCTATGGCATAAATTTAATTTCTCTTTCATTTTTAGACAGAAAAATGTCAATAAAAATACATAGACACAAATGCTGTGTGAATTACGCATATGTCTAGGAAAAGTAACTAATGTCCCAGAAAGTCAGGTAATTTAACTGGCATCTATTGTCACAGAGATTTAAAATAAAAGGATCTGCTTTTTCAAATGCAGAGATATTTTTCATATGAGTAAGCTTATTGCCTTCACTGATATTGCTAATAGAAATAGAAGTGCTACACCTGTCTCTAGATTGGTGACCTAAGGACTTGTTTACACTGAATCAGAAAAGTATACTAAATCTGTGTGCACTGAAACACCTTAATTCCATGTGATAGTTTTAGTATGTACTCAGTGTTGAGATAAGTTAAAGTCTACATACCCATCCAAAGCTTATTAAGTGAGGCACACACAGTGTTTTACTGAGCTACTGCCTCCCTGCCTTTCCAAAGATGAGAATATGCTGGAGTGATTAGGAAGGTGAGAAAGGCCCTACTTGCCCCTGAACCCTGTTTCCTCATCACAGCATTGCAGGCTCACAACACGGGACAGCAAGCCCTTTTCACTTCCTGGTTCTGCAGAAATCAAACACAGAGTTTCCGAGGGCACTTACAGACTCTCCCAACAAACATGGTCCTCGTACAGTGCAATGTGGGAAGAGCTTAGACCTTGTTGAAATGAGGACCACCATCTCTGGCTGGCATAGGCAACTCACCACACTTGTCCTGCTGCTCTATTACCATGCCAAATAAAGTATCATAATCCACTTCCAGAGAACAAAAATAGATTACCAGCAATTCTTCTTTTACCTGCAGACATTAGGGAAAGCCTGACTGGGTTTTGTCAAGGAAAGACGTACTGAAGTCGGTTGGCTGTAGGCATTGTTGATGCCAGTGCACACAGTGGGGACTTTGGGCCTGACACAAGCCATTGCCAACAAGGCTCACGTAAAAGCCAGGACCATTTTGCCTGAGTGCCTGGCTGAGTGTCTTGGCTGGATACATACAAGCGGAGCAGGACAGGTGTTCAGTTTGCCCATCTCGCAGACTACTCTTGCTGGCAATCCTGAGAAAGGAACCTCAGCCAGTAAATCCCCTTGTTTTGCCTGGATAATATGCCATTAATATCAAAAGCTGCAGAAGAGGTAGCAGTCTTGTCGTTCTCAGGTGAGGGATTGTGATTTACAGTGTTGTTTGTGGGCATTTAAAACTTCTCTGCTCCTAACAACCAGGTGCACTCTGCAGATCTCTTCTTTCCCTGACTGCTCAGTTCAGTTGCCTTCATTTGTATGTTCCAGGCAGTGACCATGCTAGAAGTTTCAAGAGCTAGTTAAAAATAATCATGCCTTAGCAGATGCAATAGTTTACGGACTCTCAGATGTTCAGTGGAAAACTCTCCTTTCTTTCCCTTGCTCTCCTCCCCCACCACATGCATTTTCTATTTCCTCCCCTCCTCCTCAAATGCTTGAGCTTAGAAAAGTCCTGAAAATCTCAGTGTTGCAGCAAATGTGTCAAAGTTCTCTGCCATCATCCCACACCAATAAAAGAAGAGGCATGAGCCACTGTTAGCTACAGAAATTTTGAATTACCAATCTTCACTGGAAAGAGAGCATTTTTTAAGGGAATAAAAACTTAATTTAAGATGCCAAAATTATTGTTGTATAACTATCGTGTCCCTTATTCCAACACTGAAAGCAGTGACTATGCTTGCAGAGGAGGTCAGACTGCTTCTGTTCCACTACATACAGGAAATGTCCTATGAATCCTTTCTTCCTATAATGATTGCATGAAGAGGGAAATCGCCTGGAGCCAGTGCTGCATTCTCTCTCCTATTTATGGGACTGCAATAAAAGGGAGACTCTTTAGCTGCTTCTGAATGCTGAAGACTTTCCTGGAGCTGAATGACGTAGTTCAGCTGTCATTCAGAGAATGACCAGCCTTTGAAGGGTGAAAAGCAGAATGATAAACAGAGGTGTTTTGGTCTCAGGTGAAGAAGAGTGCTGCCTTGGGAAGAAGGAAGTCAGTCCCGGCAGACCACTGTGGAGTGAGTGGAAAAGAGGACAGTTTTACCACATCCAAATACCGTGCAGGCATCCCAAAAGTTGTTTAACTTTCTTGTGTGTGAAGTAGATAAAATTCCAGTCATGCTGCCTGCGCATACAGGCTTCTGGAAATGCAGATGTTAGCTTTCTTGTAAAGAAAGAATTGGCACTCTGAAAACTGTAGGAGCGATCTGTTAGGAAAGAAATACAAGTAAAGATTCAATTAAGAAGGCTACAGTGTAGAGAGAAACTTCTGACACTTAGAAACATGAGGAATAATTCTTAGAAAGTAGTACCTATCAGTGGCTACAGAGGAAATGCATGTGAGTAGTTAGAATGTACTCTCATTAATGTACAACTGTGAAGAAATGAAGCATATAAATGAAAATAGATATTATCAAATAGAGCAAAGGATATTCAGTGGTCTTTTCAAAGCCATGGGAGAAAAGAGAAGCTGAAAAAGAAAATAAAAGGAAGTGAACTAATTTTCAAAATTAGTGTAGTCCCATATGTCTGGGAAAACAAAGGCACTCTGCAAAATCATTCAGCAGCATAAGCAGGGAAGTGCAGTTGGGGCAAACACCATGTTAGGCTTAAAGCTGCCATGTCCATGTTTTCTTACTGCAGTGGCAAGAGTCACACTGCCCCTTCATCAATGCCTTCATCATCCATCTCTCCCTTCAGGGTAATTTGCTTTTTTCACCTAGGTCTTCATTGAAGAGCAGAAGTGATGGTCTGATGGAAAATGAGGTAAAGACAAGCAAAAGATTGGGAAAAGGGAGAAGTAATTAAGTCTTTGGGTGAAGGTGACTGCAAAGGAGAGGGAGATTAGTAAATGGAGGGATAGAGAGGAGGGAAGGATAAGGAGAGGACAGAAGAGTTGGAGAGGTAATAAAAGATCCACTTTTGGCCCAGCACACCATTCCAAAAAGAAAACTGCAGACCTATGCAAATATCATACTCCACTTAATGAAATCAATACACACATAACATCAAATCTCTGGAACTTCTGGCAAAAGATTTAAATTGGATTTCAATACTTTTCTCTTTCCAGCCTTACAATGCTCTTACAGAGCCTTGTGGTTGTTTACAGCCACTTGAGGATTAAAGACTGAAATGAATTAGAGACTTTTGAATAAAAGGCTAGAACCTAGAGCCAATAAACGTATTTTGGCATTTCATTCCATTTATTTTAGGGGAAGTAAGATTCCTAAATACTTCCTCTGCCGAGAGCTGGATGTGTTACTCACAGAAAGTACAGTTACAATGGAGGCCCCAGGACTCTGCTAATTTATCCCACTTGACAATTCTCATCACAGATGCAGGAAAAATCCACTGTGGCATCACAACAGTGCAGCAAACATGACCCATCTAAATTAATGATATTTTGCTTGTACTTAATAAAATATACTCAGATAGGCTATTCATTCAGTGCCCAGGTTAAAGAAGTAAACTGGGATATATTTTAGTTGTTCTCTAATGTTTGAAATTAATTAGTCAGGTGTTAAATATGTTGAGGGATCCAAATGAATCATATTGCACACAACTGGTTTTTTATGTAACTTGCAGCCTTTTACATAACTGAAGTACTATACATTTAATAAGTATATGGTTATATGTGTAATTTTGAATGTTTTCTACACTTTTTTCATTTTGCTTTACTGATTACTGAATAATAAAAGATGGAGTTTCTGTTCATGGGATCTTTGCTTTCTAAATTGTGTAAATTTTTAACAGAACAAATATTTGATATCTAGAAAGAGAGAGAGCCATTTATTCAATAGGTGTTTTAAACAAAAAAACCAACTGTGTAATTACTCTTCTTTTTTTGGCTGGTTTTTTTTGCTGGTTTTGTGCTTTTTTGTCTGTTTTGTTTTTTAAGGAACATTATCATATATGCTGAAGCTGACCATTTTTAAATAACAATATCTTTTTGAAGAAGGCTGCTAATGCTATATAGTCAACATCATTGTAAAATCCATCTTTTATGAAAAGATGCTTTGACATTCACCACTATTTGTTAAACTTCATTGATAAAAATATTAAAAGAGTGGACCAGTCACACTGCAGTTAAAAATTACATGGAACAGTCTGCAGTTGTCTTATAAGTTTCCCATTTCCATTGACGGCAATTTACGTACCAGAAACCTAAGTTAAAATTAATTCCTCACACTGTTTGGGGAGTAATAATTCACAGAAATACTTTGATATTTCTCTCTCCCACACCAGATATTTTTGCATAGATTTCAGATTTTAGTTACAAAAGGATAAAGTAAATACAGCACTGATAAAATGAGCTTGAGTTAAGCACACTTAAATATAACCTGTCGCCTTATTTTCTAAATTGCATACCATTATTTTCCAGATGGGATGTCCCATAGTGAAGAAACACGAGACAGATGTCCTATCTGTGCATACAGAATGAACAAAATTAGTTTGAGTAAAAATACAGCATTTCTAATGACACTGTTGTGTGAGGTCAATATTCTGTTTATCGAGAGTACAGGCTGTTACTTTACAAAAAGTGAAAGACAGTTTTACACATGTCAAGGGAGCGTAGAGAACTGTTAGTGCCTTGAGCAGTTTGACAGCACAGGGGAAGAGAGGCAAAGGCAGAAGTTTAAAAGCTACCGTTCTGGTAAATACACTAGAACAAAGATTGAAGACAGACTTTCAGCGTAAATCTACATTTCTGTCTCTTATAAATGTTTTCGAAAAAAGTTCTAAAAGTGGCATATTCATCAAGAAACAACTAACTCTCCAATGTAGATAGCTTCATATGGGAAAAGTGATAGAGTGGCCTGCTCTCTGATCAACATAAAATCATTAGAAGATGCTCATATTTTCCAACATCTCAGTTAAAAATATTTTTAGTTGCAAAATAAATTCACTGCTATTACATTAGTCTTCAACCAGAAAACTAAAAACCAATATGCCTTGAACTATCATTAACTTAAGTTCTATATATGCAACATGAAATTCAAGTAATTTTCTCTTATATTTTCCAGCAGTAAGATTTTATTTCAAAGAAAGTGTATTGGGTTTTCTCATTTAAACTGTGCTTCTGAGAATCCTGAGACTCCGAGCAGCACTTGCTTGTGCTGGGAATTTCCTGCTAACTTAGACCTCAAACTAAATTAAGAATTACAGTAATAGGCATCTATGCAATAAAGAATAAGAATCTCTAAACCCTATTACCTGTTGTAAAAAGATAGACTCGTTTCGATCTCTTACTGAAAATGGGTATTTAGATTGCAAGGCACTGAGTTTCTTTAGGCTGCAACAGAGAAGGAATGTGCTTTTTTTGGTGTAATAAAGCTAAACACAATGGTGATAGTATAATTACATTTGCTTAGAGTTCTTTTCGGTTATACATTTTGACTGTAAAATACAGGCTAATCATTCAAAGTTAGAGGTGCTAATTGATATACTAAAAGAAGTAGAGGCAATTAACTACTTAATTTCATTCAGTTTGTTGGTTTGGTTTTTTTTAACCAAGATCCAGTATTATTTTCTCCAGTAAAATATTTTTAAGGATGCATATACCATTTAAGCAGTGTTTTATTTGAAGAAATTCAAAGATAATTCTTTCAAACAGGTTAAACTACAGTTTTACAGCATGTATGCTAATGCAACTTAGGTAATATGTTTAGAACAGAAATTAATTTTTTGGTCAGCTGAAGAAAGAAAGTAGAACAAGTCAGGGGTGATTTTTTTGTTTGGTGGGGGGGTTTTTGTAATTATAACTCATCTGATATCTTGGCTGATTCGTAAAAAAACTGTTTAGGACACAGGAAAGCAGGTTTTATGATTACAATAAACAACTCCAGTTCTGTTCCAAATCTGATGTCTATACAGTATCCATTCCATGTGTCACTTTTAGAAAATGCTTTAAGGAATAACACTCCTATGCTATGGCATTATTGCATTTTGCAAGGTTTTACCTATCTGCAACATTGCAGATTTAAAAGAGATACAATAATATTTTTCTTGATCATTCAGCTTCATTAGAAAACTGAAAGTTCACCTACAAATATTTATTTGTTTATTTGTTTCTAACATTTATTTGCTGAAAAAATATGTATCAATGGTTTACTACTTCTCCTGGCTTCCATTCAAGTAGGACTGCAGCACTAAGGTAGACAGATCACCATTATTTTTATTACCCCTCTGTCTTTGAACATTGATAATTGTCTTTCTTCCTGAACCATTCTTCTGCTTGATTAAGTGCTAAGCAGGATTGTAGTGTTTCCACCACTACCTCCACCAATGATGCTACACTTAGCCTCCAAGAAAAAATTGCAGACTTTTGCAGAGGCCACAGAGATCCAGCAAAAGACACTGATAAATACTCAGGATTATTAACCTTGTTCTAACCATTTTGCACGTCACTAATGTACTTTGTTTCTTTTGAAGAGAAAAAGACCTTATGGAAAGGGTGCATTAAAAATGAGCATTCAATAAGCAAACAGCAAATCAAATAAACAGAGTCGTCTAAATATTCAATTGAAATGGGCTGAAGTGGCTATAAGATTTTGTGGCTGTTTGAGTTCATGGAACTCTTAGGCCCACTGATGTTTCGTTTTTCTAAAATACTCAGGACGATGCAAATCCTTCAAAGTCAATCTGGTAAATATGTATTTTTAGGGTTCTGCCTATTTGTAACAATCCTACCCTGTTGCCTTTTAACCTCAGTTGCTAGACAATCTTTATTGGGAAACTATAGCCATGTGATAGTAGTTTCAGAAACATTTATTAACTAATTTTAATTTGATAGTTAAAAATAGTATCTTATTAAATTCCCATTGAACTTTGACCCTGGCATATGTGTTCAGCTCCAAAAATCTTCCATTTCAAACCACTTTTGTCTTTTGAATAACTTAGGTGTTTCTCCCAAGTGTTCATGTGCCATTTTCCAGGCAAAAGAATTTAAGAAGCAAAATGAAAAAAAAAAAAAGAGCAACATTAAGGCATGTTTAGGCCAAAACACAACACAGAATCGTCAGATGAGTATGTAGGGTAATTTAAGATTCAGTGTTAACACCATGTATATCAGTAGTTTGGAGAAGAAGGAAAAAAATTTCATGCCAGCAGTTTACCCAGTCATGCAGAATCAAAGTCTCTCCATGCAGGTAATTCTATAATGAGCAAAATAAGGTGACACTTTAAAGGTGTCTATGCTGTATCACAAAATTTGGCATGAAGGCTTGGCTACAGCAGGAGAATCTGCACACTCTTTTCTGTATAGATTCAGTTTCCAAAGCAAAAGCACCCTGTGGCGGGGCAAAAAAAAAAAGAAACTTTTCCAATTCTCCAGCGCAGGCACAGTTCAGACACAAAGCACTGTCGTGGCAAGAGGAGCCTCTCGACCGCAGACCTGGAGGGAGGCAGCTGTCGGTACCCTGGCTAAATCGCGCTCCTGGGATGGGGCGGGAGCAGCGTCCCGGCAGCGCGGACCCGGCGCCGCCCCCGTCAGGGCCTGCAGCCTCGCAGGGTAAGGAAAGCGACAGGCGTGTGCTGCCCGCCCCTGACCCAGGCTGTGAGGTTTGCACTTTGGCCCTGACTAAGGCGTGGGCTGCAGCACAGCACACAAGTGACATTTACTCTCGTTGTTGGCCAACAGGCGGTGGCAGGGGCGTGAAACAGCCCGAGGGGAAGGCTGCAGCCGGACCCTGCGACGAGTGCAGCAATGTGCTGAGGGCAATAGGATGATTTCTGAATCCATAAAATCCCTTCCTGGAGCATGGACTTTCCTAAGGCAGTCTAGATATTGCATATTTCTGATTTCAATCTACAGTGGACTTCATACAGACAAATTATAACATCAGGAAAAATTAATGGACCAATACAATAAAAATATGAATTTAAACAACTAAAAATGGATTTCAGTGGGAAAGTGGGAGTTCCTTGCTTTGGGAATACGGTAACACTGGGAGCTGGCCACTAGTTATTGGTATGGCTCTGCTTTTCCTCTTTATCGCGGCCAGCCTGAGTTTTGCTGAAAATGCAGATCGTAATAATAAGCTAAATGATAAAACACTAAAGTCCCATGGAATTGGGCTAAGATGTATTATTGTTATTTTTATTATTATTATTATTAAATTTTGCTGGATAGCATGGATATTCTTTCTCATTGTGACAAACACTGATGGTAGCACAGATCTAGTTCTGCAAGCATGTTAATGTCAGTTTTTCCACTGCTCATATTCTTAACACACAAGTTTCAAGCAAACACATCTACAATTAGAGGATTTCTTCCCTCTCTCCTCGAGGCCATGTTAGGCAGTCCTGGTAGCTCCTCGGCACAGCCACCACTGTACTCAGAAATTGGTGTCTGGAGCTGAGATGAAGCACTCTGAGGCCATCTCAGGACAACAGAGCCTTTTAAAGGGCGTGCTGGAGGGACACATGGACAAAGTTCCTTCCATGGTACACACTGAATTTAAAGATGACACGATGAAACCCTTCATAACCCCCACCACATGCTGAGTGCACATCCACCTGTGTGACAGGGCACAGTTGCTTTTGCCTCCACAGAGGGTACACAAGTAATCTGATGGTGGGTATATGAGTCCCCCACACGCACACCAGGCAATCAGGAGGGCATGCTGCTGTGTGATGCCAACAGTGACCATCCGCCATGTTCTGGGGTGAGGAGAGGAGCAGTCTGGGGTGCCCTGACAGCTCTGCCATCGCACTGAAGTGCTGCCATGTTTTGACCGAAGTGTGTGGGAAGGAGCCCAGTGGAGGCCAGGCCCTACCACAGTATCATAGAATAGCTTCAGTTGGAAGGGATCTTAAAGATTATCTAGTTCCAAGTCCCCTGGTGTGAGCAGAGCGTGCCACCCACTGGATCAGGCTGCCCAAGGCCCCATCCAACCTGGCCTTTGGGCTTTCTTACGCCACTCACAGACATGCAGAAGCTGTATGTGCTGCAATGTTGTTACACCTGCAAGAACCCGGTCACAGAGGGGCCACTCTGTTTCTTCATCCTCAGCAGACCCTAAAAAACATAGAAGCTGCAGGTGGCAATAGTGTGAAGAAGAAAGGAATTGGTCTGTTGGAAAAGGTGGTGAAGTGGAACCTCTGCTGCAAGAGAAGCTAGGGAAACTGGGTGGTTGGATTTTTGTGACAGATCAGCTGAATGCACCTTTGGATTATGGACTTTTGTGCCAAAGATATACTTTAAATTAAAGATTTGTCTATGACTTTTTCTTTCCCTGAGACAATTCATTACTTTGGCCTGGCTACAGCTATATTGCTTGGGCGTAACACAATCCTTCATACAGACGTATCGTAAATGTCGGGAGAGAGTCTATAATAGAAATGTGGAGAGGAGTCTGAGCGCACAGTGCTGGAAGTTGCTCTGTGAAAACTGCATACACCCAGCACTTTGTACAAAACCTGGCCCATAAAAACTCTAGTTTATGGGAGACCCACCTGTTCTGGCTCTCAGTGGCGTCTAGGATGTCAGCAGAGCTGTTGATCAGGACAAACTGCTGCTTCTAATGCCATTAAGCAGAATGGCAGCAGTGTGTATTTAAGTACTAGGACATCTGTTCTTTCATGAAACAAGTT
Source organism: Ptilonorhynchus violaceus (assembly GCA_013397565.1). NCBI lineage: Eukaryota > Metazoa > Chordata > Aves > Passeriformes > Ptilonorhynchidae > Ptilonorhynchus > Ptilonorhynchus violaceus. Next base: position 158,873 of record VZRJ01007098.1, read on the forward strand.
CTTTTTTTTGTGAAAGCATTCATAGTGTCACGGGAGCTATTAAAAATAAAAGACATGTCAGTAGTATAACTTTCCAACAGCCTTGGAACTGACATGTGGCTGTATCTGTATGATCAAGGTGGCACTTTTACACTTTACCATCGGAGTTGTGGGTTGTTTGCTTTTTTCCTTAATCATAAAATCTAAACGTTTTACAGTTTCAGGCAAATTAATGTAACTTAGTTTTTGGGTGTTATCAGAATCTCTCTCAATCTTGTTTTCAGAGTGAAAGGATAATCTTGTTAATTCACTAATCTAGGATTTAAAAGCTTTGAACTCTATCCCGGTCTGCCACAGACCACGGGCAGCAGGAGTGCAGCAATCCTTCCAGCTTTGGATGGTACAGAACCCAGGAGAGGGAACCTCCCTTATTTAGTATTTGCAGCGCTTGGTACGCCATTGTAATACAAATCATAGGTGCTGCAGTGTGGGAGGAACCTGTCAAAGTCACTGCACTGTTATTGGTTGTGTGTCAATATCTGCTGAACCGCCGCAGGAAATGTGGCTGACAGAGACAGCTGGGTCACCCAGCCAGCACGGGGCTGCAGCGGCGCTCGGTCTGCAGGGCTCTCTGGGGGCAGTGACCAGCGGAGTGTGACCGGCAGCACAGGGGCCGAAACAGCTGAAACTTCTGCTTCTGGGATCTGAGGAGCAAGTACCCCACAACTGCTGGCAGCAGCAAAGCTGCTGTGCTGCTCCTCTCCTTGCTGCTGAAGGCCCCAGGCAAACCACAAACTGCTTACACCTGGCAGGGGAACAAAAAGAGATAAATCAATTTCAAAGGCAGTTCAGCTTGACAAACTGGATAAGTTTCTGCTCCTGCAGGCTCGTGACATCTAAACACTATGGTAATAGCTTACCCGAAGAACAGCAAAAGCGATCACACGTGTTTTCTTTAGCCACTCAAAACTCCCAGGGTCGGCACAGCCCCTGCATGGACTTCGGCGTGCCACCTGCCTTACAAAAGCCTATGATGCTGCGCTTCATTGCTCAGGGGTGGTGAAGGGCACAATATGCTTGTGTTTTGCTGTTTTCTTCCCTGTAAGTCAGCCTCAGGCCTATAAGAAACATTTTGCCAATTTAGCCTGCCAATAAAAACAGGTGGTTGCACAGCTTCCTCTAAAAAGTGCAAAAAGCCACATAGCCAAGGACGCGTGAAGGGAATAAATAAAAGTAGATGGGGACAAACTCAAGGGCAGAAGCAACCTAGGTGAATAGTTTTGTTGTCAGCACAGCACAGCTCAAGGGCCTCATTACTGAAGGTACAAATGAAGGCAAATCCAAACATGGGAAGCACGTTTCAGTGGGATACAAGCTGCAGTGTGACTGGAGCCAGATTCTCTCTCCAGTAGAGAGAATTTATCCTTTTGTTTCTGCAAAGGGAACTTAAACATGAGTGTCAGTATATAGAAATGGTTCTCCAAAGTACCAGTCCGAGCCATTTGTATCGTATGCAAATGGCATAGGTTCTATCTTCTCCCACCCTCTCCAGCTTTTCCTCTTCACTAAAGCACATTCATATTTGCTGTTTACACAATTCTCTGTGCTCTCCCTCCTGCTTTTTTCCTTCTGTCTCCTCTAGTTCTGCTTCATAAGAGTTCTGCTTTCAAATACATGCACTTAGTTGAATTATTAGATATTCTGCATGTAAATTTGAAGTATCTGACAAACCGGATCAACTGTCTTCTCCGACCTAGCAGTTTGCAGGCTTGCTGTGTTAGATTTCCCGTCACCAGATGCCAGTTTTTTGCCTGCTCTGCAGAACACAATTGAAGATGAGCAGAGTATGCTACTGTATATTCAGAACAGCTTTTCTTTCAGTTTTTCAGTTTCAGATCATTGTTACTTCTGTGTAAACGGATTAGAGCAAACATCCTTAACTCTGCTATGTCTTTTTGTAGACATTTATGAGCATGCTATCCCTGGTTCACCTGCTAAATATCTCCATGAGGAAAATTTGGATGATAGCCACCTCTCTGCCAGGATGCAAAACAACACCACATGCTCTCATTTACTCTGCTTGTTTTCCAACTGCAGGGGACTCTCTGAGTTTTTTGGGAGATGGGACATCAGACTTTGTAGCTGGTCTGCTCAGAGGCAGAGAAGATTTAGAAAGAATCAGTTTTCCTATGTTTGTCTTTCCGGAAGTTGTCTTTAAAGCATTATGACAGAGACAAGCGAGATACCTCCTCTGCTTTATTCCAGCTCCTATGGGGCTGGAATATTTGTCAGACAGACAGGTTGCATATGACAAAGCAACTTGTAGCTAATATGCAACCACACAGAAAACACAGGAGAAACATGATGAGTCTTTAACCCCAGGTATGAGGACATCAGTAAAATAATCATAAGCCAAATGAGGACAAGAGGATGGCAAAAGATGTCTCACACTGTTGCCTTTGTGTAAACACTCAATCAAACTCTGATACTCAATAGCACGGTTTGTTTGTGTAAGTGGAAGGATTCAAGGAAAACATAGGATCACTAAGGTTCATCAAGACCAACTGTGAACCCAGCACCACCCTGTCCACTGCCCCAATACAGGGACAAGTTGTTAGTAACCGTGTCACTTGTCAGTAAAATAACAGCAGCACTATATGAATGTCATTATCAACAATTCTTTTCCCATCCCCTG
>VZRJ01007098.1:161643-219003 GCA_013397565.1 Ptilonorhynchus violaceus
TTCTTCCCTTCCCTTTTTCCTTTCTTCCCTTCCCTTTTTCCTTTCCTTTTTCCTTTCTTTTTTCCTTTCCTTTTTCCTTGTCTTTCCTTTCCCCATGACTTGGAATTCTCTCCTCTGCTAGCACATTAAGGGCCTTGCCAAGTAGAGGACCTTATAAGGCATCTTTTAGCATGAAAAAGTCCTATGAACTGAAATCAGTCTTTCCTTGCTTGAAATTATGGAACATAAAACATGCCCAAATATTAACTCTCACTTACTTCAGATATGTAAAACTAGAAAGCTGATCCCATGTCATAAAAGCTATGCCAAGAATAAAACAAAGTAAATAAAACAAATGCAAATATTTAAGGTACTATATTTGGATAGAAATAAATAAAGTGCTCTGCTCTTCAAAATTGATGATCATCTAGTTCCTCCCTAAATTCTAAGACATCATATATTATTTATCTCTGATTTCTCTATTGTTCTTATATAAGTAAACAGGATAGGTAAAATCTCAGTATAAACAGCAGATTTGCTCAAAAGTGAAATCTAGTATGAATTGCAGAATTAACTTTATTTAAATGAAATAAAAATACATGTATTAGCTAACAAGGAATTTTATTTTAAAATATATCAGTGCTAATCACAGGAAAAAAAAGTATTTCTGGTTTTAATATTTCCAGAATCACAGGAAAGGAATTTATACTACAGAATTTTTATGAACCTTATTTAATTATGATGTAATTTAAAGCACTCTGTGGAGGAACCTGTCTGTAAAGCCAAACACTCTTTATTGAAGTGAGTTGTTGAAGAGCACTGTTGAAGTACTCTTGTTGGAGATGGTTTGGAGCTCTGAAGCTCACTAGGGCAAAAAGCAGGTTACCTTATGATTTTCTCTTGCTCACAACTCCATTCAGAACACATCAGAACTTTCACTCCTGGGCACAGAAATGTCATGCTTGGCTTTGCTGAGCACAATGAATAGCCAGCTACCACATGCTGGAATCTGTGCTGCTTCATAAAGAAAATGTGAATAATTTGCATTTACAACATCCAGGGAAATACCACAATTACATGCTAAAAGCCTAAGCATCTAGGCAGTTCCTGCAGCTAATGGCAGCCTAAAAATGTTTAATACTGGCTGTTAAGTCAGTGACATAAACCATTCTAAATACAGTCCATTTACAATTTCAGACACGCTGAAAGCACTGGTGGGAATTTCCTTCTTGAAATTTGCCTAGTAGTCTAGGCCTGAGAGTCAGGAAGTGGCAAAGCTGTTGTTCTCAGCCCAGCAGGCTGCAGGAAAAAAGGTAGTTGCTGAGTCAGACAGAATTTCCCCTGAGGACTCTGGCTGCAGACCAGCCTCTAGAAGACCTGCCAGCTCACCTAAGAGTAAAATCAAAGCTTAAAAAAAGGCAATACAGCTCAGAAAGAAACAAAGTAATTTTGGGGGTAGCTTTTTTTTGGTATTTTAAGTTAAGTTTGTGGCAAAGAAATCTACAGAATCTTGGAAAAATCTATATGTACAGTTTGTACAGTGTCTTTCCAACTTCAGCCACTGCTGATGTAGCCAAGAGCTCTGAGTGCTGCTCGGCTGAATGCTGCTGTACCTGCTCCTGTTACCATGGGAATGGACACTGGCAAAAGTAGGATAACAGCTTTAAAGTAATTACCGACATAATTAACACTTTCACCTTTTTGGAGATTGTCTCCTCAAAAGCTCCCAAATAGTGAAACCATCCAATTCAAACTTATCAATACGACAATTAGTGTCTAAAGAGGCATCAGTTAACATGATCAATGTGGGAATGACACACCAAAGGAAGGCATTGTTGGAGCCAGGAAGCGGTGGGTTCCTGTGGCCGCCTTTGCTTATTACTAATAAGGAACTCTGCTTCTTTGCTATGAGTCACTGTTCCAGTTTCATCCTTAATTAATTCAGAGTCAAGAGAAAGGGCACTAACGTGAAGAGAAGTTCCCAGTGATGGCTCAATGAAGTTTGCAGAAGAGGGGGAGGGGAAAGAAGTCATTATAGGAACAAAATTTGAGATCATAGAGAGGAAGAAAACTCGTGGGGAAATCTAAGTACCAGTGTTTCTTATTACACTGACACTGTCTGAATGAAATACATAGACCAAGAAATGCTCGTCAGAGCAGCCTACCCAGCCCCTACGCACAAATCTTTCATCCTGGCAGTGAGTGCTTCAGTTAGTACAGTGCACCAGTTAGTGATCTGCACCAGTTTCTACAACATGGCAAAAGCCTTCAAAGGTCTCTCAGTTTTTCCAGCAACATTTTTAACTACGGAGGGTCAGAAGGTAATTTTGGAATTTGGTACAATTTTATGCTTCTTCACTTCTTCCACAATAGCCTGCTTGTATTCAGGTTGAATACAGAACTCACCTTCAGTGACCAGTGAAGTGACTCCTTGCATAATTATCACTGCTTCTAACAACATTAACATTTGGCTGGATACAGCCTGAAAGGTTTTGGCTGTGGTTATTTAGCAGAAAAAGACGTGCTTTCAGAAGGAACTCATGAATGCTCTGAAGAAAATTAGGGCAAGATAGTAAAATTTTGTAGATTTCTTGGCTTACTAGTGGATCTTGACAATCTCTAAACACATATTTGTAATTAAAAAAAAAAGATACTAATTACCTCTGTTCATCTCGTACTATTCTTTCAGGCTGCCTTTGGGCAGGGCTGGGCAGCAGAGCCAAGCTCCAGGCAGAACCATCTGAAATGAAGCTGTGTCCCCAGGGATGTCTTTTGTGCAAGTCCTACTTAGTGCGCTCATACCCCCCAATCTGTTCCCTTTGGAGTGTCTTGTTACTTAAGCATTATCGCACAGTCTAGTCTCAGCACAGCAAATAAAGTGTCTTTGTGCCTCCCATCCCCATCAACAGTGATGTGAGGTAGCACAGTGAACTTTCACTTTGTTAGCTAAATATGGGGGTGGGGGATGGAGAGTGAGGCGTGTTGGTGTTGCTCTAAGCTATGTGTTGTCGTACAGGTGTTCCTCACACATCTGGATTTTCAGGACCCTTTAAGACGTAATTTTCTCCTGCTTATTCAGTGCAGGAGCTATTTGTAAAGACATTGAGATCTAAAGTTACCGTTATTCTTCAACAAAATACCATTGAGACAAAAGATTCTATCGTCCAGATGCATTTGTCATAGCCTATCTCCCTGCGTACTGCTGTTAAACGCTTTCAAATGAGTGTGAAGTTAGGCCAAGTTCTTCCATTAAGGGCAAAACATTGCTGTGGGTGGAACACTTCTCTGCTTTCCCCACGACTACATAGACCTAACTGGCTGGATGGCTTCCTTACAATAGAGCACCCTTGAGACATCTGTGCGTGTGAAAGACACACATTTTATAATGGCTTGTTTCAGAGAAGACTGAGGCTTTTTTCTGCCAAGAGAGGTAGGCAGGGGCAAGAGGGGTGAAGATCTCCATGTGGAGGGAGCTGTCATGCCACATGACTCTGTCAGGAGGTACTGTGGCTGCTAGGCTCTGTGTTTTGCTTCAACACACAGTTTGGATGATTTCCAAAATGATGCTGTCCTCTCCAGATGCTCCAAGAAGCTTCCAAGACTCTGGGGCTCCCCAGCTGCTGCCCAGGGCCCTCCCAAATAGCTCTCACTCCCCAGAAAAACAAGACAGCCAAAGCCCTCAATAACAGCTTTACTTTGTTCACAGTCTACTGCCAAATTTCTTCCCCTTCACTAACTAGCTTAAAAAAGTTAAATATGTAGAGAAAACCCACTGATGCTTGCATTAAACAAGTAACCGTCTTTAGCTGTAAGAGGGTCACACCTGATACAACACTGGTGTGTTTTGTAGGCCAGCACAATTACACCAGACTAAGTTTCAAGGCAAGCATGCAAAGAATTAGGAGGTGCTATAATTAAGGTACATAAGATTAGGAGGTGCATAATTACATTCAACCATAATTACACCCACTGATGACTGTGCTTTATGATATAGTCTTCAATTACATGACCACCTCCTTTCTTCTTTTCTCTATGGGATCTGCGCCTGTGTCAGGACCATCCACATGGCACAATGCTGCAAGATTGCCCAAGTTGCCATTAAACATGCCATTTAGCACACTGGGAAGTGCAGTAGCATTTGCATTGCATTCTGTTCAGGACATTCTACCTTCTTGTGAAGTTACGCTTGCGATAGACATGTCTGAGGCATAGGAACTCTAGGTTTACAGATGAAAATATTCTCATGCAGATTTGAAAAAAATCCAGATTTACATGTCTGGCTTGCATATTATTAAAGCCTGTATTTATAAATAACTTCTTCTATGCAGCATCTTTATAAGCTTCTTTCTTAACCATAGGATAAAAAGCTACTTACCAGGACTGAACTTTTTCACACAAAAGGCCTTATCCAGCCTCGGTTTCTGTACCAAAATCCTTACTGACTAAAATGGGAGTGTGATCATGGCCCTCGCACCTGCCATCCTGCCTCACTCCCAACAAAGTATTGTTGAGTTCAGCCAAACCAACATGAAAAACTGCAAGAGTAATTTCTCAAGTCACAGCACACAGCGTGATGGACTGGAAGGCTATTACTATTGATTACACTGAGAAAGTGAGCTGGCTCTTCAGATATATTTGAGAAATCTTTATGCATGCATGCTGAAAAGCAGAGTGGAGCACTCATCTTTTACAGGCACTCACATGTCAGCATCATGAAGAAATATTTATACTGTGAGCAGCTAATAGCAATCTTTCCTAATTGCTGCTTATTAACATCTTCATACTTCTGAAGCATGCTAGAATCATAGTTTCAGTGATACTTTTGAAATAACTAATGCAATGGCAATACAGAAGTGTAACTATTCATAATTTTAGGGTCTCTGTACTGTATTGGTGGTACTAAAACACAGTCCCAAATGACAGGCTACACAAAATCTGATTTTTGAAAAGATACCGTTAAACTACAGATCTCCTTATAATGTAAAACTCGACAACTAAGTCATGGAGCTTGCTCTATAATAAAAGTGTACTTGAAAATTCATGATTACATGCATTAAGTAAACCATATGACATACCAGTAACAGTATAACTATCCTATGAAACAGGAAGAACTGCAGAAGAAATTAAAAATATGCATCTATCAGACAAATATGTAAAAGAGGCACAAACTTACTAAGGGAGTCCAAAAAAGGAAAAAACAAACTTTAGAATTAATTTATTTTTTATTTGTTGTGACTAGCCTGGGAAACCATTCTATGAAACAACTCAAGTGAGGCTACTTGCTTTCCTCCAGCAGAGCACTTGGTATGGCATTCTTGGCACCACAAATTCCATCAATAAATCTCAGTAAGACTTTTGGCAGCAGGAACAGAACTATTTCTACCTTTCTTTAATCACACTAGACAATCCAGAGCTGTTATGGTTCAGTGCCCCTGGAACAACTGGAGAAGATTTTCTGATGTATTACATTAGACCAAGATAAATAAGATTAAAGATTATATATCTGGAAGCAAAACAAGTGTTTCAATCAAGTTGTATTCCCTTCCTCCATCATCCCACAGCAATAAATATTTTTAACTTCAGTCTGCTGTTGTTGTAAATATCCTGTTTACAAACACACAGTTTTCTTACCAATACCTCATTTACTCTAGTTCATACTCTTGGTGATATCTTCTCATGTTCCCACTTTCAAAAGTTAAAATATCATGATATCAAATTTCATTATTAAGGAGGAATTAACATTGAAGCTAAAGATTACAGTCACCTTCTTGTTTACTCCTACAATTACTACCCATGCAAGTGTCATCCTGAGTTTAGTTTCAACACATCTTCCAATGAAGTACATACATGTTGTCGTCATTTGGCAAGTTGCTCTCCTGCCCTTTGCTCCTTTCTTAGTCTGTGACATCTATATTTGCATGTCAGCCTGACATCCGTTTATGCACATCCCTAAGTGTTAGACACAGAGAAGCAGCCGCATGGATATCTAGTCCATTTCACTTGCCTCAGTGGCCTTGTCAGTAGTTCTCACCAGTAACTCACAATTCTGTATTTGATGCCAATCTTTGAACATACCATTGTTTGAAATAACTGCCTTGCGTTTCCCTTACAACTCTTCCCACAGTGAGATTTCAGGTCTAAGGGAGAACACAGAGGTAGTACAACACATATCAATTAAATAATGATAGCTAAAATAAATCTATCCCTTGCACACAGATATTTTCTCTTTTTAAAGTTATCCAAAAAGTTACCTTAGCAGATATTTAAATATTTGGTGAACCTCAAGGTTCACTTAATTCTTTTAATGCGAGCTGACCAGACAGCTCCCTTAACAAAGTTCCACTGGCTTTTAGTAGACTCATATCAGCGAATCCCTGCTGAAGATTCATTTCCATCCAAAAGCCATCTGAAAACACTTTAGAGTATGCATGTTGGAACAAAACTGAACTGTAGATCTGTGTTGCAGATCTGACCATTCTGTAAGAAAATCTGAGGTTTTTTAATGGAAAGGAATATGTCTGTAAGCATCTCAATGAAAAAAATTAATAATTTTCTCCACTAATATTTCAGTGAAAAGTTTTGAGGACTGATCAGAATCTAAATGATACAAAAACATCTGATGAAATAAATGTTGAGGAAAAAAAATCATGCTATTGAAATCCAAAGCTCTAATTAAGAATATTAAAACATTTTAACCAGTAACAACTTTAAAAACCATTCCAAGAAACTCTCACCTACTTTTATGAACTCTCACCTTATACACAGAAGTTACTTTCTACATGTGGTAAACTGTAGTTTGGGCTTGTAGACCTGCCTGCAATTTAGGTTGCCCAACAATTCCTATTATAATAACCTGTTGCAATTTCTTTTAAATTTGCCAAACTGTAACAGTTTGAGTTGAAGCTCTCCGTGCTGAATATACTCCCCAGGCTGATTTTGGTAAGGAAAATTTCAGCTGAATTATTTTGGCTGGCTCTGAAAGCAAACCAAAGTATTATACATATTATTTCAATAATTAAAAACATCTGATAGCCATGCTCTAGATTGAAACATGGCAGAGACAAATTTTGTTTTGAAATGTCCTTTTAGCTGTTCTCATGAAGATACACCTACCCTGGTTATACACCTCTAAGAACATGCAGTTAGGTATATAGCTGAAAGTCTCTGAAATCCCCTGAAATGCTTGAACCTCCCCCGGTTTAGGGCAGGCTCAACCGCAAATGTGCCATTTTATCCCATGCAACAGTTCCCTTCAGGCCGCAACCACAGAGCTGAAGTTGGGCAGACTATAATAACAGTGGCTAACCCACTCAGGCTACAGCAAGACAAACCAGCAGAACTGTGGAAGTGCAGCTTGTCCCTCTTGTGCCCTCAGTGGTGAATTTCCTGGCAGCAAATAAGGAAGTTGGAGGGAGCTCTCTGTTATTAATGAAGAAGGAACGATCTGCAAGGAAACCGACTGAACAATTTTTCTAGATCTTAAATCTAAGACACGAACTGTAGATGTGAGCTACAATAAGTTGTTACACATAAATCCATGCTGTAGAAAAGATTATCTGACAGTATCCCATTACTTCCTTTAGGGTTTGAGTGGGCTGTGCATGTATAATTAAAACCAAAATGTACTTTGTGCCCTGTGTTTCCTAGTGTAGGTTAATAATTGTGTCCTTGTGAAATAGATTAAAAGCAGATAATATTTCTCTTCATGTCAAGGACTTTTTTCCTTTTCTCCCAAGACTGACAATCTAGTCCCTCACTGGCAACCACAACAGCACCAGCACCTAAGATCTGTGAAACTAATGGCATTATTGACTAAAATGCTCAGCATAAAAGGCCACAACAGTATTCACCCAAGCTCATCGCCTTTTTTGTTATAAGAAAATTCAGTGCCAAAAATAATGAATTCTAAGACTTAGAATTTATTTTAATTTTAATCTTTAATCATCAGAACATTTGCTCGAGTAGGGGTGGACTTGAACACATGCTGGTGTGTGTGTTGAGAGAGCATGCAAAATAAATAATTATTTTCATAGCAATTTCTTTTGTGCATTTAGGTCACTTAAATAGCATGGGTCAGCAAAAATAACCTTGAATCTTGTCGCTTTCATGATGAAAATTGCTCTAGTACTTTATATGCCTCTTTGTATAATAGATACAAAATATTGACCCTTAATTTTATATTTTTGGATATATAATAAACGATGCATTCATATTTGTGTTTCCTGGTGAAAAGTTATAGCTATAAAGTTCTTCCAGTTAAGGGAAATTTTATCATCACTTTACTGATCTCTTCATATTCAAATCTCCTGTAATCATTCCAAGGATCTTCTGCTTTTCTGCCTGAACATTATTCCTTTTTTCCCCACAGAATTAAATTATTTACAACACTTGAATATCAGTTCTCTAAACAGAATGGAAATGATATAATCCACAATAACTACAGCATAAGGAGATAGGCATCCATGCTTATATTTTCAAACCTCTATGAGTGTTTAATAGTTGCCAAAATACTCACCTTCTCTAAGTGAAGGTTATTTATCACTTTTTTATATGTAGAGAGGGATATTCTTATCCTTGTTATCCATTTTGTAAAATGCCTTAGACAAAAAATGGTCAGTAAGAGGAGTACAAAAATTTTTAGATGTTAGGCAGGTTACCATAGTATGATTTTTCAGCTCCTTCAACAATGGCATTCATGGACCTCAATAGTTTCTCGTTCTCTGAAAACCAACTTAAATAACTAAATAATATGAAATAACTAACCTTGGGCTCTGTATTTTAACATTTAAAATTGTAGCTATAAAATGCTGTTAATAAATACAGGTTACACATGTAAGAGTTGTACTTCGTGCTTGGGGAAAAATCAAGTGGTTATTTAGATTCACCCTTTCCTTTTCTGTCAGCAGAGTAAAAGAAGCACTTACAAACATAAAACATTTCAAGGTGAAAGTAGCTACAACACAGGTAAAGAGGGTTCACAGAGGCAAAACTGCTACCAGAGCACAACGCATAGCCAGGACTTATGAAAAGAGGGGAGGGGAACTTGTAACCTTGATGCTCAACCTGTTATTTGCAATGTAGGATGGCTTAGGTTCCGTAATGACCATCTGATTAAAAGTGAGCACAGTAATGTTATTATGCATTAAAGACACACAAACCTCATGTATTATTCTCAGGTGTGCCATTGCTTACATTGAGGTATCAATCTGCAAGTCACATAGAGAAAGTTTTCAAACACTTTCAGACCTGAATTCACTAGCCTGAACTCATGGTATTATCCAATTATTGATAAAACTGTGCAACTGCCAAATCTAATTAATTATCAAGAAGAAAATTATATTTTCTTGTACTTCCTTTTAAACGAAGGTAATTCTTCTTCATTAAGTCTATGAAAGAAAATTAAGTATCTTATTTTCTAAGATATCATGTTGATTTTTATTTGTATGACAAACAGCACTATTTCACAAATAAAGTAATTATTTGTTTCATATAACAAACTGAACAATGTTCCTTAGCCAAAATTAGAAATTAGAAAATCCTCTGAGGATACCTAGCACATATCAGAAGACAAAAAGCTAATATAAAATATGTAATGCCTCCAGATTAAGTAACATCATACCAGTTAGTTGCTAAGTTCTGGGATAAAATCCTTGGTGAGACATTCAACAGTAGAAATGATTGAGAGATTTATTCTCTTGCATCTAAAATTTTGCTTCTGAAATTTCCAGTTCTGCTGATGCCTAAATTTATCTTTCATTTTTTATGTTAAATTCTATCTTCCTAACATGGTGCTTCTGCACAAACTGAAAGTTCCTTCTTTTTAATGATGTCAGCAGTATCTTTATACTTTCCATGCAACTTTCTATTTTAATTAACGTTGTACAGGACAATTATATCGGCAACTGAAACATCTTTGTTATCATGAGGAAGTAATCTACAGAAGCATCATTTTTGTTACAGATGTGAGCCAGCAACACTGATAAAAATGTTTCAATAATAATTTTTAGTATTTTAGGAACATTGTTGGTAACTAAACAAATGCTACTCTAACAGACACATTGGGGATTTATTTGGAAAAGCATTCTACAGTGGCCTAAAGAATCACACCTGTGCAGCTTCCCAAACAATGTGCTGAGTTAGACAACAGAGCCCAAATTAATCAAATACATGTGTCAGGCACGTAGAATTTCTGCTCTCTGAGGTTTCTCCTCAGAAAGCAGCTTGAGTTGTCTCTTATCCTCTTTTTGTTTTGAGATAGTCAGTTGTAGTCTCTGCTTTGGGTGTGGAATGTCAAAAGCAAAAAAAGATTGAAAATACAAAGCTACTCTGTCACCTATTCAAAACCAAGAAGAAATGGCACCTCTTCTGCTGCAGAAACAATCTGTCTTCAACTCTTGTCAGTTATCTTCTAATTTCAACATACTTAAAAATTGTAGAATACCGGACTGAAAGGGGACATCAAGGATCATCTGGTCCAACATTTCTTGGCAAAAGCATGATCTAGTCAAGATGACCCAGCACTGCGTCCAGCTGAATCTTAAAAGTGTCCAAGTTGCAAAATCCACCACTTCCCTGGGGAGATACTCCAATGGCCAATTGTTCTCATTGAGAAAAACTTTCCTCTTGTGTCCAGTTGGAATATCACCAGCAGTAACTTGTACCCATTACCCCTCCTCTTCCCCATGTGATTCCTTGTAAATCTCCATCTTCTCTGTAGCCACCCTTTAAATACCGGAAAATAGGGATAAGGTCTCCCCTAAGCCTTCAAGGCCCTCAAGGCTGAACAAACCCAGTTTCCTCAGCCATTACTCACATGTCAGGCTTCCCAGCCCTGTGACTGTCTTTGTGGCCCTTGTCTGGATCCTCTCCAGCCTGCCCACATCTGTTTTGTACACCGGGGACCAAAACTGAACACAGTATTCCAGGTGTGGCCTGACAAGCACTGTGCAAAGTGGGATAAGGACTTCATCTCTGCTGGTAAAGCCCTTGTTGGAGCCACCCAGGATCCTGTTGCCTTTCTGTGCTGCAGGAGCACACTGGTCACTCAGATAGAGCTGCTTGCTTACAACTTCCCAAAGATTATGGAGAGTGGCCCCACAATGACACGATCCAGCTCTCTTGACACCCTTGGGGGGCTGTTATCAGAACCCATCGAGTCATAGGGGTCAAGCTCCAGTAATAGCTCACATATGGACTCTGCTTTCACTGACAGCAGGTCTGTGTTTGCATCAGCCTGGATTTTTGTTCCCAACACCTGGGACCCAGAGCTGGTAACCACCAAGGTGAAGAAACTGTTGAGAATCTCTACCTTTTCAGAGCTATTGGTGACTGATCCACCTCTCCTGTTTTATAGAAGGCCAGTATTTCCCTTCTGTTTCTACTTGTTTATGTACCTGAAGAACCCTTGCTTGTGGTTTTTGACATCTCTCGCCAATTTCAATTAAAGCTGAGCTTTTCCTATTCAAATCACGTGTCTGCACACTCTGACAATGCCCTTGCAATTCCAAGCGGGTATTCACCCATTAAGAAGGTAATATGTGATTAGCAAATGTAAATCTTGCCATTCCAGCCTAGGCATTTGTTAGAATTTGAGAATTTACAATGCTCAGGCTTTAGACATGCTTTTGAAGAGCCCAGGGAGGACTTTCCCCTTGAGACTGACTCTTCTGCCTTGAAATCTATGAAAGGTTTCACAGTATATCTCCTGTCCAGGAGAAAGTCCATGAGATACAGTTATGACTAAACTAACTAGATTTTTCTCTGGTATGCAGATAAATTTTTCTCTGTAATGAAAACATCTTTTCCTGTGATCCTAGATAAGTCTTGGAATTCATTATCCAGTTCTCTGTGTTTTCTCAGAGTTTTCTCTTTTGTAAAGACTAAAGGTGGGGTTTGGTTGCTCACTTTTTTTTTTCTTCACAGATCATACCTCTCATAAGGGGTCCTGATTTTCATTTTCACACATCTTTGGGGGAACAACCACTTTTCTAACATACTATTTCTTCATCAAGCTTACCCTTGTATGCTAAATTTTGTTTTACCTCCCCTTAAGTTTTCTCCTAAAAAACCTGATCCACGCCATTCCATCCCAGATATCATGTAATCTTTCTGTTCAGACTAAACAGATCATTTAGGAAGACCTCTTCTCTTTTTGTCTTCATGGCATGCAGGTTCCTAGGCACAGCTCAACTGAGAACTTACGGCACTGGACAGCTGATGGCACAACAGAAGGGCTAAAATGAAACCAATTTGTGATTTCAGCGATTTCCATAAGAAGCCAAGCAAATAGAATGTCATTCCTAGGGAATGAGAGAGAGGGGAAAGCCAGCCACTTCAGACTTAATCCACACTTTTACCAAGGACGAATGCAGTCAAATTCTTAAGAGCCATCCTAGACCAGAATTTCCTTCTTCAGTTTAAGGGGTACAGCTGAACGTCTCCAGCAGAGCAAAGTGCTGGAGACATTCAGCAGTACTCCTTAACAAAACAAAGGAAAAGAAGCTGATTTTCTAGTAAGTCAGGAGATCTTCAGATGTGGTTTTTGTCTTTATGCAGATTCATGCTTGTTCAATCTTTCCCTTGTGCGCTAAGTTCCATTATAAATAGTGGAGGGGCCTGTGGCTGGGCTTATCCAGGGTTTACCATGCTTGATGGGAAAGGGAACGACCCTGTTCCTGTAGAAACAGATAACGCATGGACAAATAACAGATAACACTTGGGCAAAAACACACTCATAATGTGAATGTGCATACAGACAATATATCTACAACACCTTTCAACTTCTGATGATTTTCCTTATCTGTAGAGAACATGAGGGGTTTTGTATAAATATACAATTTCAATGTACAAGAAAAATACTATTAATGCTATTAAGTTTAATTGCACTATGTTAACTAATCTTTTACAGATGGCTGATTTAAACCCTGTCATCTCCATGGGTCTTAATTCTGAATTTTCAATAGGATGAAAGTCTTACTTTTTTGACTAAGCTTGAAATACAAACCCACACTCCAAAAATATACCAAAGTGAATAAAATGTATTCCTATTGGTGCATCCTCTCAAAACACAACATGTGCTTTGAGACATTTCTCATTAATGTTTTAGGCCAAAACTCTTTCATGTTTATAGAATCAATTAGTCCTTGTAAAAACCTTCTGTGACTACCAAGATCTGTAACATCTTATACATTATGTGGCTGTAAAATTCTGACTAGAGTTCTGATCTTTTGCCAGATTTTGGTAGTAACTTATCTTGGACGTTGAACCATCTTATCAAATAAAGAATTTAATAAAAGGAGAAATACAAATAGCTCAGTACTTTGCCAAGTGCTTCTCCCAAGTTTAAAGTGTACATCTCAGCTAACGCATTGACTAAATTCCTGAGGACAGCAACACTTCAGTGGAGAGGCAAGGGAAAGGGAGAGGATAAGTTTTAGGTCTGACAGTGAGACCAATCAGAAAATATTAGCTCTGTGAAAAAGAAGTCATCTTAAGAAGTCAACGTAACTGAAATCTGTAAATTCAAAGGGGACAACACAATGAAGAAAAACTAACTCTGGCTACTCAAAAAATCCTATTTGTAACAATAACTTGGGAATACTACTCAGTTTTTACTTTCTACAGAGAAAAATACTGCCTTCTTCAACAAGAACTCATCAAAGGATGAGTTTATCTTCTGTCATGTAGAAAAGCATCTGTCTGCTCTGTTTTCTTGTAAAAGTTTCTAAATCCCACAATTATGCAGTTAAAGAAAACTATTTCACGTTAAAATGTTTGCTTAATTTAAAAATACTTTTTCCATTTGCTTTTACTTTCCAGTAGTGGTTTAGAAGGCAAGAAGTCTCTGGCATGAATTACATTCAGTAGTTTTACACCTCTTCCCTGCATAAACATGCAGCAAGCGTTTTCGCTAATATATGGCTTATCGGATTGTAGAGTTTTAACAGGAAAAGGCCCATGAAAAGTCTGATTTGTGTATTACCATTATTCTGTTTCACTCAGTTACTGTGAATGAAGTCTAAAACATTGTGTTTGGTGAACATGTATCGCCTAGAAGAGCTTTCACTTGTCTTGATTTGAAGACATTAAGAACTGACTAACTATTGGGACAAACTGCTCAAAGTTGGTAGTCTTCTTCACTGTTAAAAATGCAGTTATTTTCTCTTTGAAATGACTGGCCTCATCTTCTGGCTGACATTCTCCTACTAAAGAGTCTTTAACAGGTAATGGCAATACTTAGAGACTATAAGTCATCTTCTGCTCTATCTTCAGTTTCCATACTGGATAAAACAGCAGGTTGATTTAATACAGTATCCTATCTCTAGCAGAAGCTAAAAACAGATGCCTAAAAGAAATGTGAATAGGGCTGGAATACATGATATTATCTTGGATATTCTTCTGATTTCCACCCCCTACTTTGCAGGGTCTTTCCTAAGAAAGGATTTTATGTATTTAAATACCCTCCACTGGCTTCTCTTCTAAAAGTGGAATGTGTTGAGTTTTATTTTGAATTCATATAAACCTATCACCTCTATAGTATCCTCGGCAAGGAGTTCCACAGCTTAACTTTATTCTACATATAGAACCACCTATGTTTATTTGGCATAACAAGCCTTACTAGCCCCAGTTAAAAATCAGGACACCAAAATTCTGTGCAATTGCCATGCCCATTTTATTGCTATGGTATACAGAAGTAGCATCAGTAATGTGCTCTTATGTCATATTCTTGTGCTCATCCATCAGGAGGTTGCCTAACCATTTCTTGCTACAGTGCCCTAACAATTCGGATTGAACTGACTACTCTAACTAGCCTCTAGATATTTTCAGAAATCAGGAATTTACAGAATACAGTCCTCCGAGCTGTAGTTTTAATCCACATTTTTAGTTGCTACAGGCATGCTACATGTTTCTTTTTGCCCATGGTACATCAGAATGCCAAAAGCTTTCAAACAATCCAAGAATTCCCCGCGACTGCTTTTTTTGGTCAATTGCTTACAAATTCTATCACCAGTCATTTTATATTAAGAGTCCTGTGTGATGACTGAAGCTCTTAGACTACTGTACCCTGTTCAATGGTAATTCTATGCCAACAAGTACCCTCAAGAGTTAGCTGTTCTTAATCCATTTTACATACCCTCTATTGGTACCATATAGTGCTATTTTAAATGAAAATATGCATCACTAAATCAAATACTCCTTACATAAATCTCCCTACAATAACCTTCATCAGGCTTGTAATGGCCATAAATGATTGTATCAGGCTTGTCTGACAAAACTTGTTTTTCATAAAATCAATTGCACTCTATAAATTATACTCATTGTTTAATTGTTCAGCAACAGAACCATATTTATGCCTTCTTGCTGTTTTGCTGAAGCTGGATTTCAAGCTATGTGACCAATAGTCACCTATTTGGTTTTTGAACACTAGAGCTCATTAGCACTGTTCTAGTACAACGGCATATGCCCAGTTATCCCAAAATTAATAGCACTGGGAAAAAATCCCTCACCACTAATTCTTGTTTGTTTGTAGAGCACAAGTTATCCAACCCTACTCATGCCAAAATGATTATTCTTAGTAGGTATTTCTTAATATGTAGCCTCATTTAATAGACTGGAAAGTACCCCACTGTTCTCACATGACATGATTACACCATATTGCTTCTTTGTAAATGCAGAAGAGGAACTGAATTTAAAAATGTCTTGGTTATCATTTGCCATGTTAGCATTTCCATTTCTGAAGGGTCTGTAACACAAATAGGATTTATTTGTTCTTAATACATTGTTATATATATTATTTGCTATAATAGTTTCATCCGTTTTTCTTTTCCTTAACAGTCTTAGCCTCCTTTACACTTTTTAACACTTTACAATGCCTCATTTTATAACTATTTCCTACTTCTGACTGCCCACTTCTGTTTTGTTTATTTTTAATTGCTGCTTTTACTGGTGAGGAGATTGGTTCTCACTCAGAATTGCTCACAAAGATTTTTAAATTGAGAAATGGTGGGATTTTGGCCAATTGAATTTCAGAGACATGCCACTTTTCATTCACAATTTTTTTCCCAATAATTTTACTCCTTCGTTCTCTTAACATGGATATTTTTAATCTTTTCAATTGATCAGGAGTATAGAGCAAGCAAGTATTGGTTGAGTCTACTCTCTGTTAATCAATACTGAACAGAATTAGGTCACGATTCTTGGTTTCTAAGCAACCACTTACTTCCAATTCATTTACTTAATTTGTCTTTATCTATCCTAACGAGGTCTAAAACAGACTGACTGCTGTTTAGGACTGCATCTTTAGTATCACCTACACTTTTTACAAAGGGCAGTGATGATTAGCTATATAGGATTTCCAGCACAGATGCCACAAACCAAACTTCCCCAAAAGCTTCTCCCCTTCCATTATGAGAATCTATTATTTAAAATATATTAATGAAGAAAATAGTGGTGAAACAAAAAATTAATCTCCAGATGTCAGGAAGAAGTCAAGTTCTCAAGTAACAAGCCAGTGCTTGCTGGTCTCATGTTCTTTGGCCTGCAAATAAGAATAGAAATCTATTCATAGAAAAGCATGTCTTGTTTCTAATTCATAAAACAATGAAAAGCATTTAAGAAGCCATTCATAAATCACTATGTATTAAGTTAGTCTTTTTCCTGCTATCTGCCTCTGACATCCACTTCAACCCTTCCACAACTATTGCCAAAACACCCTTCTCCAACTTCATCCTTCCACCTAACTGGTTCCCTTCCTTTTCCTCTGACTTGGATACCACACAACCTGCTGATGTCTAGCCTCTCTAACCTCTACCAGTAATCACTTATCATGCAAACAGCACTACACTTCTGGAAAACCCCTCCCGGAAGCTCCATTTAACTCAACTATCTTGCACTACCTCCAAAGGTATTTGGACATTGTTTGATTTTTTCAGAGAGAAACGTAACAACCAATAGCCACCACACCTCACAGAGCAAAGTTTAAATCTTTTCTTCAGACTGTTTTTGCCATTTAGGTTTGACCACGTGACTTGCAACAATCCAGAAAGAGCCTACATGCTGGACCTATGTCAGACAACTAGGCTGAAGGGGCTGCTGAGGGCATCACCTAACCATCTTGTGACCTAGCCACATGCTCAAACCATTTTATGCTTTAACAGTGAAGCAACAGAAAGCCATTGCCTATTATCCACTTACTCAGCAGATAATAGGCTCTCTTTCCTGAGTCTCTGATTTTACCCTTTTCCTTTTCTTTGAAGATTTTGTTGTGAAGCCAAAGTCCAATTTGAATTTCTAACACAAAAAAATAATAATCCTAAACACAATGCTAGTCTCAGTAAATACAATGCTAACTTTAAAAGGCAGCTGTTTGTTACAGACAAAAACTACAAACTACTTTTTTGTTTATTACAGTGAATACTTAAAATTGGGTTAGAATAAACTCTGGCTTTCATAGTTTTGAAATTTAATTCAGTTGAACTGTGGGTCTAGCAACTCTAGAATAGGGTAAGCTTTGTCAGATACCTACATTGTGGCATGGTTTCATATATGTGATTGTTTCTGGCAGTGTCAAGGCAATTAACTCATGTTTCCAAAGCAGAAGAAGTGTTCCCTGTTTTATTGGGGGACTCTATGTCACAGCCTAAGAAAAGCGTCAGAAAAAGTTATTTCCTATACAAAGTTTTATGCCTATTATAGACAGGTGCAGAAAGAGAAAAGATGTCTTTCTCCAGGTTATTTTCTGTTCCAAGATCAGGTACTTACAACAAAAAATGTGAACCTGAATTTCACAGAATCACAATACTATTCAACCAATAGTCTTGGTTGGAAGGAAAAAGGTCATTTAATCCAACCCCAATTTAATTCAGAAGGCTCCATGAAGCCAATATACAACTTAGCAGACAAGTTTGATATGTTACCACATTAAGATTTGCATAAGCACTTTACAACATACCCATTAGTCTTCTGTGTTGAGTGTAGTTTTAGCCATAGGCCGGTATTGTCTGATGCAGGCTGAAGGAACTGGCTTCTACAAAAACAAATTACAGTAATTTCTAGTCTCTTGGAACAGATATGGAACATAACACTTTAATTTGTGGTTACAATATGGTTTAGTTTTTTCCTCCCTACACACATGGATATTCGATGCTAACGTACGATCACATAGGCGTTTCCACACACAAGTAAAAGCTGACCTCCTGCACTTCAGTATCTTAGCTACTCTATATTCTACAACACACAAACACAAACACTAAAGAGCAAGAAAATTAAAAAGTCAATTAAATTGTGGTAATTAGCATCAGTACTGTTCTAAATCTAACTTTTAAATCACCACATGACTTTTTATCATCATATATTTTTGTTTATGATTACCGTACTTGCCATTATCTACCTTGATCCAAGACTGCTGATTTATGCAGAGAAAGGTCTCCCTCATGTGGAAATCTCCTTACCAACTGAAATAAAACTGCATTTTGCTTCTTCATAGATGTTCCATTGCTTAGATTTGCAGATTCATTTGGGGAAAGCATCACTTTGTATATTATTTACAATATATTAGTTCTTTGGCGCTATCATTACAGCGTGAAAGAAAAAAACATGTTGATAAGAGAGAATCACAAGAACTTCAAACACATATAAAAAGACAGCAAAATACTGTAAGCAAAAGACTGTAAGGGAAATCAGTCAAGGCCACATTCGTAAGTTTTGGGATAATCAGTCTCCTCAGCTTTCCATTCCGGCCGTGCTGAACACTGTTCAAGATGTTCTCATACGTGTGATTTTCGTGTACTGCCTTTTCATGATGCAGCAGAACTGTGGCCTAAAACTGTAACTGACTATAAGAGTTAGAATTTACTTAATTGTGTGGTCTGGTAAGACTACAGACTTAATCTGTTTTGGCTACAAAGATTTACGATGCCTCACATCTAACTGGTGCAGTTCAAAGATAAGTCCTTCCAGATTTTCCATTTAAGAAATTAATTAAGCTCATTTTTAACTCCCTAGTTTCAATGCTTTAAGAAAAAAAAAACAAAAAGCAAGAAATAAAGTTTCTCACTTTGAGAAACACTCACAAGTTGTTAGAACACTCACAATTGTCAGGTTTTTTTCCCCTAAAACAAATTGATGGATATGAGTGAAGGATATGAGTGAAGGATAGTGAAGGATATGAGTTTTCTTTTGTTAGAAAAGAAAGTCTTTTGAGATGACCAGGCACATTTTCTTATTTCACTGTTGAACAAAAAAAATAAAAACACAAACCATATTTACAGCTGTGATTCAAATATCTAAAATGTATTAGCTAGTAAACAAAAAGTTGTTTATATACATGCTGTAACAGTAAAACCATAGTAAGATATGATATCTAAGACAAGAGAAGTGCACTTAGATTAACAGTTTTATTTGTATGGTGACGAGTTGGCTTGTAAGATTCATTTTTTCTGATCTTGCAGAAAAACTGCAGAATAATTCCGAAAGTACTTTTGTACTCCCACAGCTGAAATCATTAAATCTACTGCACCTTTTTGTAGTACCTCTGCATGCCACACTAGAAAAGAATAGGAACATTTTCAATTGACTTTTATCATTCCCACCAGGGAGATGTTATTTCCTTTCTTCTTTATTTCTATCTCAAAATACTTAACAAACTAACTGAAACCATTATAATTGTTCAAGTACAACATTTCAATGCCAGTGTTGATATAATTTGGAAAACAAAGACCTGATTTGTGCTCATCAACAGAAAAGAAAAAGTGGTTGAAGAACTGATAAAGTCATAGATTTTGGCTGATTTTTTTTTTTCCTTTTTAGTTCTACTATATAAGTATATAAATGATACAAGACTTTAACATGCATCAGAATGAAGTCTAAAAGTATCACACAAACATTTCTGCTGTAAAGTGATCTGGGGCAGGTTCTCAGTCTTGAAATTTGTCAGGTAGCGAGACTGAACCCAAACAATGACAAAATCAAACACACTTCCTCTCCATCAAAGACACTGGTAAGCCATCAATACAATACAGAATAAGAATGCATTTGTTTACTTTATTGCTGATTTTATCCCCTTCAGTTTTAAAATTCATTCATAAGACATAATTTAAGTGCATCTATTAAAAGAGAAACATGGCATTAAGTCGTCATACTGTTTAGTATTAATTAGTAGTATTTAATAACAATTTAAAAAATTACCATCCAAATTCTGCACATTTCAGAATTTTTTTCGCTGTTGAATTTTGTAGTCCTCTGAAATTTTTTTTAAAAATTCACATATCTATTTATACAATTAAAAAAATCATTAAAAAGTGACCCAGTTTCCCTAGAGTGATACAGAGTTAAAATGTGAAATACACTGACATTTCCAGCTCATTCCATACTTATATGCCATTACAAAGGAATCATAACTTTACTGAACACATAATCCCCTACTCAATAGGAAAGCTCTCTGGCTTGGTTTACGCTCCAAGAAATTTTGTAGCATATCCATTCCATCCAAAGATCCTCCAGGTTTCAAAATGAGGTTTCTGTATTTCATCCCAGCCTGACAGAAGGTAAGGCAGAACGTTAGTACTTCTAATCTTGCCAACTGCCTCTTTTTCTGTATTTGTTGCATATTTAAAAAACTACTCATGATAAAACAACTTTCCTCCTTCCAGATTTTCCTAATATCAAATCAGGAATTAATTTATAATTATAAATTATAAATATACAGGATATTATCACAGGATATATTACAGGTATAATTTAGATCTTCTGGAAGAACTCAAGAAAGCAGAAATTTGACCAATTCTCAAGGAAATTATTTTTCTTGTGTTTTTACACTGGTTTTGAAGCTACAATCACAACTTGTCTGGAAGGCATTCTATAAAGCACAACAAACACACAACCTCCTCAAAATCTTCAGTGATGAATTATCCCTGTGACTGACAGGCAGGAAAAGTGAAACCAGCATCATTTCTCTAACTGATGATTTCTCTTTCTTTAATCTCTGTTTGGAGAACAGAGATAATACTTCAGAGATAAGATAGACAAAACATTGCGGAATGGCATGGCTCATATACATATTATAATACATACAAACACATCTAACTCACCTATTTAAGTATCTTAAAGTAAATGAGACTTAACTCAGGTTTTAATTTCATGAAGAAACATTATTGCTTCAGAAGGAATGAATTCCTTTAAAAAAATGAATTAAGTTTCTGAGAAAACAGTAAGTGATGAGTTTCTTAACAAGAAGTTGTATTTTACAGAACATATTATCTGGAAAATTCTGGGCTTCTGAGACATGACTATAAATGAGAAAATGTTATTTTGCATGCTGATGTCCCAGATGTTTCGGATATTGAAGAAGACAATGTTTTAGTCAGTGTATATACACATATACACTTCCCCCACAACTCAACAGGACTACACTACTTGACTGTACTGTAAAAACAAGCATAGGTGTTCTTAAGTGACGGACTTCCATGACTTAACTGAACTACTATTTGCACTGTACGAATTACAGCTGGAAAAATCTAAAATGAAATAAAATAAAAATAAAAAATAATAACTAAAAAAACCCTCGGAAGCATTGCTTACACTTCACTATTGGTGTTAGTTTCCTGGACATCAGCAGCAAATGAATATATTGTTTAAAAGCATTATTTGAAAAGACTTGAGTCTTTGCTGTTGTACCCTCAAAGCCAGAACAATGCCCAGTTCTAGGGAGAACAGAGTTTATTTAAGATAATGAGCAAGAACTGTGGAGTGTGGCAACCAATTAAGTTAGAGTTAACTGTTTGCTGAAGAATTTTCATAGATCCAGGCTCTGAAATCAGGTTATATAACAGTTGCTCAAAAGAAGAGGAGAAGTTTTATTCAAACAGGAAGAAGTAAGCCAAATTACTAAAAGCCCTAGTCATAATACCTTACCCATTTTCTTTTCCTTCTTTTCTAAAGACTAGTCTAAATCTAGATATAATGAAGTGCAAGTAACTACAAAAATCATACTGGTATCTAGTATTTGTTTATAAAAGATTGTTTGTCCCATCCTGTGGGTTGCTATTGCACTTAGATGGAATGCTTATTTGGATTGAAAAAGAACTAATTTGAGAAGATAGCACTGAAGATAGAGGGAGAAAAATCTCCACAACTATCCCTGAAGTTACGTCAGCATTCATGCAAAGTGTTTGTGTGCACATACGCTAAAGAGCAAGTGACACACACATGTAAATAATCAGTTTTCTTCCTCACTTCTTAGCCTGGATAACAGGCTTCACATTAAAAGAGGCACTAGCTGTCTTTCAGCTGTGCCACAACAAATATTCACTCTTAGCATAATTCATTTATTCTGAAAGCCTCCCATACAGAGGTAAAGAAAACAAAAATTCTCACAAAAATCAGAATAAAAGGCATCCCTCAAGAGAAGTAAAGATAACAAAGCAATTTTGGCAAACTACAGCTTAGGGTTTTGACTATACAATCACTCGAAACAGAGTTTTGAGGGTAAAGAGTAAAACTGATTAAACAAAACGGCTGTGATGACCTGGAGGCGTGTGGGCATGTCAGAACACAAAACTGACACAAAGTCCCACAAGTTTGGCACCAGTACCCTTAACCATCATTCCCAAATGCCAACAGGTATAAGAACCAGCAAGTCTGACCCCTCCTGAAATACCATTTTTAAGATCCATACGAACAACATTTCATAAAAAGTTATTTTATTCACCTACCTTTGGATTCATTATTCCTTCTTGCTTAAAGCAGCTATAAAAGATATCCATGGAAAACACTTCACTCCACAGGTATCCATAGTATTGACCGTCATAACCACCCGCCAAATGTCCAAAAGTAGCCGGCATGTTTGTTCCTTGAAAAGCAGATTAACATCAAGTTATTTAAATCAAACGCAGTTATTTCTTTGATATATACAGTACCTCAACAATAAATTAATAAGGATTTTATATCAACTACTTTGAAACTTTTAACATAAAGGGTCTGAGTGTGCCTCAGAGTATTGAACATACTCTTGACTTCAAAGAAAACTCACTTTCCTGTTTTAGGCTACTTGTACATTCAACACAGATGTGACAGAACATCTAAAGTGGAATTCACATCATGTCACTGTAAAATATATCCTGCCAAAGGCTAAGTTTTATATTTACCTTCATCTTCCTTCAGAAGAGATCATTAAGATCATTCTAAGTTTTAAAATAATTATTTCAGCTTCAGGAAGTAAATTATTCCATAAACAACTCTGGTTTTTTGTATGCCAAGGATTATTGGGAAAAACAGGCATGTTTAATTGAACCATTTGGACATGCTGTATAAAAGCTTCATACTGACATACCTGGGGTGGCAGGAATTCCTAGAATCTCCATACAGTATTTAGCATATTCATCTGCTGGGTCAACAGACAGCTTTGTATGCAGTGCCTGGTCAACTTTGCTCAAAACAATCTGACGGAGGGTTAGAAGGCCTAGTTGGGTAAAAACATTTAATTAACCAGCATCAAAATAGCTGGAGTTTCATTTGCATCTTTCCTTCAAAGATCTCAACATGCATAATAAATTACTAGCACTTTAGAGTTACATCATTTCCATCTGAATTGTTCCAGTTACAAAGAGTTGAGAGGCATAGTTTTAATAAAGAAATTAATACTACATACTAAGCTCCATCTTTTCAAATGTTATTTTCCCCATAGATAGAAACTAAAATAAAGCAGATATTTTAAAAGCAAATTCTAGTATTTAAAATGTTTTCAGCTGTTGTCATTTACCACATACCATTTCATTCGGGGTCTGCACAGTATATCTACCCTAAGACACTTCAAAGAACATCAAGAACTGCTGCTGCAGCTGCTGTAAGCTTTTTTTAAAATGCTACAAGATATAAACTTTTACTCAGACAAAATGCTTATGCAGCTAGAGTCTGTGCAAGCCACAAGGACAAAGATTTCTTCTTCAGGATAGGAAAGCAGTATGAAATAAACAGGAGTAGCTTAATGACGAATTGTACCATAAATGGGAAGCTGTGATTATGGGAAGAAAGAGGTGGGAGTGATAGAACAATAATGATATGATAGGTAATGACATGAGATTACAATCTTAGTTTGGACATACATCTAAGGTGGTACAAGATGTGGAAGGAGAAGAGAATTAGGACCTTAGTTTGGAAAGGCAGTATATCTGCTGGGAAAGTAAAGAACATGGATTTAAGGTTCTGGATTTAGAAGTTTAGAGTCTGTTTGAACAACGCAAGGCTATGACAGTTCTGTCTGGGATATGTTATGTCTTTTCAGTAAATCTGCAAATAACTTCCATATCTGTCAAGTGTTGCATGCAAATCAAACGTAGACGATACATGTAGAAAATCTGGTACTGTATTAATGCACAGTGCCTGTTCTGGAGTACAAATAAAATAAAAACCAAAAAACCCACAAAAACCACACCAGACCACAACACACCACCCTCCTCTCCCCACCACACATACCACCAATTTGAAAAGAATAAAGCTGGTAGGTAAAATGTTACATGGAGAGGAAAGGTATTTTAGTCCTATAGGCAGCTTGAAAAAGCAGAGCTGCTACTGTTCCTGCAAACAGTTCTGTCTGTCATCATAGCCTTTATTAGTGGGGGTATCCATGCAAATAAATTCAGAAAGACAGTGATAAGTGTACACACAGAAGAAATTTAATAGGCTTGTTATGTTTGTCAGTTTTTAAAATTATATGCTTTTACACATATACTGTGGGGAGAAAATGCAGAGAGATACCTGTATTAGCAAGTCTAGAGGCAGCAAGTTTCTCAAGGAGAGTGTCTCCAACATGGGTTGCATCTTTATAATGTCTTGACATCTGTTGTAGTGGCTCCTTTTCCCACACCCAGTTCTCAAACATCTGTGAAGGTACCTCTACAAAGTCTGTTTCCACATTAGTTCCACTAAACCTAGCAAAATCAGTCTAGAAAAAGAAAGCCATTGAATTAAATTAAAATAGAAACCAAGATTTCTAGCAGAATACAACCTGTCAGATGCCAAAATTTCAGTTTAAATCACAGCAAAAGGAATCATTTGAACAGACCAATAATAATAATAATAGTAATAATTTTAAAATTCAATTTAAAGAAAGGAGAAAAAAAAATCAGATGTAAGACTATTATCAGGGAATAAAGTAGATTACTCAGTAGTTAGTTGCTGCGTTATCTACTGGTGTGGAACAGTACTTCAATTTATTTAATATTATTTTTACCTTTTAGGTTATGACAGCAATAAAAAAGTTTTCATGTTGTCTTGTGACAGTGATATAATTTGTAAATTATTATAGAATTTTGTTGTATTACCCAAAGTAAAATAATAAACTCCAACTACACACTTTAAAAAGTTTATTGTGTTTCAGTCTACCGCTCCGATTCACAGATTTTACTTAACCAACTTATCCTATTAAGCTTTGCCTTATTTGTCTTAATTCATAGTATATGTGGTTAACATACAGTACAATTTTTTTAGCCAGTAATACATGGACTGAAATAAATAAATCCTAGCAACTTTATCCACAAAAAGTTTCCAAATCTGACACTTCATTACTGATAAAAGAATCTTTTTTCTGAAAGCCAAGCACATTAGAACTTTTTATTTTTTATTTTAGTATTGGCAATAACTTCATGTTTAAGAAGCTCCCACAACACTAATTTTCAAGAAAAGTTTGTACAGTTAAGAATCTTCATTAAAATATATTCCAAACCCAAATGTATCTAAGAAATCACTTCTGAAAGACAGTTGTTGGAATACACAGAAATTATTTGGTCTCATAGAATTATAGCATCATTAAGGTTAGAAAATACTTTTAAGATTATCAAGCACAACCACCAACCCAGCATCACCACCATATTCACCATTAAGCCATTAACCCACATCTTCAAGTACCATACCCATTTTTTTGAATGCTTCCAGGCAATCTGACTCCACCATTTCTCTGGGCAGAGCATTCCAAAGCTTTATAACTCATTTAGTGAAAAAAATTTTTACTAATATCCAATCTAAATCTGCCCAGGTACAACTTGAAGCCATTTCCTCTTGTCCTGTTGCTGGTTGCCTGGGAGAAGAGCCCGAACCCTACCTGGCTGAAACCTCCTTTCAGGCAGTTGTAGAGAGAAATAACGTCTCCCCTGAGCCTCCTTCTCTCCAGGCTAAACAACCCCAGCTCCCTCAGCTGCTCCTCATAGCACTTGAGCTCCAAATCCTTCCCCAGCTCCATTGGCCTTCCCTGGACTTGCTCCAGCACCTCAATGTTCTTCCTGAATTGAGGAGCCCAGAACTGGACACAGCACTCAAGGTGTGGCCTCACCAGTGCCCAGTATGGGGCAACAATCACTGCCCTGGTCCTGCTGGCCGCACTATTGCTGATCCAGGCCAGGATGCCATTGGCCTTCTTGGCCACCTGGGCATACACTGGCTTATGTTCAGTCGGCTGTCACCAGCACCTCCAGGTCCTTTTCCACTTGGCGGTTTTCCAGCCACTCTGCCCAAGCCTGTGGAGCTGCCTGAGGTTGTTGTGACCCAAGGGCAGGACCCGGCACTGGGCCTTGTTGAACCTCATGCAACCAGTCTGCTCAGATCTCTCTGTAGATCCTTCCTACCATCACTCCACTCTTGTCTTGTAATAAGTCTACCTCCTCTTGCCAGCCTAGTTTTATTTTTTTTCCTGCTCATCCACATACTAACAAAACATTTTAAGTCCTAAAAGGAAAAAAATTCTCAGTTGTCCCCTCTAAGAGCTGTTGATATTCTTATAGTCCACCCTCAACTGGGAAATAGATGTTCACAGGATTACAGGCTTTTGAACTTACTTTCTTGCAGGGTTACCAAAAAAAGCATGTATAATACAGGATGCAACCTTGAACGGACATCTGTGTCACATGCATGTGTCTTCCTCTCATGTCTTCAGAAGAACAACACAAAAGGAGTAAAACTTTTGCTTTCGTTTACTCTTGCAGGCTGCTCAAGTCCATAGTTTTAACAGGTTGGCCCTTCTTACTGTCCTTGCTGAATAGCAGCTATGAAGAAAAGCCAGGAAGCATCAGCTTCAGGGAAGAAATGGTGATAGAAACGGCTAGAGCAAAAGGCAAGAGGAACGCACGTGGCCTTCAGACACCCTCATTTACCCATACACAAGTGCACCAGACTAACAAAAACCATCAAGACATTTGGTTCAAGTTACTTCAAGAGCTCTTCTTCCTGAACAGCATAAAGAAATCTCCTTCCTGCCCTCATCTCACTCTCCAACAGTATATCTCACTTTTCCAGTATATTACACAGAGTATCAGACCTTTACCAGCAGCTGACAAATTCCCTCTCAGTCTCATCCTTGCATAGCATTTAAATGTCAAGTCTTAACATGCTTAAACAAATCATCATATGAAACAAGACAGTGCTTTGTGTATACAAATTCCAGAGGACAGGATGTTCTGATGTAGGACTAGCAAGTCTGCACACATGCAAATCACTATTTACATACAATACATTAGAAGTAAGCATGGTAGCTGTGCACACAGAAAACACCAGAGCAGTGTGAGAGACAACTGGAAAGCAGGCCTCCCTGGCCTGTGTGCAATTCCATAGCAACTGAAGTACATATGCATTGGAATTGTTGGCTCCGGCTGCCCCGAAGGGACTCCAAAACACCCAGACACATCCTCATTGGTTGCCAAAATGATGCAGTCAGTTTTGTACCATTTTATACCAATGCTGAATGTGTTTAATATATAAACACCTTCTATATTGTCTAGGGTTTATTCCTCAATTTTTGATATCAGAAACATCTATCACAGGGTGAAGATGATAAAATAATAATTATATTTTTACCTTTAACATGATTCAAAAACATCTAAGCAAGTCTAGCTACTTATTAACTCTAGATTCAATAAATGGATTTCTGTGACATTGTTTCTTTATTCTGCAGTACCAGTGTCTAGGATCATGATCAAGAATTAAAATCTAATGTGGGTCATTTTTCTTTGATTTTATTATTTGGTATTTGTTTATACAGAAGATGAAGGAAATGCTACACAAAATCTGGATTTGTAGGCAACTGTGAATTTTTTGGTGTGTGCATACTGACACTCATCTCTCTCTGAATTATACAATTTTCATTAGGCTAATAATAAATTTATCATCTGGCAGAATCAATTTTACATGTAAGTAAAAATGAAAACAGCAATTTTACAACTTTATTGGTATCTTCATGGAAAATCTGAAACTACCTTCAGTTCTTTCTGGTCACTGCGATAAAACTAAGCTGTCAGATAGGAGAAAATACGATAGCTCAGGCAAGACTTGTTTCACCATTTTGATGTCAAGAGTAATAGCTCTCAACAGTACTAAATGCCAAAATGCTGGAGGTAATTTAGATTCTATTTTTAGAAAATAAAAACCAATTTTCATTCCTAGGTACAGCAATCTTTTTTTGTTTCTAATACCTAGTATGAAACTAGAAGTAATAAAAAGCCCTCTGAACAAAGCCATGACTGAGCATCTTCCTCACCCTACATGTGTACGTGTGATGAGTGAACAGATTCCTGCATGATGCAAATGCAAAAGTACATGTTTCTATGAAAATGTTTTTCATAAGAAGAAGTATTTATTGCTTCAGTTTTAAATAAAAATAAAAACAAAAACCAACCTGATGCTTTAAAAAATAACCAGAACCCTGCATATGCACTTTACTAAAATTAGAAGCCACCAAAAGAGACTTATATCTTGCTTTGAGACAGTGGAGAAAGGAATAAGTCTTACACTGGAATTGAAACATCACTAACCTGCGCACATATCTGATGCATTACATGACCAAATTCATGGAAGTAAGTCTTTACTTCATTATGCTGCAGCAAGGATGGACGATCCGATGCTGGTTTTGTGAAGTTGGTTACCAGAGCAGCTACAGACATCAATCTGCTGCCATCAGAGAGGAGGCACCCAGGTTGTAGACCAAAGCATGCTGCATGCCCATACTTTCCCTCTCTGTATAAGAAAATATATCAGACACTTATCTTCAAACCACAGGCCTACTCACCAGAATGGTGAAGCCTGTTCAAGAACAGGGACAATCAGTCAGTGTCTCTACACAAAGCTTTACACAAAAAATTTACATATTTTCATAACTTCTAAGACTCGCTAAGTTAAGAGCACAAGGAAAAAGCCCTTTCTACTCTCATACTTAAATCACAACAGTTTAAGATTCCCAGCAGCGTTCACAAGAATCTGGTTTTTACTGAAATGCTGAAAGTATATATATTTTAGACATCAATTGTGTTTGCAACTGCTACTGCAACAGGAAGGACTAGGTTCTGTTCTCTGATGCAGTATTTTTTCTTTTATTACAGGAGACAAAATAATACCATACACTGCATTTTTACTGTGATTCATGAGTTTAAAGAAAAACTGTTTTGAAATTTTTGCCCTAAACTACTCAATTAACTACTCAGATTAAGTCAGAGTAGTCTTACTTATACATAGCTTCAGCAATTCACATGATATAAATAAAGGAGGAAGCGGGAGAACAGGTGAAGGAAATAGGTATGTTATTGTAAAAGGAACAATTCATGTACTACCATATTGAGTAGTAACCTCATTTTCTTAGGCTAGAAAACCTTTAATCAAATTACATTAGAAAAGAATATCAGCCAATCTATAAAATGCTAAATACTAATTCAAAAACACTCACACCAAAGCAAACAAAAAACCAGCAACAAACAGCCAAAAACGACTAGGTCAGAATAGATCCTGTCAAATCAGTCTAGTCTCCTAATCTTTGACAAAACACAGATGATGCTGTAAATAGCTACAAAGAGAGCTGGAGAGCTACAGAGATCAATATGGAAGTAAATCTCAATGTGTACTTAACAGGAATCTATTCTTGGTACTGATCTATTTGATATTTTCTTTAGCAGTCCAGACAACAGGATACAAACTACACATAAAGGGTAAAGAGGAACTGGGAGAAACCAGGAACACTTGGCAGACAGAAATATAATTGATCTGAGCAGGCTGTAGGAACAGTTCAACTGAAACAAAAATTAAAACCCAGTGTTAAGCTAGGAAGGAGAAAAGTTCATAGATGCAAAAAATCATGGACAACTGACTAGACAGCAGTACTACCAAAAATATGAACAAAGTAGCAATTCTTCATAAAATGAATATAAGCAAGAAATATGGTAGTACTTAAAAAATTATAAGCTTAAAAAATATGAACACAGTCCAGAGGACAACTTAATGAACACAGTAATGATCTTGTCAATTGAACAAATATTTACTTCCAAATGCATTTAATTTTAACCACACAAGCAGCAACCCACTAAGACAAATTCCATTTTAAACACATAAGTAAAACACTAAATCATAATTACCTGGGGTAAAGATCCAAATAAAATTGCCCTAGCATTTCTCCAGTTGATTTATCCTTTACTGTATAAAGAGTAACACTGTCATGCCAAACGTGAGCACTTTCTACTTGCTCAAATTCAAGTCCCAGCAGCTTCTGGTAAATATTCAGTAAGCCTTCTGTAACAGCCTCAATTGGGAAGTATTCCTTCAGTTTTTCTTGATCTATGGAGTACTTCAGCTCTTCAGTTTTGTTCATATAATAATGAAGATCCCATGCATTGATTCTTCCATCATAATCAAAGTCTCTTTCTTTACACTCCTTTTTCTTCAGATCTAGAATGAATTCTCTTTCTTCTTCAACCAATGGCTTTAGCTTCTTACTCAAATCATCTGAAACAAAGATTGCCTTGGAATCAACTTCCACGTTCCTTACTATAATGTGTATTCCTATAAAATACACTCAAAACTTTAAGCACATGCTCAAGAAGTGGATGTTTTCCATTCATTGACCAACAGCAAGCAACATCTATTTTTTCTTGTCCTAAGTAGTCCTAATTGCAGACATGCTATAAATGATACAATAGTCCATGTAGGCCTAAGACTGCCGTGAAGAGTTTTGGTAAACTTAGACTTTTTCCAAGACATCAGAAATGAAAAGTAACACTAGACACTTATGCTTGAATCCTTTGATTTTACCTCATGTAACCTCTGTATTCCTGATCCATTTCTTCAGCAACGGCCAAAGTCTACACCTACTATTAGTTACTGGAAGGAAGAGCAACACAAAATTCAATACTAATAGCTAAAGTCCTATAAAAACCTAGGAGACTCAAGAGTTCTTACCTATAGGATGACTGGCTTCTAGACTAGCAAAGTGTCTGGATATTAATCTCTTTGGTTCAAACTTTTTCCAATATAATTTTCTTGGACAAAAAGGTGTTATAGCACTATGAAACAGACATATTGAATATAAAATATTTAAGCTTACTGAAACTTCCATGAAGTACAATACTGTACTTATTTTCTTGTAAGTATTTCTTGTTTATCAGAAACTTCCTTCTTTTTTAAGAACTCACATTAATGTTTATTGTTGACACCTAGTGTGTAAAATTTAGGAATTGCCACTCCTGTTTCTAGGAAGGCTGTAAGGCACTAAGTGCATTTACATTACTGAAATAATGTTTGCAGCTTGTATTGTGCTAAATTCAGAATATGACATAGGAGAAAATGCTCTTCTTGCTAGACGTAAGATCAGCTTATGAACATTTGATTTAAAACATGAATAGATAGGAAAAAAGTAGAGTAAAGTGCACTACTGTGCTTGTAGCTGAGGATATATCAAAAGCACCAAATTAAGTGACAATTAATTTGATGCATATTCTTCCTCTGTGAGAATTACCATGAAGTTTGGTATTTATGAATAGAAGACTCTATGATCTCATACTGTAAAAAGCAGCTGCTAAATTATGTGTGTCAGCTTCAAAATAAATGGAAAAACACTGTATTACAATAATGTAATGGATTAAAAAAAAGCCTAAAATACTTTAAGTACACTTTAAAAAATCTAACATTTAATAATAAATCAAAAGTAAGTATCAGTTAATTGTCAAGTATACTGATAATTGGTATTGCCAAATATGGATCTGATCTGTTGAAGGAGCATTTCAGGAGAAATGCAACACAACTACAGGTGAGAAAAGAAGAGCATTTGAACCTCTTTATTGATGCATAAACGCAGAAAACCCACTACCAACAAACATACCTTATTTTTGTACTAATTTATTTGAGGAGTTATCTGTATGATATATCAATATACACTCCTAACAGGTGTTAGGGCACATTAATAAAGGAACACATACTACTCTGTGGAGCTACATAATTCTGGAAATTAAAGGTTAACTCCATGCACAAGAGTTCACTGACATCAACAGGATGACTCTAAGTTCATAAACGCCTATGTCTAAAATTTTCAAGATACCTCTGTTTTCAGATCAAATTCCATTACAAGGCTTTTGCACTCCAGATTTAATCCATCACTCCAGACACAATTTTTGAATCTAGCTCATGGAAGTTGCATCATCACATACTGTAATCTTTCATTATATTTAATGCAGCTGTATCAGAAAAAGACACTAAGGCTACAGATGCACAAAAAATTGTGCAAAAATGGGAACGAAAAGCTGTGATTCTGATGCAGCCTCTTGAACTGCTAAAACTGCTTAAGATGCACATGTTACTCTGGTTCTAAATTAGGGTAACTGCATTTTGGGGCAGGGAAAGACTTAACCACTTACTTATATTGGCTGTCACAAAGCAGTTATTCTCAGATTTTTGCCCTGTGCTTCCTGATGTGGAGCAACTGCATGTGTACAGCTACGGTCTAAAAAATATATATGCCAGAAGAGAGGCAGCAGAGTTCCTTTTCTAGATAAGCGTCATAGACACTGTGACCCAATTACGTATTTAAATTCATCTTGGCTGAGGAGACATGTTGCTACATCAAATATAAGAGTATTGCTTATAAATATGAACAAACCTAAGAAGGTTGTTACGTTATCTGTGCTCTTTGCAGTGTTTACCTCCAGGACAAAGTTGGCATGTGTATTATAACCAAGTAGTTCTGCTACTTTTGCCCTTAGCGGGAGCAATTGCTGGAGAATTTTTGTGTTCTCCTACAAAAGAAAGCAGGCAAATTTGTAAAATGAAACCAGAAAACTCATGTTATCAAAACAATTACCTCAATAATATCTGTAATCCTATGAAACAGAAAACATTTCAAATGAAACACTTTAAGATAAAAATATAAAATAACCTAAGTTTAGCTAGATTCTTGGAATTTTTTTCACAGCATTTGACTGCAGATAGCTAGTTTTCTAGTTGATCTCATTCATTATGCTCCTTATTATAACTTATCACTTTTAATTAATCAAAATATAGACCATTTCCTTTTAGGATAATAACAAAACTTTGACTGTTGTGAAGAGTTTATTTCCTTTATCAACCATTTACATGTGAAAGATAACAGGGAAATTGCTGACAGCAGGCTTAATTGCTTGTTAGTGATGAAAACAGATTGCTAATCTATTGTGCCAACATTCAAAGCTTGTTTGCGAATCTCCCTCTGTTGCCACTCTGACAATAGCAGAGAAAGATCTGAAACACAAAACCCCAGGCCTTGACCTAAATGTGTTGAAGAATCCTCAAGAAACTGAAAATTTAACTGTGTAAACGTCTCGTTCTGGAAAAGTGAGATTTTTCAGGGGGAAAAAAACCACCAAACACTACATTCGAAGTGCCCCACAGTTTTATCATTAAATCTTTTTATGTGTGTTGACTTGCAAAGTGTTCAGTTCCTGGTGCCATTTTATCTTATCTTACACTCATCACATTTTCCAGCATTTCAAGTACAAAAGCTCAACTCTGCTATTGTTCTGTAATGCATGGTTAGTACAATTGTCTGAATGACACACCCTCTATCCTTTCAATCCTTTTCTAATTTTTGTATCTGTCTAGTTATGCACATATGCAATCTGTTAATTTCACATTTAATCACCTGTATTTATAATTAAAATCTGTGTTTAAATACCCCTCTCTATTCTATTAGAATCCTAGAGGACTACAGAAGCCACAATCAGACATTGTTTTCTGTGACGAAAGTGTCAGTCAGCATCTGCAGAACACTGCAGGGAAATTTCACAAAAGATCAAAATCCCACTTCTATTAACAGCACTGCTTGAACATGAAAGTACATAAACACACACACACACACACACAGAGGCAAATCAACTTCTAAGGTCTCAGGAGCAAGGTACTAGAGATCATGCTGATAAGTTTTGATTTCATAATACTATACAATATGCAAAACTCAAACATAACATTTGACTGCGTAGCTCCATTTTCCAACTCTGTCACTGCACTGTAGAACAGACAATACACAACATACCTCTTTGCATCTTGAGTTAAAGGCAGATTCCATTTTTCTCCTAGTTTCTGAAATGCAGCATTTCTTCATAACAGGAAAATAGTGGGGATACTTTAGGGTAACTTTATATTTGTCTTTCTCAGTCTTCTCTAAACTGTCAATAAAGTCATCAGGAAGGCCATCTATAGAACACAATTTAATAAATGATGTTTACCAAAATGACCTACTGCCCCCTGTTTTTGTGAGACTGTTGCATTTGTTTTGCTGCAATCTACTTTGACATCAGAAATCTCCCCAGAAATATACCTCTCTTTTTACAACTATTTGTTAAAACTTTTTCAAATTCCACCAAGCAAAACAAAATTTGGAAACATTTGCAAGCAAAAGAGAAATACAAGTAGGGCTACCAGATAAAAATTGAATGATATAAAAAAATCTCTGTTATTAGATCACGTTTTGTGTGATACCCTTCAGATAATGAATCCCCAAATTCTCTGTCACACGAAATCTCTACCTTAGCTTAAATTATTGAATTTAAAATATATTGCAGGACTAAAAAAGCTTTTCCAAGAATTGCAATGAATATAAAATACAGGGGATTGTTTGATGGTAACTGAAAAAAGGAACAGAGTAAAGTTATTCTAAAGAAAGTAGGACCAATATGCTAACTTGATGCAAGGCAAACACTTCAGGAAGCACAAATTTATGAGGACATTATGAACACCTGTAAAAGATAACTCTAAATTGACTCTAGAGAGGGATTAAAATGGAAACAGAAAAGATTGGGAAACAGTCAGAATTTCACTTGATCTGACCATCACTCATGGGGCAAAAAAACAGTTATTCCAGTAAAACTGGAAGATAGAAAAAATGGAAGCAGCAGGCATACTACTCACCAAGTTCTTCCTTGGAAAATACAAGAAATGTGTTTTCCTCATTCAGGTTTTTGTTAAAGTCTATACACAGCTCACTCAATTTTTTCTTCATTGTCTTTATTTCCTGTTTTGGGTATAAACTGAACTTAGTGGAAAAACAAAAATCAAAGTTTGCAATTTCTATCTTCCACATGAACAACATTTCACTTTTTTTAGCTAGGCTCTCTACTAACCAACAGTAAATACCAGCACTGAGCAAATAACACACTGCAGGTAGTGTCATACTTCACACTCTCAGTCTTCCTTTCATGTTTCTTTCGGTCCTGAGCAATATTGTTGCCAGGGTCTATCGCTCCAACATTTTAAACTCAACCCAGAGGGGACTGAACAGATTAAACACATTCACTGAACAGTTTTATGTGCTAACATTCAATTATTTTCTTTTATTTGAAAAGCTAAGTTACAGCTTTAGGCGTAAAAATATTCACTAAAATCAATGAGAATGAAGGCAGTAAAAATGCCTGCAACCTACTCAAAAACACTGCTCTGGAATTGTATAGGTATGGTATGACAGAAAGAAGAGAATGCTCTCACAACACAAGGCTGTTCCAAAACCTTTTTTAAAACCCCGATATTCACAATTCTGAAAAATTTTCTAATATATCTCATAGCAAGTCTCTATACCTTACTGTCAAGTTCAAATAAACACAGTAGTGACCAGTAGGAGAATGCACACCAAATGAAAAACTTGGCAAAGACTACCATTACCCAGATTTTGTGCCTAAATTTAATTTGACTATTGTCTCCTAAAGAATTTCAAAATACCTTTAGAGGTATCAGTTGCTCTTAAGCTATGAAAACACACATCAAACTGTTCTCACTAGCTGAAGGACATGGACGAAGAATGATTGTTTTCTACAAAGGGTTAAGTCTATTCAAGAGTCAGAAATAAAGGTCATAATAAAGTCAGAAATATCACTCAGAATTTGAAGATAACTATGTTGGCATCTGTAGAAGTCTAGAAGATAAGGGCTAATGTGTATGTCTCAAACACCAATAGCAGGATAGCTAGGGCATCAGCCAAGGACTGTTGGTACTAACAGCCCAGTACTGTTGGCAATAACAAGCTGTGAGAAAGAACAAGATGTGGCTGGACATACGGAGGTAGGACAGCACTTTTCTGGGACAAACGTCTTTGATCTAGCTCCTGGAGATAAGCACAACTCAGTCCAGCACAAACACAGAAATGAAGTGGAGAAGCAGGCCTGGACTGTAGGGGAGAGGGGAACAAGATCACCAAAGACACCCAAAGTCCTCTGACCCATTTCCAGAAAGGTCTAAAGAACAGACTGTGCATGACAACTAATTTACATAGAAAGTGCAAAACTTTTCTCCAGGGCAGGGAAAGCTTATCTATAAAACCGTATCCCCATCTAAGCCCAGGTGGTGCCCCTAGGACTCTGAACACCTTGTCAGGTGGATTGATGCTGGAGCCAGGACTGGTGATCTCTCTTTGTCCCTTTTCAATTTCTGTCTCCCCCTCTTTAATTCATTTATCTCTCTGTCTTTTCCCTTTCAGTCTATTCTCTTATCCAAAATCCACTCCCATGTGCTTGTACTAGGTCAGGGACTAACATACGAATTTCCACACTAAGTGTGTAACTTACTAATAAAAGTTTGTAAGCTTTTGCAGACCCTCTGATTTTTTTTTTTTCCTTTCAACCACAAACTTCTATGCAAATCTTGGGTGCTCTCTTCCCCTTAAGGGTGGGCTACCACAGCATCCCAGATGCTGATGATTTTAGTTCCTGATTTTCAGAGGTGACAATTGCTTTCGTATGTGTAAATCAGTTCTCCCTTAATGAAGCAAAAATTCTTAGAGCAGCTTGTTTTCTCCTTTAACCTATTTTGATTTTTTTTCAGGTGAAATGCTAAAATCTTGGACACATTTTACAACATCAGTTAACAGAAATTAACATAGCTGTGTGTTTCTAGCGGGTATACATACTTCTGAATGGAAGTGCAGACTTCCATTGTTACTTCCAAAAGTAACATTTTTTGAGAGGTCTTTTACCTAGGAATCTAATTTGGACATTCTCTGTAATCATAATATATAACAAAACTTTTTCAGCTAGGCTTCTTTTACTCTCAAAGGCTACAAAGTGATGCACACCACTTCTATCCACTGTGTACCATGGGTGTCTATCAGATTAGTTTAAAAACCTACAAGTGATTGAAATTTAAAGGATGGATCTGGAAGTAAGAGCAGTTAAGATTACAGCAGTAAGTCAGCAGGTCCAAAAGCACGAAGTTCAAACATATGCTTAGTACAGCCACCTAACCATAAATTTATCCCTTCAACAGTTTGTAATCTTTGCTTTGTAAACAAGTAGTCCATATTTACTTTCTGCACTTCTTTAGGAAGATGGAGTCCATTTCTTCTCCCCACTTGAACCGATTTCTCGAGATATCGCTTTGTTTCAGGCTTTAAATTTTCAAGATTGCAGGTTTGCTGAAATGACAGTATAGAATAACTGAATTTATAACACATTGTAAGAAACATACCAAGCATTAGAAGGGTTTGAACAGAGTTGTTCTTTAGAACACTGTCATAGTAAAAAAAGAACATCCTGGATTTTAATGTGAAGAACTTCCCAAAACCAGTTACCTTACACAACAGTATTCTGATATTCATGTAGAATGTTTTTAAAATAATTTTCTTTTACCAAGTATCTCAGCACATTTACATGCTGTCATAATGGCAAGCCTTTTTAGTTTACACAACACTGTACTTAAGCTTCTTCTGTAGAGATAGCTTTCTTTTACATAGTTGAAGAAAATCAGTGCTATAAGGTAACACTGTACCCTAAAAGTCAGAGGGACTGAAAACAAACCCCAAAAGATTAGATGTGTCACTGCAGGTTATCAGATGGCATAAAACTTGAGCATATGCGTCTTCTCCTTCAGAACCAAGCTACCAGTGACAACAAATAAAACAAGATCACAGAATATTCTGAGTTGGAAGAGATCCACAGGAAATTTTGGAACTTTCCAGAACTTTAACAATTGTCATGGTTGATGATTTTATATACCATTTCATACTTGTTTTGGAGAACCTTGCTACCTTATTCCAGGAAGAAACCTTCAGACCGAGTAAGAAACAAAATCTACTTAGAATTCATGAACAAAACCTGCAGCAGCTGTTTACATCAGGCTGTTTCCTGAGGGCTGTGGGTGGAGAAGACTAGCAACATTCTTAAGCATGCCTCTGCTAGTCAGCATGTGCAGATGTTAGGAGTACTAAAATTTCAAATTGTAGTTTCACTACCAAATTCACATTTATTCCAAGTTTCAAACCTCAAAATCAAAGTTTTTCAAAGAATTAGATCTGGAGCATATTTAACAACACAATTTTATGCAGAATTTTTTTCCCCCTAACGAGTGGGGAAAAGAAAGTGACTACATTATTTTAATATTTTCTTAGATATAAAAACCTCAATCATTTTCCTCCATCAACAGCTCTTAAATTCAGCATAATTTAGAAAGAGTACTGTTGTTAATTTAGAAAAGTTTAGTCCCCGTTAAGGGGAGCAAAAGCATTCAGCACATCACTGAGGTCAAGCAGATTCAGTCATGTCTTAGTGGACTGTGTTATAAATACCATGGAAGCGTGGGGGCCCTCATTCTCATCATCCCATTTTAATCTGGCCCCAATGCAGGATCATGGAACTGAATTCATCTACCTGAATTATTAAATCCCCAGTAACGCCATGAAAAACCTGATTTAATCCAACTGTTTACTGCTTTATTTGAACCAATGAAATAATTTCAGCAGAAATCTGAATTCTGTTTGTGGAAGTTCTTTTTTCATGTGTTCCTTGGAGTCTGACTTTTTAAACTGAGTTTCTAACAGGAGAAGACATTAGAAATTCAGCAAAATTAGCAAGAATTTTATGATTTGGAAATAGCAATATTCGACCAGTCTGGCACTATTGGAAATTTCACATTTGTTCTAGAGCAAAACTGTTACAACACACAACAGAACATACTCAAAATGAGGCTATTATACAGTTCCACAACCACATAGCAACAATACCCAGGTAGAGAAGAACACTTGAAAACTTCCCTGGAAAACACAGCAAAAGAAGACAATGGTAATGGAAGGCACTTTACTATGGTTCTGCAAGCATTACTCTGATTCGCATTTATGCTTTATGCAAAGAGCATAAATGATGACTCCAAGAAATAGGGCTACAATATTGAGGCAGTCTAGGAAGTTCTTAGACTGTATGGAGGACAGCTTCCTATCCCAGCTGGTAAGTGAGCCTACCAGGGTTTAGGTTCTGCCAGACCTGCTGTTTAAAAATAGAGAAGGGCTGGTGAGTGATGTGGTGGTTGGAGGCCATCTGGGGCACAGTGACCACAAAATAATAAAGTTCTCAATATTTTGTGAAACAAGGAGGGGCATCAACAAAACTTCCACACTAGACTTCCGGAGGGCAGTCTTCAGCCCATTCAAGAGACTGTCTTGAAGAACACCTTGGGAAACAGCCCTTAGAAACAAAGGGGTTCAGGAACGATGGATGTACTT
Organism: Ptilonorhynchus violaceus; assembly: GCA_013397565.1. NCBI lineage: Eukaryota > Metazoa > Chordata > Aves > Passeriformes > Ptilonorhynchidae > Ptilonorhynchus > Ptilonorhynchus violaceus. The sequence continues at coordinate 201,365 of VZRJ01007098.1, forward strand.
CAAGAAAGAACTCTTGAAGGCACAGGGGCAGAGTGTCCCTATGTGCCGAAAGATGAGCCGACGGGGAAGATGACTGGCCTAGGTGGGCAAGGAGCTTTTGGATGAACTAAGGGAAAAAAAGAAGGTGTATCACCTTTGGAAAGAGGGGCAGGTAACTCAGGAAATGCTTAAGGATGTTACTAGGTCCCGTAGGAAAAAAAATTGGAGAGGCAAAAGCCCAATTAGAACTTAATCTGGCCATTTCTGTGAAGGATAATAAAAAATATTTTTATAAATACATCAGTGGCAAAAGGAAGGGCAAGGACAACCTTCATTCTTTATTGGAAGAGGGAGGAAATTTAGTAACTAAAGGTGAGGAAAAGGCAGAGGTACTTAACACCTTCTTTGCCTCAATTTTCAACAGTAAGACAGGTCGTCCTCAAGACAGCTGGCCTCCTGAGCTGGTAGATGGGGTAAGGGAGCAAAGCAGCCCCCCTGTAATCCAAGAGGAAGCAGTTAGAGATCTGCTGAGCCACTTAGATGGTCATAAGTCTATGGGACTGTATGGGATACATCCTAGGGTGATGAGGGAACTGGCAGAACAGCTTGCAAAGCCGCTCTCCATCATTTTTCATCAGTTCTGGCTCACTGGTGAGGTCCCAGATGACTGGAAGCTGGCCAATGTGACACCCATCCACAAGAAGGGCTGGAAGGAGAATCCAGGAAACTACAGGCCTGTCAGCCTGACTTTGGTGCCTGGCAAGTTTATGGAACAGATCATCTTGAGTGCCATTACACAGCACCCACAGGATGGCCAAGGGATCAGACTCAGCCAGGACGGATTTAGGAGGGGCAGGTCCTGCCTGACCAACCTTATTTCCTTTTATGACCAGGTGACCTGCCTAGTGGATGCAGGGGAGGCTGTGGATGTTGTCTACCTTGACTTCAGCAAAGCCTTTGACACCATCTCCTGTAGCATTCTCCTGGAGAAGCTGGCAGCCCACGGCTTGGACAGGTGCACTCTTTGCTGGGTTAAGAACAGGCTGGACAGCTGGGCCCAGAGAGTGGCAGTGAATAGTGCCACATCCAGCTGGTGTCCCCCAGGGATCCGTGTTGGGCCCAGTCCTGTTTAATATCATCACTGATGATCTGGGTGAGGGGATTGAGTCCACCATCAGCAAATTTGCAGATGACACCAAGCTGAGAGCGTGTGCCAACCTGGTGGAGGGTAGGAGGGCTCTGCAGAGGGACCTGGACAGGCTGGATAGATGGGCTGAGTCCAACAATCTGAGGTTTAAGGAGTCCAAGTGCCAAGTCCTGCACTTTGGCCACAACAACCCCCTGCAATGCTACAGGCTGGAGTAGAGTGGCTGGACAGTAGCCAGGCAGAAAGGGACCTGGGGGTGCTGGTTGACAGCTGACTGAACATGAGCCAGTGTGTGCCCAAGTGGCCAAGAAGGCCAATGGCATCCTGGCCTGGATCGCAATAGTGTGGCCAGCAGGACCAGGGCAGTGATTGTTGCCCCGTACTGGGCACTGGTGAGGCCACACCTTGGGTGCTGTGTCCAGTCCTGGGCCCCTCAGCTTAGGAAGGATGCTGAGATGCTCAAATGCATCCAGAGAAAGGAACAAGGCTGGTGAAGGGTCTGGAACACAAGCCTTACAAGGAGTGGCTGAGGGAGCTGGGGTTGTTTAGCCTGGAAAAAAAGAGTCTCAGGGGAGACCTTATCACCCTCTACAACTGCCTGAAAGGAGGCTGTAGCCAGGTGGGGTTCAAGCTCTTCTCCCAGGCAACCACCAACAGGACAAGAAGGCACAGTCTTAGGCTGTGCCAGGGGAAGTTTAGGCTAGACATTAGGAAAAAAATTCTTTACAAAAAGAATGGTTGGGCATTGCAATGGCCTGCCCAGGGAGATGGTCGAGTCACTGTCCCTGGAGGTGTTCAAAAGAGGACTGGATGTGGCACTCAGTGCCATGGTTTAGTTGACAAGGTGGTGTTAGGTCATAGGTTGGACTTGATGATCTCCAAGGTCTTTTCCAACCTAGTTGATTCTGTGATTCTGTGATATCTTATGAGCATTACAAGAAGATTAAAAATCAGAGGGGCTGAGAGGAAAGGCTCACATCTAAAGCATAGAAAAAAATATATTTTTTAGTTATCACATTATATAGCTTCCTTGCATTATCCTTATACTACACTTTTTAGAAAATTATTACTAATTTGAACAAAACCAAATACTCTTCCTATTTGAGGTACAAAATAAACAGCACAAATGAAGACTATGAGATACCTATAGGTGCTTCCCTTCCTTAGAAGGGAAGCTAAACAGAAACAAAAAAGGGATATGAACTAGTTCAACCGTATGTACACCTTTTAACTTAGTTTTATTTCGAGGCTGAAGCAACAGATAAGGAACAGTATACAATGTAGCTGTTATAAGTAGCAGTATGTTCTCATTAACCTTCATAACTTAAAACAAGTTCTAAATTTAAAATTCTCAACTACTTCAATGAAGCATAACTTCGGACACAAATTCAAAAGCAGTATAAGCCAATGTAAGTACACTGCTATATTGCCTCTTTTCTTCCCTCCCTCTTGGAACCAGTTCAGGGAGCTCAGCCAGTACAAAACAAAAGATTTTTTCCTGATAGGTTTCCTTCTGTTAGTTTAGATTCCAGTTCATTGGAAGACTAGACAAAGTCAAAGCTATTGCAATGGAGACAGAAGAATACACAGATCTAGATATGAGAAGCAAAGAGTGGGAGCTCCAGGGTACACTCTTTTCTGTTGTATAGCTGCATCGCACTGGAAAGATTTGAGTGGCACAGACACAGAGGAAACACAGAGTCATCTTGAAAAGCATTGTGTATACCAATTAATTTTAGATACATTTAGATACATTTCACAAGTTATGCAGATATGCTGTTATTTACCTGTAAATAAACAATCTTCTGAAATACATCTTCTCTCATGCTCATCTCCACATCAAAATTAGACAGTTTTTTGTCAGCTTCTGTACTTGCTAAGCGTATCTCTTCGTCAGGTGAGACATGCTGGGGAAAATCCAACACGCTTCTTTCCACTGTTTAAATAAGAGGCAATGAACACGGAAGGCTAGACATGCTTTAAGGATAAGGAACTTTCCCCCTTCTGATGTCTATAAAAGACTTAAGAAACAAGTATCCAAAGCAACCCAACACATACAGAAAATAAAGTGATTACAGATAATGTAAAGCTGAATAGATGAAAGGACAAAACCACATACCATTGTAACAAATGAACATTTTACAGAAGATTTCTATAACCCAAGCCTAATTATCTCACCAGCTTCTACAAAATCAACCGAAATGTATATAAATACACTAGAAATGGTTCATCTTCCAGAAGTCATGTAAGCGAAGACTGACGTTTCATAGCTGGCACAGATGCTTCCCTGTTAGCATTTAAAGTCAGAAGCTCTGAATCTTTCAAACATGCCCATCTGTCCTGAAGTTATTTTTACATTATTATGAGCACAGTGTCAAATCCCCATGTACTGCACTCTTCTGTGTTTAAGAAGAAACAACACAGCAAACAGAGAAGATGCTGTCCATGCATTCTGAACTTCTAGAGACTGGAAGCTGAGTAATATTACTTTTTTAGAATATACTTTCGAGATTAAGTAAATCCTTGCTTATTAAAGGAATATTACATTTTATAATGACACTGAATAGAAATCCTAAAATAGCAATGAATTCACTTAATTAAAAACCAAATTATAGTGTCTCTACCATCTACCTTTCCAAAAGCAGATTTTAGAGTAGCAACATCTTAGCCTGATTTAAAGCTTTGTAATTTTACGTGATGTGCAGTCATTTTATCAAGCTCCAAGATAGTCTCAGAAATGCAAACATGGGCATGTGCTTCTTCTTGAAGTCTATAGGAAACTTTCCCCTCCACCACCTGCTCTTATGCCAAGATGTTTCAAAATGATAAAGTGGGTTTTGGCAGCTTCCAAGTGAAATTCAAGGCCTGTTGTCATCTCTGTCTTTTGGAATATTAAGTTCCAGTTACTGGGATAGGTCTTTCATGTGAAAGGGACACAAAGGCCTTAAATTCCAAGGCTCTAATGGAAGTCTTCCTGTGGTAATATATCCCTATCATATGCCATGGACTGTTTCACAGCAGGTTAGGATAATTTCACATAGAGCTTTGAAGATTAGCATTAAAAGCTTAAAGGTGACCCACTACTGCAATAGCATGTAGTGAAAAAAAGCACATCTTGCATCAAGTCTTGGTGGCTATGCTGATGAGAAACCAATGGCCACTATTTTCTGCGTCAAACACAGATTTTCCTTTGAGTTTAATTTAAAGAAGAGACTTTACTGCCTTGGTGAAAAGACTTAAAATAATTATACCAAATACATCGGTACAATTAAAACTGAATCTGGCAGCAAGCTTTTTGAATGAAGATTACTGCCTTTCTGAGTATGCCAGCATAAATTCCAGCCAATTCACTGGATGTGCCTAAACTGCAATTGAAAGTAACGTGAAATCCAGACTAATATTACAATACAATCATTTGAGCTGCAGGCTGCTCTTTTTTGCTAGGCAAAGATTTTGCTCCAAGCCAAGGTGGCTGTTTGTAGCACTTCTGTGGTAGATTTCTTCAGAGTATTTAAAAGAATTTGACATTTATTACACTCACTGTTTTATAAGGAATGTAGCCACCATATGACAGGTTTTTCAAAACAAAGCCACCCAATGTGCAGTTTGTATTTTACCCAATTATCAATGTATTTGACTAACAATTTTTAACAAATTAACTGAATGACTTGTCTTTGGCCATTAAACTCCATCCACATATTGGTATGGCTTGATAATTCATTCAGAACAATCTAGATATAACCGCATGACCAACCTCTCCCTGTATTCTTCAAGGCCTCACAGGCCATAATATAAAAGTGAGCAAGTAAAGCAGTCTTCTTTCAATAACACATGCAAAAATTCCTCATTCTCAACCACCACATTTTCTCCACTGGCAGTTTATCAACCTTTCCATTACTTCACTGGACTTGCTGGTGTCAGATTCCGCAGTGTCTGAAAAAAACACTGCTCATCAGCACGCATACCACAGATGCTGCCGTCCCGTCCACACTGCTGCAGTGTCCGCTGGCAGCTGCACACAGTTGGAAATACGTGTGGAGCTTCACATGCAGAAACAAAACAGGTGACTAATGCAGTTCTCTGGATGTGTCAAATATATCAACAGCACAGTTTTATTAATCCTCATTTTTGTCTCTAGAATAAAGGAGCAGAACTTTGTAGCTGATCATGTTACATATTGCTGAGACATCCTGAAAGATTATTATGACCAGAGGACTCTTGAGAGGCCTCTACACATTCTATGCCAGAACAGCAGGGATCAAAATCATAAGCAACAACTATTTTTTCTCAATGTTTCCTTATGTGCAGATGGAACACCTTATGCAAAGAATTACAGAAAATATACACTAACCTGCATATTCCACTTCTATATCTGCCAAAGCCCGTACAGTATTTTCATGTGTTACTTCTTCAGTTTCAAGCATCCCAACACGGTCATATACATGCTTTGTCTTCCTGATTAGTTCTTCTGTTCTTGTTCTAATTTCCTCTGGTGACAGGTCCCATCTCAAAAGGTTTCGTCCTGATGCTATGTATGAAGAAGCCTTGAGCTGGCTAGTAATTTCTGCTCCTAACGTCATTCTCAGCACAAGTTGTGGCCCAATGGACCTGAAAGTATAAAAACGATCTTTGCATAGCAAGATTCTAGTTCAAGAGAAAGTTTATAGGAAACATTAAAAAACAGCATCAGAATATTTTTAGAAGGAAGAAAAAAGTCCTTTCTAGAGCTGTTACCTTTATCAATTAAGTCGAATTTTTAAATAAATCTGTCTTCTACCTTTTCCCTTTAGAGTACGACTAAGTGCAAATGGGGACAAACACTTTGATATTGACAAAACCATACAGATTAAGTTACAACACAACCTTCTAAGAGTAACAGAATTGCAGTTACTGGAACTGTACAGAAATAGACATATTTCCATTTTTGAAGTAAGGAATAAAATCCATATAGTGATTTGTAGATGACTAAGAACAAGAATTGCAAAGATGCACAAAATAAGACATGAAAAATATCACTTGATTGTATCCATTATAGGAAATAATTTTATATTTATACAAGATGTCTGCCACATAATCAGCATGGGAGGAAAACTTCTAGTTATTACTCACTTGCAAATTTATTCCTTTAATTGTTGTGGATTTTAAATTGACAGTTTCACTCTTTTGCCAGAAGAGATACATACATTTACTATGACTTACGTACTACTAATCTATCAAGTATAGTTCTAATCAACTGTATTTTAGCTTTAGCTAGCAAAAAAACCTTACATATGCAACTGATCTTAGTGTACCGGGCAATCAATGGCTGCCTTTTCACTAATCCCAGCTTCAGAAATACAGGCTTTTCGAACTAACACTCAACTTGGTTGAACAAAGGAGAAGGATACAGAATCAGGCAACTGACTGAAGTGGGGCTAATAGAAACTCACACAGACAGCAAGATGTCCACCCAGTGACTACATTAATAGCTCAGTTACATGGAAGTTGTTGCTTGAGGAAGATAATAACTTGATGGTAATTAAAAGAAGGTAATTAAAAGCTTGCATTCAAGGAGTAAAATGAGCTGCAGTATCATAGGAGGATCACAGGAGCACTATAGGAGGATCTCTGGCTGTCAGAGACTTACTATCTGTCTTCCTGTTTCAGCCACATAATTAAAAAAAAATTTTAAAAATCACATGCTGCTAATAATGACGAAATTTTCAACCATAACTAAAAAAATACACAGAGATCTCGGTACTAAAAGGGATGTTTACTTAACACTATTTTACATTAAGTAACTTTTCCTCTTAACACCAGCCACTGTACCTGTATTGATTTTACTGTAAAACCTGTCTGGTATGTGCATAAGTGCACAGATAGGTTTTAGCATACAATGCAGGGAAAGGATGCATAAAAGGATAGGAATTTTAGCCTGAAGGAATAACAAAGCAGAAGAGTGAAATGCCAACAAACTGAAAATGGCTGCACACATGGCTTCTATTTGAAGGCAAGACTTTTTGTTAAAACTCTTCCTCATCTATAAGAGAATTTCTCTAGAAATAGCCCAATCAAAACTATTTGATGCAAGACACAAACAAAAGACAACACTTCTATCTACATTTTCTGTTGAAACTTTATTTTCCTTGTTACCACAGATTTTCCAAATCCTCCCATTCCAGTGTAGGCAAGTTGTTTACTTTTCCCTTTACCAGTATACAGAAACATCAATGTCCAGAATATTAACAATTTCACTTTGAAAATGAAGTGTGAATAAAGAATGTTTGTTCCACCTCTGTTCCTTCTCTCTCATACCAACTGAGTTCTGGCACTAATGACTTAGCAGCCTCTCCACTGGACGGCTGAAACTTAGAATTTCAAACGTAAGTTTATGATAAATGAAGCTGCTCTCATGAAAGCAAAAGGTTAAGTATTAACATTCTTGGAATGCATTAGTTTACCATTCTCAAACCCACTGAACTCTACCCTGAATCTACAAATCCATTAAAGAATAGTACTTCATTGAGTCATGAACAAATTCCCAGTGAACTGCCCTGAGTCTAGTTTTTTACACACTGCTAGTGCAGGTCTAGTACAACCTCTTAGGAGCTAAGGGGAACCTCTTCAGAAATAGGTTCAAGGCTCTGAACTCTACCCTCTGTCAACCACACCCAAGAACATCAGAAAGACTACACAACGTTTCAAATTAAAGTCAAAATAAAAGTAAAGTGGAGTCAAAGGAAAACAACAGCCTGAACAACATAAAAGTATGCTAAAGTGCAGTATATTAAGCAGATACTCTTTTTAAAAGGGAACCTATGGCTTTCGTCACTCAGTATCTTCACCTAGAAACGTAGACAATACAGCCCTGTCACTGACGAATTACATATTATCAGAAAGAAACACTAAAACAGTCACAGCACCAACAGATTACATTAATTTCAGCCTGTCCAACAAGATATATTCATAATTAAAGTTGGACTGAGTTAATGAACTTGAATGCAGAGTCTCAGATTACTGCAGAACACTATTTTTAAATACTAAAAAAAGATGCCACTTGATTTTCTTAGTATATTGGCTAGTTTAATTGAGATGTATACCTATAAATTTGAGAGCTGTATAAATTATTGCCAGAAACGCCAACAAGTTGTTCTCTACCTGTTAGAAACAGGAAAACACAGAACTGCACAGTTTTGCAATGCTGATACCTTGTCTGCTCCTGCTGACAGGAAGAAGCAGTCATTTATGTAGATTAAAAAAGGCAGTACAAATCAGAAAGTTTTTCTAATTGACCAAATGATGGTGCGCCTTCAAAAACTGTAACATAACATTTCATGTAAAATCAGTTGCTACACGTAATTCTTCAAATAATCATTTACAGACATGTGTTGCTACCTTGCTACCAGTCAATCAGACTGTACCAAGGACCAAATAATTCAGGTTAATAAAAAACTGTGTGCAAGTAAACATATACGCACAGATGAAATCGTGGCCATTTCTTTCATGGCTTAGTGTTTTGAATTATTTCTCTACATAGAACTATAAATAAATAAATTCCCCAAACTCCATGTATCAGACTTCAATAAACATGATAATTCAATAACTTTATCGTATTTGTTCAAGAAGGAAACAAAGAAACAATGCCAAGATAAAATATTATAAATAGACTACACAGAAACACAAAAGTAGAATATAGCTAAAATAGTATGAAGTTCAAAAATGCTCTGCACTTACATTTGTCATATTATTAAAAAGAAAATATTAAATTGTATCACCAAGGGAACCTTTAACTGCCCAGATATATAACTGGAAAATAAATTCTATTAATAATGGTAGGAACCAGATGCAACAGCAAAGAGTTTTCTTCAAATACTGAACCAAGCAGGCACAATTATTATTTCAGGCTTGCTTTTGGCAAATGGCAGCAACATTATGGAAAAGCCAGCTACTGCGTGGACCAAGCAATCAGAAGTTGATTCAGTTTAAATTAGATGGAAGGATGTTGCCTCGCATAGGCTGTTGCTAATGCCTGAACAGTCTAGTTTGATCTGTTTCAGATATCATACTCAATTTTCTGTGGTACAGCATAGAACACTAGAGGTATCTACACAAGCCTGGGTTAAGTATAAGGTTCATGTCCAGCATCAGTATTAGCTTAAGAGATTTCTGTCAGCATTCCTCCCTCTGTTGCTCATTTCTGCCCCTGTACACCCCTCCATCAATGGCAGTATAACTGGTGGTAGGGTCATATTGAAAAGATTCAGGACAGCACACGGGTGAAAAATAAAATGGACCAAAAAAATCCAGGGGAGAGAGCTTTTTTCCAGCTAATCAGTCCCATCACCTATTCGATGAGTGACTTCAAAACAGCTGTGTTGGCTGTTTTGAAGCCTAAACAAAGCTGCGTTGGCCTAAACAAAGGATAAAAAGTGTCAATAGCTACCTAAGCCTGCACTTCTGCTAGAAACACATATGAAATGCACGAATTTAGTCTACAAAAAGGGTCTCAAGATGATTGTTGTCCTTAAGCATACCATTTAAATGTCCCCAAGTTCAAAGAGCTATTGATGCTAAGAGGCAATACAGGCACAAGAACAAATTAGAATAAATTGGTCAGGAATACATGTAAGCTAGAATTGCAGCAGACATTTGTAAGCAGCAGGGCAGTGAGATTCTGAAAGAGATGTCCAATAAGTATTGGCAAATGAAAACAACTCTATTTATAACATGATGCTTGACCAGCTTATAAAATGTATTATGTTACTTGGTTACCTAAGGTAGCAGGGGACCAGATTTGATCAATCCAAATGCCCTTCCAGACCCTGCGTTCCTGGGACGTCCTTCAAAATTAATGCACCTTTATTCATATTGCATTTTTACAACAAATATCTAACTGGCCTCAGTTGGCAACTTGCACTGGCCTTTTTCTGGGGTGAGTCCTGTGGCATCTAGTAATGTCAGTGGAACAACATACAGGGCAGACTAAAATATTTTATGCATTTGTGTACTGCTTCATCCATTTATGAGAACATCAGGAGGAAAGGCACACAAATTTTCGCTGGACTTTCAGCTACAGCAGAGAGTGTTATAGAGGCAGCTGTTTTCACAAATTATGGTATTAATCTGCCAAACTCAAAAGCAGCAAGAATAATATTTTCTACCAAAAGCAGAGTAAGTTGAATAACACTGAACAGCTTAGTAGCTACTTCTAAAAGAGGATTTTAAAGAATAAAGCAAAGCTTCTAAGTTGCAGACTGCAATAATTGCAGAATGCCAGGTAATTTCTTTTACCAACAAATCTACAATTCGATTACTTGCTGCTTCTGGAAAATATAAGTTTGATTTGATTTTAGAAAGGGGAAGAATCTTTATAATACTCTATTACAGCAATACAGTGACCAACACAACTGCTGCAAAGACAAACAATGCAATTGAATTTACAGACTTGCTTTTTAACTTGTGCAGTATCTTAAACATATTAAACATTTATGTAAGTCTGGTTTTGCTTAGAAACATTTTCCATGACTGAAATATGCACCAAGCAACCCTTATTGCATGTTCCATTAACACTATTATAATGAAACAAAAAAGCCACAGAGAAGCAGCAGCAGGGAGGGGCTTTGGAAAATATAAAAACCTGCAAGCTTGTCCACAACATGTTCCTACTACTGACAATCACTATATAATACAGTCAAGATTTAAGCCTGCTGTCTCATTTAAATCTGATTACATATTAATAGTTATAATTACACCCAAGACCTTTAATGGTACTTTAAGTTTTCAAAACAGTATTAGTTACAATGACAAGTATAATTTTACAGGGTAAAGTGAATGAATAAATGTATTTCTGGGAAACATATATACAGACCAATTTATTGTATTTGCCAATGGACTCTGACTGTTCCATACAGCCACACAAAAATCAGAGTACATCGGCTTAATGCAGGATGGAGAAGTATATCCTCTACTGAGAAAAGACCTGAGATAACAACTTCAGAAGTGAAGTGAGAGCCAAGATTTTAAAATGAGAGAAAGACAGAGGGGGATGTGTGTGTGCAAATTCAGATAATTTATTCATTGAGTTCTTAAATACTCTAGTGCAAATAAGTACAATTAAGTTTTTCTTGCTGCACCTTATGTATACCTTCAAGGGACATTCCTATGAATATAAGCAAGAGCAGATTTGCAAATTACAACTAATACCATGAATGACTCTTTCAATCGGTAACATACAGTATGAAAAATGCTGGAATTTAAAACTAAGAGCAACACTTTGGTCTTTCTATCTTTTGAAACAGCATATCTTTGCTAAAAACCACTTCCTAGACTTAGAGGCTGCAGGAGAGGCAGTGCCGCATGTTCGAAAGCAGCACTGTTTATATGAAGATCGTATCCACCAGTTACCTGCAATCAATATCCACAGGGGCTCAATGTTTTGACTCCACCTAGCGGCCTCACCAAAATGAAAAATAAAACAAAAAAACTAGACACACCCTATTAAGGCAATACAAAACTCGATAGTTTTCCTTCAGGACAAGCTATTTGGTACTTGAATAACATGCCATACATCAGCGTTTCCCTGAAAGTCAGACTCAAGTGCTACCAAACACATACACAAGATAAGAGACAGGTATGGTTTATGCAAAGTTGTTAACAGTCAAGCCTCACACGAAACAGAGGTTTTTTTAAATTTAAATGATGTTAAAAAGCATTTCAAAACCAAATCACAATGAGTATTCAGCAGCATCTAATATACTGTACATTACAGTTGGTCTGTTTCAAAGGATGGACTTTAAAAAAAATTAACAGGCTAAAATATTTGTATTATTTAGAGACCCTTAATTATTGCTTGAAGTTTAAATATACTTCCCTATTGTTTTCAGTTTTGACTCACAGTTTCAGACAAGAAGTAACTGTGTATCTTATAGTAAAGCAAGGACAAAATCAACCAAAATAAGAAGAGAACTGGGTAGCACAAGGTAAAAGCAAGCACGCAAAAAAATGCCAAGACAGAACCTGAAAAGTACAGTTAAATGGCTCAAAACTAATCACAGGGAAATATTATCTCAGTAGAGCCAAAGGAATGAAACCATAACCCTTCAATACAAACCATCACTTTTTTTCTGCCAGACAAACACATTTGAAGTCCTTTTTCACTTTGCTTTTCAGTCCTTTCATCTATTTGGCTCTTGACAGTATATGAAACAGTAAATACATGCCCTGAATTCCTGGGTCATTTTCCTTGGAAAAATATTTGGCTCTGTGTCATAACTGTGTTTGGCACAGACATATCTTACTGTAGCAAAAGGACAGCATGCTCAGTACTTCCTAATTTAAAGTTTCATAACTACCATTAGAAACTGATTTTTTTAAGCTGCATTTGAAGAAATAGAAGACTATCTAGCAGCTTTTGACACTAAACCTTAATTTTGTCACCACACCTTTCAGAAAAAAAAATTCTCTGCAACTTAATGTACAGTGTACATTAAATACATTTTTAGCTCTTCCGATCTAAATGACTAAGTCAAAAAACCCACAAGTTATGCAAACACTTAAAAATCTTTATTGATACAATCATTACCTTCAGTGCTGTCCTCATGACCTTACTACACTGCAACAAATGTTTACTGGTTTTCCAATAGAATTAATATCATAAAACTAATTGAAAAGGTGCTCTGTGGCAGCTAACAAAAAGCCCGGACCTTTGGGAACTCATACCAGTGTGCTCAAACATGATACAACTTATTTATTTCTTCTCCCCTGCCCCCCAGTTCCCTCCAACAGTCTTTAAACAAAAGAAATTTTGAAACTGGTCTGACTGACTTTCATATAAAGAGGTGATTTCTACACAATACTCTGTAGTGGAACACAGAAGTGACAGGGTATGGTTTCTGCAGTGTCTGATCTCTAAAATTATGGTATCCATGGTTCTAGGGAAAAAGACCAGAACAAAACCTAACAACCAACCAACCAACAAAACAACATACCCAAAAAACCTAAACCACAAATTGCTAGTGCTACTAATCTAGGTTTCACAGCCATTCTGTGAACTGAATCCATGGTGTGACACAGACAACCTGCATCACAGTAACTTGCTTGAAGGATCTTAGTAAGGAATATGCTTATCAACACTTGCATGCAGACAGTAATTGTACTGTATTGAATGTGAGGCAGAAGGCATTCATTAGGGTTGTCTTATTGTTTGGTTCTATTATCAGGTGAACCGTGGAAACACAGCGGAAAAAAAAATTGCTTTTAAGGCCCTACAGTTCTCTCATGTGCAGCTGCATAAGCATATATCATATTTCCACCAAGCCAGCAATAAACAGCAAGTGAAGCACAGGCTGTTTAGTGCAAACAACACACTCCCTGGACAGTTCAGTACTTGAATGCAATCAGCTAATGCATGGGAAACAGCTTGTTGATTCTATCTGAAAGAGCTGGTACTGCAGGACAGAGAAAAATATTGAGGGTTTGTAAACACTTTCTTGGATTTACACCCAGTGCTAATCAGTTCAGCCTCTGCCATGGAAATATGCTTTGAATTCTTGCTAATCTTGTCTCATACAGTCAAAACAATGAGAAATGTTCTCTTGCCATCACTAGTTAGCTGGAAAACTGTGTCTTCACGGCAGATGATGGCCTATTCTCCCTTACTTACTTGCTTACCATTTTAAATCAGTGTTCTTCTTGGGAAGACGGTGCATGCCATATTCATTTCAGTTCTTGCAAAATCCCAAACAGCCTGCTCAACACCACAAATCAGGAAAGCAAATGAAGTCTGCTTTCTTCTCCAGCTTTTGAGTGAAAAGTGATTTAGTAACACTGTGCTTCCCAGGCTGGTTACAGGTTATGTGAAATGTTATTCCAGCATGATAAATATAGCAAAGAACTTTGCTCATTTAACATTTTACTGTAGAAATAAAAAGTGTCTGTTAAAGATGGAACTTCTCTCAGAGATGGTAAGAAAAACACACATGCCCTATAATATTTTGCTCAGAAACAAGCATAATTACCACCATCCTCACCTCACCTTCTCTAATCTAAACACAGATAACATTTACTGAAAAAGAGTCTCTTCTATGGAGAAAAATTTAGACTCACAAATCTACTGGAATTCTTTGAAAGAGTCACAATAGACAGAGTTCAGTTAATATAATCCATTTTATTTCCACAGACTACTGACTGCTGAGAGATGGGAAGGTAGATCCTCTTGCAGGTGAATGGTTTTAAAAACTAGGCTGTTAAAAATGGCTGCTTATTTTTCTGAATGGATTTATGTGACCTGTGGAATACTGCAGGGTTCCATGCAGTATTTCCATTCTTTCATTTATATGTCATCTACAAAAAAGCTTGGGTTAATGAAGTGACAAAATTTACTAGTCATTATTTACTCATGATAATGCAGTGTACTAAAGGCAGCCATAAAAAGATTAAATAGAATGTCACAACACAGAAAAGTTTAAAACCACTAATGAAGTGAATTTCAATCTTAATAAATGACACACACTTCTGACTTTGGATACACAGGATGAGCTGTGAGACGATCTAATTCTGGAGACAAAACAGTTCAACAAAAACATCAACAAAGAATTAGCTGCAAAGAAGGAAATTATAGGATTTAGTAGAGGTAGAACAGAACAAAACACAGAAATTCATTATACTGCATGCATGAGGCACATGCACACCACATGCATGTCTGATCCACCGAACAATTAAACTCTCTTGTCTTCTGTTCTCCCACTTGCCAAAACCTTTTTCTGTTCTACCAAGTCATCACAACTTAGAAACAATCAGCTACACTGAGCAATGGACTCCATTCAAAGTACAACTAAGACTGGGATTCTTCAGAGTGGACCAAAAAAAAAAAAAAGCGCACACAAGAAAGCACAACGGAAGAAGTACTTCAGAGATTTAAATGATCATGAAGAGGATGGAGAGAATGAACAGGTATCAAATTTTAATGTATAACTTCCAACATAAACAGTAAGAGACAGTTTCAATATAAAAAGGTATCACTAGACAGATTTTTGTACAATATAATAAGAAAAACTGGTTTTGTGTTAGAAGTCCCTAATTCCTAGACTGCTTTGAAAAGATAGTACTCAATGTACATACTATCTTACATGCTTTCTGAGGTACCTGATCTTGACCCCTGCAGAAGAAAGGTTAGACTTTTGAACTAACCCAAACTATTTAGAAAAAATCTTTCCAAGCCAGGCACTTCTTGCTTCATAGCAAGAATGATAGAACAGGTAAGTCCTCAAAAGACATTAACAACACTGCTTAGCATGGTCTAACTTCTGCTCCATGGATAAAATAAAGTCCACAAAATGCTTCCCAGCTCAACAACTTTGTCCCATCCAGTCCAGGAAATAATTTTGCTCTGCAAACTCTAACAGACAAATTGCTCTTCAGGAGCCTGCTGTGGTTAGAAAGGTGGTAGCTGTTGCTTTTGACCATTGTTGCAATACACAGGAGGGGTTAGGCAGTCCACAGATCACAGGCAAAGGCAAAAATGTCCCAAGGGTCTTGTCTGGCTTTTGCCATTTCTGAGGTGTTGGACCTGATACTTTAATGAAAGCAAACAGACATACTGTGGTTATAAGCATGAAATAAGAAAATTACTATGAAAGTTCTTCCCATTTCTTTGCTCTCCAATGTCATTTCTCCTTCTGCCTCTTCCCAACCTCGGTTTCTTGCTGGTTTTCTTCCTCAGCAAGAGAAATGTCAGTGTTCAGTTTCTATTCAGTGATGGAATAGTATATTGGTACCTTACGTAGTACAGTATGCTGCTACCTGTCTCACTCATGTACATGTATTTTCATATTGAAAACCTGATTTCAAAGATTTTCAAAAAAACACTCCAGAATTC
The DNA here is from genome assembly GCA_013397565.1 of Ptilonorhynchus violaceus. NCBI lineage: Eukaryota > Metazoa > Chordata > Aves > Passeriformes > Ptilonorhynchidae > Ptilonorhynchus > Ptilonorhynchus violaceus. Next base: position 217,345 of record VZRJ01007098.1, read on the forward strand.
ATGAATCCAAGAAAATTATTTTAGGACACTGAAATTATTTAAATCAGTGTGTCTACTTTTATTTTTTTCATATCTAAAAAGATTCTCATAAAGTAAACAGACTACTGTGCTTAATTAATCTAGCCTTTTTTTTCATGTATTTTATTGAATTAAATATAAATCTTTGAATCTTTTGGATCTGAATGGGAAAAACATTTAATTGGAAAAAGCCTCCTTCCCCAAGGCTGCCTATTTTAATTAAAAGAATCACACCTTAACATCATTTTATTCAATGTAAGACATGATACTTGAAACCTGCTAAGAATTGTCATTTTTATCTCATGTTAAGATGCCCTCGGGAAAAATAGAAGCTGGAAACCTATTCAACACTTCTGTGACCAGCTCCTTAACTTTTGAAAGTTAGAGGTCACTATGACACATTCGAGAATATTCTCTTTTATGAAACAATTTGGGCACACTGAAATGATGACTTGTGGAAAAAAAAAATCACAATTAATCAAGAGCAGAGATCATTCCCCATTCTACTAATTTTTACTTAAGGAGATATTCTCATTGTCCAAATGCAAACTGCAACCAAAGATAGACCTTTTATCTTAAGAAAAACTAAAAAACCCTTCCATCCTTTCCTTTGCTTCTTTTTGATGGAAAAATCTGTAAAACAAAGAGTCAACCAAAAAACGGAGAAAAGTGAAAATGACTATACAAAAAAAGGAATGTAAATGTATATTAGGAAAAGAAAATAGATGTGCACTTTATTTGGCACCAGAAAATAATCAATTCATTTTCCAGAGTAGGATCCTTATGAAAATATTCTGATTTTTATTTGCTATCTGCTAATACCCCATAATCCTAATCTGACATTAACAAAGGCTGTGAAATAGGGCAAAACCTGTACATTTTGTGCAGTAAGCACTCAACTATCATTTCTCAAAAGTCTATACGAGGCAACCATCTTTTTCATTTTATGCTGAAATTCAGTCACATTCTCTTTACACAATGTGACCCTCCTATTTTCATCTTTCCTATCAAACGTGGTCCTTTGGAAAAACTGAGATGCCAAAATAAAAGCAATTATGCTTATTTGTCTAGTCCACCCAGAACTGACTACAAGCCCTCTTCCACACCGGTTTTCCGGGGTCCATTTAGAGCTAATGTTCATTACGGAGGAAAGGAGTAATCCTCTATTTTAAAACCGTTCGACAGTATACTGGTACCTGTCTCACCCTTCCTAGAACGTGTAGTAGTGACACACCTTTTTATAAAGCTACTATAAACACACTGCCGGTCTCGCTTCTCATACACCTTGCTGCAGAGCCCCGCTGCTACAGCTGTATCCCTCACTCCATTGTTTTCCTGCCCATTTCTCCTGCAGGGAGCCTGACATTCAGTGCAAGGAGTACCAGGAGGAGACCTCGCCTCGCCCACCCTGCCCACCTGGAAGCCGTACAGAACGGAGCTTACGGCAGCGAGGGCAGGCTGCGGGAAACGCGTAAGCAGCCGAGGCAACAAACCCCACAGGCAGTCAATTTTCCTGCCCCATTGTCTGCCCGGCCCCTTGGAGCGCGCCCCGTACCCCCGCGGCAGCTCCCCCTCGCCCGGGGGGTCAGGCCCGGCTCTCGAGCGAGGGACGAGGACCTCGCGTCGGCCGCGGGCGGCTCC
>VZRJ01007098.1:219836-268517 GCA_013397565.1 Ptilonorhynchus violaceus
GGGCGGGGGGGGGAGGAATAGGGGACCGCAGTGTCCGCGGCTGTGCATTCCCGATCGGTGGCCTTCCCGGCTTTCCCCGACTCCGCGACGGGATTTGCCTGGCGTGGGTTTGGCCGCACATCAGTTTGCTCGTGGGTTGTGAAGAGAAAATAACGTAGCGAGAGCTGATCCTGATCTTGCCATTCGTTTAATGCTATATTTTAAACCTGCTTTGCCTGGACAAATGGATAAAGTTGTGCCCTTTTAAATCAAAATGGTTTAAGGAAAAATAACTCGGAAAGTTGTAACTAAAATTGTCCTCCAAGTTATGTAACACCCAGCTGATGCTGAATGGAAATCAGACTCAGCCAGTAGTGTCACTAATCAAAAGTGTGCTCTGAGATCAAGGTGTTCAATTTCTTTGTCCAAAGTGACAATAAACTACTCAGAGCACCATGTCACACCATAGAACACCTTTTGTGAAAGGATAACACCGTGTCGCACCATAGAACACCTTTTGTGAAAGGATAACACCGTGTCGCACCATAGAACACCTTTTACGAAAGGATAACACCTTGTGTGTCACACCATAGAACATCTTTTATTGAAGGATAATACCTTATCACACCATGGAACATCTTTTGTGAAAGGATAACGCCGTGTCACACCATGGAACATCTTTTGTTAAAGGATAACACTGTGTGTGTCACACCCTAGAACATCTTTTATGAAAGGATAACACTGTGCCACACCATGGAACACCTTTTATCCAAGGATAATGCCGTGTCACACCATGGAACATCTTTTATCAAAGGATAACACCATATCACACCATAGAACATCGTTAACATCTTTTATCAAAGGATAACACCGTTTCACACTGTAGAACATTGTTTATCAAAGTATAACACCATGTCACATCGTAGAACACCTTCTACTGGAGTGTGTTTCTTTATGTCATATTTATCATGGTGGCTTTCTGATTGGTTTTGACTTCAGCATGTGCTCCTACTTGCAAGTGTACATGTCTTAGAAATAAAGTGCAAACCATAAAAAACCAACTATAAATGAAAAATAAGTGGCTAAATTATTTTAGCCTTGGTGAACTTTCCTCCAGGAATGAATTAAAGAAAATATGTGCTTTTTTTGCCGATAGTTAGACTAGATTATTGTAGCAGTTTTCCCTAATCCATACGATTTCACCACTTGTTTCAAGACATCATGTTATTGAGCTTTCTGATGAAGGATAAGGTTTTGTGTATTGTGTGCACTTCTCTCTGAGGTTATTAGGGGGTTGGAATGCTGTAGGAATTCATTTTTCTGAAATAAGAGCTTCTGTTGTTTTTAAGACCTAAGAGAAACTCAGTCAATTTCAACATGTCATCAGTCAAGCGCTTGGTTTATGCAGTCATCCATTTCTTGAAAGAGCAGAGTCAGATGGATAGTTTCACTCCAGATGAACAAGAAAGCTTGGAAGGTAAGCAACAAAGGTGCTTTTATATATATGTGTGTGTGTATATATGTGTTTGTGTGTATATATATAATACCTCCACAGGTGTTACATTCCTTTATGTATAATATCACAGAAAGTAGTTGGAGTGATGTAAATGAAACTGCCACCAAATACTATCTGGAAATAAGATCATGATCTTAATGTTTCTGAGATTAATTATTTTAAGACATGTCTCATGTAAAAAATACTGTAAAGCTACAAATGTGTATTGCCTTAATTTGAGCAACAGATACTTTCAATCACATCAATGGCAGAGGTCTTTTCCAACCTGAATAATTCTATGAATCTAAGTTAAGCATTGCTTAACACTAGTAATGACTTGTGTATGTGTCCCACAAATTTTTGCCTGCTGATTCTCTCTCTCTTTTATGTTTGGTTTCTTTCTGCATTTCATATCTGTTAGTAGCTCTGCTGGTTACAGAGGAAGTAAAACAACTACTATATATTGGTTTTGGTTTATGCAAAGAACTCTTTCCTGCTTGCAAAAATTCTGTGTGATTTATGAGGGAAAGCTAAGACATCCTAAGAACATGGAAAACAAAATAAATGCTTTGCACTTCTTTTTCACTTGAGTAGTGGTTCCAAAGAGCACCCGGTAGTGAATATTTTCAGTATGGTATAGCTTCTATTGTACACCCAAGTTCATCTGTCTGTAGGCATAGCTACAGACAGATAGATAGACTTCTCTGTGTAGTTCTCTGTTGACAGACACTCATTAGGTCTTTGTAACCTTGTAATATTTGCTGTTCTCCTTCATACTGCTCTTTTTGCCTAATTCCTGGAGACTTCGCATCTGGTGATATCAGAATGTGGAAATTAAGGAAGAGAAGAATAAAGTCTTAATACCACAATAAGCTTTTCATAGCATCTCTTTAAAAGATCTCTCTACTGTTTCAAGCAGTCTTTTGTTGTGTCTGTCAGCCAGAGGAGGAATTTGGAAGGAGAAGTCTAGGACCAGCAGTGCAGTTGATCACTGAGTTCTGTAGAATCTTAGGTGTGGAGAGACTTTGCTGAGATGAAAAGCAAGTCCTACTTCTCAGAGTCATGAACTTACAAGATAAACTTGGAGTGTGCTTCCTTCTAGTGTCTCTCGGTTTTACAGTGTAGTTGTTCACCAGGGTAAACAAGAAAGAAACCTTTGTGTCATTATATTCAAAGGATAGTCCCAAAGGAATAAAACCCAAAAGATTTGGTTTTACATCAGAATCTGGAGCATTTTGTACATTTGAAAAGCGGCAGCTGTCAATGAATTTAACCTGTATCAGATTATGATGATGTTCAGCTGATGAAAGAAAACAATGTTTTTGGAAATTATATATAATGAGAGATGAAGAGATTTACTTTTGTTTTTATAATGAAACTGGTAAACATTGGGTTGAAAATTTACCTGATAACATGTCAGAGCAATCTTAGCCAATGTGTATATGAAAGAATCAATTTTAAGATTCAGTTTCCTAAATAAAAATATTACAAAACCTCAGTTGTGCTTAAATGCTAATGCAGAATGTACCATTTTAATACAGACCTGAAATCCTAATTTTAGAGCTGTGCTCTGCCACAAGCGTGGTACCATATGCTATGTGTTAGAGGATAAGAGGCAAGCATTCTGAAAAACAGACTCATTTTAGTTGTGCAAAATATCTTTAGTGCATATAGAGTAGCAATAACCCAAGTCTTACTCACTGAAGTGTTTAATGCTAGGTGGAGACATGAGGGATGAAAAAAATTGACTGATAGTTTTTGTTGGTACCTTATGTACCTACTTGGTGTCTATGAAGAGATAAAACATTGTATGATGAAGTGAGTGTGCCAAGAAGTAATTCAAACAGTTCCCATTTCCCACAAAGCAACAAAAAAAAGAGCTAGAACATTACAAAAAAAATTGAGCCTTTATAAAAATACAAGTCTAGGATGCATTCATACTCAAAGATAACCTGCATTCTGCATGTTTGAATTATATAGTAATGTCAATGAGAGTGTAAATTTCCTTTAGGAATTTTGTACTTGCTTGATGAATAAAAATGCCTTATTTTGAGAGAGCAGAGTAATTAGGAGGTAGACCGAAGAAATATATTCGCCTAGCATCTAGAGCAGTGATAAAAGTCTCTGATGGTTAGTGCTCAACCCTTTTGTATGAACTAGAAACTTCACTTCTTCCAAGTTATATTTTAGACTGTGTTTAAATTGCAGTTATTTCTCTCTTCTGTTTACAGGGTGGGGTTTTTTCCTCTCTGTTTCTCTCTGTTACTCTCTCTTTCTTCTTTTCTATAGCACCTATTTCTGTGGAATTAAAGCAAAAACTCTCTACAATATGCACAAGGCTGTGATTTTCTTCTTACTTCTATGATTGATGTGCCACAACTAATTTCTCTAAGGCAGTGTTTCCAAAACAGGAAGGCAGTAATGCATGTAATACTTGACATGGGGAATGTTATGTTTAAGATGAAGCAAGATGATACCAGGTACTAAGGGGACCTCAGCAACCCAATTAGTGCTCATTATTCAGTGATCCTGCATGTTGGCTGTGATGCCTTGGTGTTGTTTGGTGATGCAAACTTGTGTTTGGACAGCAAAAAATCCTGGAGCTATGTGGCACTGGGGATACAGAGCTGGGCTCCAGCATAGCCCAGGTGTTCCTATTGTCCAGATAGTGTCAGGATGTTTGTGTGAGCCACAGCTGTTCAGAAGGGAGGTGGGCATCTATACTGGTTTGCAAGGTGGTCACTTTAAGCTTCAGCCACCACTGAGGGCGAACAGATAACTTTGGCCTTTGAAATCAGATGTGGAAACAATCTTAGGTGAATAGCTTACATGGTGCATCAAGTCTTTCCCAACTCCCTGATAATATTGAGCTTGCAGCAGTTGACAGTGCCTCACTTGGATAAATGGGATAGGAAGATGCTGGCAGTCTGGCCTCCTGAGAAACTTTTCGGGTAAAAAACAAGTCTTCACTCCTTTGGCTTTACTGGAGGCAGGTTTCCACGTAGCATTAAAACAGAGTGGTTACTGGCCCTGTCACAACTTATTACATCTTCTGATTTGGAAATGTTGCTGTTTTGGCAATGTTTATTTCTATATGGGTTTCTGTTGTTGGCTTGCATGTTAACCAGTAGTTACTCTAACCTGTTGGTTCATCCCATAAGAGGTCTTAATTTTATTGTATCTGTGATAGATGGAAGGATTATAAATTCCATTTTTTACTTACAGGAGAATTATGGGAGTTCACTACACCAACTAATTATTTCATGAAAATGCTGAGTAGTAATAATACTATACTTGGAATTATTTTGTTTATGCATAATGTGCATAAACTCTTCTATATCATAGAGATTTGGTGTCACAGATTTAATGCCTTGAGAAAGATAAAGGAGAAGGTTGTATCTTAAATGTATACAAAATTACAAATGCGGTGAGGCATTCAGAAAAGGGAGTGCCTTTAGGTAAAAATAAACTGGCAGGGAAAATTAGGAAGTAAACTATTGCAAGTGGCTTCCTAGTAAATCATGTAAGAAAAAAAGATAGGTGTAATTCCACTACTTTTATTATAGGCCTGGTAATAAATACTATTAATATATATATAATTCAGAATTCAGCGTAATCTGTGTTTACTTTACAAGAATTAAGTTTTTTTACATAGCAGGAAAAAAAGGAGCTTAACCCAAATCGCTCAGTGCTCTTACTGAGTGATTTAGAACCTGGCAAACTGATTTATAAATTGTTGGAGCAACTAGTATACATATTTAACAGTGTGTTCCATTGTCACATGTTATCAACTTTAACTATGTATCATACTATACTTTTTGTAAATAATTCTGTTGTGTTTTTTTTTTAATTACATGTTCTAGGTTTTACTATTTATTTAACAAATCTATTTTCACCCCCCTTTCTGCCAGCTGTGACATAGAAGATAAAAACTGGCCTTACTGTTGTTAACTTTCAGTAATTTTACTTTTCTAATTTTGGGTCAGTGTTCAGTTTCATTATAAGGCAAATAAGAATTCAAATTATATTCATTATATTAACATTGAATTGAAAGTAAGTTTAAATACTAAAAATCTGTTTTTACTGATACTTAATTTGAATTCAGAAGCTCCTGGTTGTCTATAGTTTGAGTTTAAAAAGTCATCTTTCTGTTCAAACTCAGCTTTACAAAGACTCTTTTTTGTTCCTCCTCAGTTTTCAGTCTAAAACATTTAGATGATACACCTTAATAAAAACATTGTACTAGATTCTTAAGATTATTGGGAAAATAGTTATATAATTTGCAATAGTGTAAATGTGTATATAGCTATATATATATATACACAGAATTGTATATAGTAATTGCCATTGATCTTCTTTTGTCTAAAAATATGAGCATATTTAAAACATCAGTTAGATAAATGTCTTTACATTCTTTAGAATTGTTTACTGTGAGTCTATTTGTTTATTTCAGATTTGGGAGGGGCATTTAATCGTTACACAACAGAACGTGAAAAGATATTGCAGATCTATTTTTTATAGGAGAAAGGTTTGTGATTAATGCAGCATTTTATTAATAAAGTGTCTTCAAATGAATATATTTTGTTCCGAAAAAAAGAGTAAGAGTAGTAAGTATCTTGCCTTTATTCTGTACAGTTAAGACAAGCCATTTTCTTCTAGCTGTTATGCCACACAAATATATGCTGACTGTGTGCTTTGAGATGGGATGTGTGACACATGGACATGCATAGTTGTATTATGAGTTGTGGTGCTTTTGTTAAATCACCATATTTTTATATTAAAAAAAGAAGCTTTAAAAGACTGAAAGAATTGAAATAAAACTTTAAATTGGTTTAAATATATTGGCCAAACTATTGGTGGATTGTGTATTTCTTAGATCTTTTTCAGCTAGCCAATTCTGTGGGGATCAGGTAGGCTCTCTTTATTAGAGCTGCTTTTACTAGCTGAATAAGGAAGTGAGTCACAGCTTTATAAATAAATTAGTGAGTTATGCTTCTATTGAGAAACTGGTGACTTATTTTGTTAATTTTTTTTCCTGTAAGTTGCAATTCAGTGTCTGGAGACTGTGTTTAAGATTACCCTGGAAGATACTCATCTCGCATCCTCACAGCATTTGATAGAAATGTTCACAAATTCTATTCAAAAGGTAAGAATTTAATTTAGATTCCAGAGTTACTCTGCCAATATGTGTTAAGGTTTCATATTGGATACACAATCTTAAAGTGCTGTATAGATCAAAATGATGTGAAAACTTAAGGAAAATACCAAAAAAGCTAAATTTCCATAAAAGTTAGCATAATGAGAATCTTTTGGGGCCGTGGGAGGAATTAATTTCAGCTAGACAAGGACAATTCCATACAGAAAATTACTAAAGAGTGGATGCCTCATTCTCACTTGAAGGTTTTTATTCTTCATTTAAGCATTTTGCAATCCCCACAGATAAATGTCTGATGTGCCTGAGGTCATTCGTAGTTTGCTGATGCTTCTCACTTCTTTCTGAAAGTTTTTTGATAAAATCAGGGCTTATGTATTAAAGGAAAAAATATTTTGTGTTTTTCCTATACAGAATGACAGGCTGCCTCTCTCAGGTTCTTTACCAGAGGGTGCTGTAAAGGCTGACCAACTGAAGGATGAAGGTTTGTAATAAAAATAGAAATAAACTGCCTTATGCTCTTGCTATTTTTTTGGGTTATTGTGGGTAGTGATAGTGTATCAGCTATAGTATAGTATAACATGCCCCACAAAAAACCTTGAGCTTATATTCTCTGGTAACTGCTCTGTTGTAAGATGGCTAAGTGACTTGTTCCATCCAGGAGCAAAGACAATACTGTTGATTCTCTTCCTTTCTCTGGAGGTTGCTTAAAATCTAAGGGATAACATGTGAAGTTGGGAACATTCCTAAGTAGTGGAAGCTTTAAAGAATGAATAGCTATTGTTTGGCTGTTTGTGCATGGAATTGCTGTACAAGTTTCTACTTTTATTGAAATGGTTATGTGATGTCAAACATTGGTAAAAAAATGACCCAGCAGAAGCCAATGGAAAAATTCTTGTGAACTTACTAGGGTTAGTATTTCACATATGTGAAATTATTTGTATGCTTTATAAAAATTGCAGACAAGCCAGTTGTTTATCTTCTCTTTGGCAGCTGTTGTTGCTGTTCTGTGAGGAAAAGCAGCTGTACCATAGAAGGCTTTACTGATGCTGTCTAAGAAGGAATCCATGTTATTCCCCCCTCATCAGGGGAATAGAAAAAAACATGTAGCACTGATAACTGTTATGAATTGTTATGGATTGATGCTTTATGAATCACATTATTTATGACCTGTTAGATTTTGAGATAGTCAAGTTTTATAGGAAAAATAAGTAAACTTCTAATTGCAAGGCAGATGTAATCCTCTCAAAATTTCCATAATAACGTGGAAAAAGTCGTACTGTTTTTGAAAATGAGTTCCATGTCTCTCTTACCTTAAAACTGGTCATCTGTAGTCATAAATGCAGTGCACTACTGGCTCTGAAATCAAGTTTTCCTAATTCTTAAAGTTGCTCTGTAGCTCTTTAATTCTGAGGATGAGAGCTCAAACATGATTAGGTCACAAGTGAAAATTAGTTTGTCAGTTGTAACCTACCTGCTGTGTGTGCTGGCTTTTCATTTTGCTTCGTTACTGCCAAGTCATGGAAAGTGAAGAATACCTCTAGGTCTCAGTATAGTTATTGAACTGTAGGAATAGCTAGCACTTTGCAGGTGTGGGTGTTACAGCTGTTTTAAATCTGTGACTCCTCTCTTGTCATCTTTCAGCCCACAAGCATTTGTGAAATAGACTGAGGAAATGAAATTAGTGTGTGTTGTGTGTTATATGTTAGTCTTTGTGTGGTTTTACTAAAGGAATTCCATGGCTCACTAAAAAGAATTGAATGGGTCTAAACTTGAACAAAGGACCATTTCAAGTGTCAGCTGTCAGGGGCATTAGTAAGCAGTTTTGAACTGCTTGAAATGCCTCTGGTTAATTTCCCATAATAATATTTACACTTACTGTCCTGCTTTCTCTGTTGTATTGGTCCTCCACATATTCACACATGTATTATCTATCACCACTATCATGCTTTTCAGTTACGAGTATTTTCCAGTCTGAGTTAGGGAGATAAATTAGATAACTTGGGAAGTCCGTTTGACCTGTATTTTCTATAATACCATAATTCTGTAACTGTGATTTCCTCATTTCTATCTGTATGTCCTTACCAATGGAATAACTTTGTAGCCATCACCCTGTTCCTCCTCTAGTCTCAAACCAGCCCTAGTATTTGTAGAAATTGGCTAATGAATGGCAAACCAAAATCAGGTAGTTGAATTTTCTTTCTTGGCCCTTATAGAACCAGGAAGTAATATACCCTTCAGATTAGTAAATACTTGAATTTACTTGCCTAACCTTGTATATCACTTGACACTTTGGCTTATTACAAGCTATGTAAGAGCACGAATTATGTGCAGATTTGTATAGTCTAAAGGTGGTCTGATCCTAAAAAGTTCTGTTTTATTAACAGCATAATTATAACAATAGGTAGTATTTTCAGTATAGAGGACACATGTTCAAAAGTAAAGTGATTAGTGTGGTTTTTTTGTCTTAAGAATTTTTGTATGATATTAGAATAATATCGTTGTTTTTCCTTATCTCAGCAAAATCAGTAGATCTAGCTACTTTTCTGTTTTCCTTTAGCAAGGTTGCAGCTGGAGAGAGAGATAACGAGAAGGGTATGCACTGATACTATCTCCAACTTAGCCTTGTACCCTGGGTCATCTTCAGACCAGTATCAGAAATTCTAACATTGATAGTCATTGCTGCCATTTTTGTTTTAAAGGAACACTAACTGCTGCAATCTTGCTGAGTGCAGCTAACTTGCAAGATTTTTTTGTCTGACAACAGGATTTAATGTACAGATATTTACCTTAGAACAAAGGAAAGCTGTGTAGACAGTGGGCCTCTAGAAACAAGTAAGGTATTTTTACATTTTGTGCGTATTTTGAAGGTATACATGCAGTTATGGTTTGTTTGCCTTCTCACTGGAAGGGATTGCTGACTATAATTACAGTCTAGTATAGTGTTATTAGGAAGATGTGATTTTGTACTACTTTGATGATACTTCGTTGCTTAAATCTGGTTTTGTTCATTAAGCTCTCCATGTTCACAGATGTTTTAGTAGTGCAAGCCTGGAGGACTGCTTGCTCCACAGTCTTGTTTTCTGTCAGAGATAAACTGTTGCACTGACTGAACTTTTCTAGCCTTTGCTTACGCAGTTCCCTACATCAGTAGTAACTTATTGACCTATCCCTTGACTTGTTTATTTTAGGAGACGGTTTAAATATTTGGCCGAAGTACAAGGAAGTCTGTGGAAGTCTATAATTTTCCTGACCATTTCTTGACATTGCTAGGAAATCAAGACTTCTGTAGGACCTAGCAGGCCCAAAATCGATAGTTTGCAGGCCCATGGACAAGTTTGGGCACTCTGAACTAGAGTTTTTTTCTTCACTACTCTGTCATTGTGAAAGAGAGAAACTACTAGGATTGTCATGTGTTGGGGGCAAAAGAATGTGTCAGATGTCTTTTGCTTTGAAAGACCTTAGGCCAGAATTTTATGTCCATAGAGAAGTTATATAAATGTTTCTAGAGGTTTTTTTCCACTGGACTTAAAAATATGAAATGTGGAAGTTTTTTATAGAGTAGAAGTTCTAAGCTTCCTTGGTGAGAAATTTTACCTCTGAATCATTTTAGATTGCTTCTGCTATACATACTTTTCATTATCTTAATGAATTAATTATGTGGTATCACAAAAATGGGGCTTATGTGCTCAATTTTGCCTTTGTTTGATTTTTTGTGTTACATAGATAGTTACAAGCAAGTTGTTGGGACATATAAAAAATGAGATTAAAAAATTAACATAGCATGTAGGATTATTCGGCTTCCAAAGATAGTTAAGACTGATGAATCTATATTAGAGTGGAACTGCAATTACAGTGACACTTATCAGTAAAGTGATCTTTGCTTAAAATAGCTGGAAAGTCTGAAATAACAAGATGAGAAGAGGAAGGTTTCTGTGATGGACTACAATGTACATAATAGACTTCACAGACCTAGTGAATATTTTTATTTGCATTATTCCATGCCAATTCTGTGTAAAAGAATGTATCTCAAAAAGTGCAGTCATAACTCACTTATGTAGATGCTATAAGTTAGCTGCTCTATTTCTTTTGTCTAGAATATTGTATCAACTACTTAAGAGCTTTTTATAATTTATTTCAGGTAATAATCATATGAGAGAAGAAAATTATGGTGCTGCAGTGGATTGTTACACTAGGGCTATAGAACTGGATCCAAACAATGCAGTCTATTACTGCAACAGGTAAAACCAAAATGGTACACACCTTTCATTCCTGAACTTCATTAACATAAAGCTAAGTTGTGAAGTAGGTCAAAGTAACACAAGGCTAGAAACTCCACTATTCAGAAATCTATTGTTAGATTTGTAAAATTACAGTGAAAATGAGCTCATTCAGCATATCTGTATCAGTTAAAGGTGTAATATGGGCTTTAAAATTACTTTCAACTCTTGAGATCAGGTATAGTGTGTAGGTTGTCTATATTAAATTATAACATAGGGTGTGACTTTCAGTCTGTTGAGAGCAGTAAAAGCCTTTTTCTCTGGTGTTCTAGTGACTCAGCTGCTGTCTCTATCTCCCCTAGTACTAGCAATCTGTGGCAAAAAAATCATAAATGTGGGAATACCATTTTGGAGATTTTCAGCATTTTATAAATACTCAGTATTTTTATGTGTGACCTGTTGAAAAATAACAATGCTGCTGTTACAGTTTCGTTATCTAATCTATTCTTTACCATCATGAAGACATAGTGATTTGGCAGCAGATAAGCCTGGAAGGGCATGTTAACCTAGTCACAGCTGTGTGCTCTTGCAGAATACTGCCTGGAAGACCAGCCAAGGAGCAAAGGCAGTCTCAACTGTGGGCCCAACTGGAATGAGCCTGCCTCTAGACTGCCCACATTATTAATTCAAGTATATAGGATATATTAACTTAAGTGCTGCCAATCTGGCCTTGTGGCACTGTACCCAGTGGATTACTCTGTTTTTGGAGCTGCGCTTCCATTACTCCAGAGTTTTGTTTGTGATAAATACAAATGAAACATTCAGTGTTTAAAGGCAAGTATAAAGTGAAAGGAAACGTGCATTTCCTAACCTTTTACATATTTAAGATGGCAGTTCAAAGTGTAAATCATCTATTTTCCTTGTGAAAACACATCACATAAGTGACTTCAGGTATAAAATGGAAATATCAGACCAGATTTAAAAGCTTCCCAAAAATCACTGGAAATTCCCTCAGTAGAAGGGGCTTAAATGCCAAAGCTGTAATTGGCAAGAGCAGAAATACTTTATTGTGTGTTGCATCATCACATACCATATTTGTGAGGACCAAACTGAATCTTGATGTCAGTCAGTACATTACTGTATGTCATTATTCAAAAGAAAACAGGAGTTCTTGGAGTCTTGTGGATGATGTAGTATTTGAATAAGTACATACCTTAATCTTATCTTTCTTGAGTTTGTTTGGGAGCCATGGGGACATACTTCCTTCAGTTGTATTGCTTTTTATTCACAGCAGTGCAAAAAAGAGAGCGCTGAGATGCCCTCAAAATTTTAACTGGCCATATAAATCTTGTGAACATGGAAAAAACATTTTCTGTTCAAACACATGTGAGAGTAAGCATTGCTGCCAGCTTTTATTTATAAATCTTCACTGGCATCTGTGGAGTTGGACAAGTGTTAAACAGTCTAAAATAGATATGCAGTCCCATTCAGAAGACATTTTAATTAAAGTCAGAAAAACCCATGCAATTTGGAGGTAATCACAGGAGGATGGATTCCTAATAGAAAAGAAAAATGCCTTATGCAATGAAAATATTGTAATTTCTTTTCTATTTTTTTAACCAAGGAAGAACAAATTAGAGTGGTTTGAGACCTTTCACACTGGCAAAGTTTTGATTATCAGTGTGTTTCAATGTCCTCTTTAATTTGGCCAAATCTTTAATCTTATTGTATTAATATCTGCAATATGTAGTATTTCTCCAGAGATACAATTGTACAATAGAGATACAATTGTACAACAGAGATACAATTGTAATTTAGTAATTCACAGGTTATTGAGAAATGTTGTCATGATTTACCTACAAGCATGAATTGACTTCTAAAAAACTAAGCAGGGAAAAATCACAGCATTCCTTTGAATGGCTGTAAAACTATACTTCTTGCTGGAAAACACCAATTGTATAAAATCCTTCTCCTTAAGCAATGATTTTATGTAAACTACTACTTGAGAGTTTCACTTCTTGTAACAGGTTTTATGATTTTTTTTTTTTTTGGGTATAGTCATATGCTAGATCTAAAACAGTTCCTCAGAACTATTTGTCCTTTGTGTCCTCAGAGGTGAGCATGTGTTCTCCAAAACCATAGTCTAGCAATGCCCTTATGCACACACTTACACTTAACTCATAACATTTGCTAGTCCTACTTCATTAAAGAAAGTTAAGCATTGCCTAAATAGTGAATGAAAAGTCAGTAAAATTAAATAAGTCATAAACATGGAATATCTAGGCTTGGGGATTTTTTCTTTTATTGGTTTTTATTTTGGTTTTTTTTGACAAAGCTTTCTCATTTCCTTACTATCTTTCTCTTAGGGCTGCTGCTCTAAGTAAGCTCAACAACTTCAGGGAAGCAATAAAGGACTGTGAGAGTGCCATAGCAATAGATCCAAAGTACAGCAAAGCATATGGAAGAATGGGGTAAGCTAATAGAAATCTGAGTAAACACTAAATACCCATGTGTACCTCACCATGGATTTTCTGAACTGTGTGGATCCAGGTTGTTTTACTGAGCTGACATTCTTGTTTTGAAAGTGTAGCAATTTTCTGAAGATGACCCTATCGGACTGTCAGCTCTTTTTATCTATGTGGTTGATATCAGCATTTTCATCAGATTTCATCACTTTTTCTTTCAATTTATCAACTTTTCAGATTTAGTTTAGGAAGTAATGATGGTTTTTTTCTACCTCCTAACTGTTTATAAGTAACCAAAATTCTGCTGTTGGAACAGTGACTCTGTTAATGATGCTGTTAGAGAACTGCACTGGAGCTTCACACTAGCAGGAATAAAAGCTTAGATTTTCTGTTCAATAGCTCTTTGGAAGCAGATATTTCAGCAAGACTAAGCTATGTCTCTTTGGTAGCTCTTCTCAGTAATATGAGAGATTAACTGTATATATAGCCTCTTGAGGTTGGGTTTAAGTGTTATCTGAAAACAATGTCAGGAATATTCTAAACAGGCTGTTGATTTGAGTGAAGGGCTATTCTTCCAAGATGTCTAGCTTTGCATTTTCAATAATCAAACACATTGTGGTTGTGGACTTAACGCTGCATATGGCTTTGGAGGTTATATTTATACCAGTAAATTAAAAAATGCTTGGGATTGTTTTTTGGGTCATTTGGCACAAAATGGCTCATGTCCATGTTATTAATATTTACTTTGCAGTATGGAGTGGCCACATCCAAACAACCTATTGCTAAACTGCATTGGTCTGTGTTAAATTCTGAACCGTGCCCTGAAACTGTCTGTAACAGTTCTTGTTGGCCTGGGGCAAAACCATGCAGGGGACATTTATTTTAAGATAAAATATGATGGAATTTTATCACTTGAAAACTTTCCACGATAGAGTTCATTTTACTAACACAAACATAGACAGCTTATGAGATGATTAATTAGTTTTGAAATTTTAGGTTGAATTGGTTGTTGAATTGGTTTTATTTTATTTAACTCTCTTTAGATTGTTTCTTCATATAGCACAATCCAAGACCCCTCAATTTAACTGATATGAAGGGATGCTACAGGCAGATTTAATTGGAGATTGGAGGTTATTTTACAGTTTGGGTGTAAGATCAATGTTCCTTTGATACACAGTGTAAGTAGGACCATTCTCAGGCAATCAAGATTCTCTTTATTTGATTGTCTGGTTATTTTAATAGAGGACATATTCTGAGCTACAAGCCACTGCTTAATTCAGCAGATGAGTAAACATTTGGCATAGGTGGAATGAGGAAACCAAGCTTGTTCAGTAATAAGTGAACCCCCTCCAGTGCAGCAGCCACCTTCTCAACAAAAAGTCCTTATGAAAAACATGTGTTCTCTGACTGCGTTATGGAGGCGTATCAGTTTTTCTCAGAATTTGACAGAAATTATTTAAATGTCACAGAAAGATGCAGAATGCCACGAATATACAGAGATTCCCATTTTAAAGTGGGAATGTCAGTTTAAGGTGATATTTCCAGCATGACCCTGGAAGATCACATGTCTGGATAGAAATTGTGAGAAAAGAAATAGTTGCCTGCTGCTCTCACTTGTACTGTATTCCAAGAAACTTTCTCTGTAAAATACTTTTTCTGTAAAAAGCACTATTGCATCACAGAAGTAATGGATTGCATTTCTTGTCTAGTCAGAAACTATTTTTGCAAGTTAATGGGCCAAAAGGGAGAATGTTTTTTATGGAGGTAATTGAGTTAAGAGAGAAAACAGTGTGGGTTCCTTCAGGAGCAATATTGGAAACTCCTGGAGTTTCGTACTCTTACTGAGGGTAATGACTATCACTGATGTATCTAAAACACTGAACTTGTTTACATGAGACAAAAGACCAAGGTCTGTCAGTGGGCATAAGCACAGGTTTATCAATCCAGTCTGTGTAGCTCAGCACACATCAACAGGTGAACTGAAGTACTAAATAGCTGAATGTGCATTATACAAATCTTTTACAAAATGTGGAAAAGATCAGTTTAGTTTTTTGATCAGTATAAATTAAAAATACAGTAGAAGATAGAATAGAAACTGCAACCAGATGGACTTCTGGAATAGTTCAAAGAAAGATGATGTTTTAGATGTAGTAGCTAATCGAATTTGAAAACAAATACTGTTTAAAAGTAGTAGGTCTGTCCTGTGCTCTCATGAGCTGCTGGAGCAGTCTTCTTCAAAACATGAAGCAGGTTTCCCTGTTACAAGGGTTTCTTACAGCATCTTACAGATGTTACTACTATGCTGTATAACCCATTTGTCAAGTTGTTGAAATACAAGATCTGAAAGGAAAACCTTTGCATTGATCCTGAGATAAAAGTCCATTATGCTGAAACTTGTAGGTCCAGTATTTTAATATAATAATAACAATAATATATATTTTATTTATAAATGTGCAGAGATAATATAACTATTACATATATCTTATATTTAAATATTTAATATAATAATTATTTATGAAATTTTATATATAATATATATATATTAAAAAATATTTGTAGGTCCAGTTTCTTAACACTGCAGAACTCACATTAAGAGTATCTTTGCCCTACCTACCCATGTAAGTTTCTAAATAATCTTGTGGATCAAAAGAACTGGAAAAAAACACTTAGAGCTTATGCAAAAAGTCAGAGATGCTGCATCCAGCTTGTCCTCTCAAAATACAGACTAAGTCAATTGATGATACCCAGGAATTCTTAATGAAACTTGCATATATATATATCTGAAACAGACAATGCAAGATATGTTCTTGAGGGATCCCTTTGTCTGCAAAAACAAGTGCTTAACTAAGCAGTAGTACCACAATAGCAAAACCTGTTTTAATTAAGTGGTCAAGCTGAAAATCAGTTTTGAGATACTGTTTTACTTAGAACAGAAAAATGTATCATTATCTTTTGATGATCATTTATGTTCTAACCAGGATTTCTTTATTTCACATTAGATTGGCTCTGAGCTCAGTGAATAAATACGAAGAAGCAGTTACCAGTTATCAAAAAGCACTGGATCTTGATCCAGAGAATGACTCTTACAAGTCAAATCTGAAATTAGCAGAACAGAAACTAAGAGACGTGTCCAGTCCTGTAAGTTAGCTCTGTATCTATTTATTTACAATAGTTTTAACTGGGATTTTGTAGGAAACTTAGCTTCAATTGCAATTTGTTTGTAGACTGGAACTGGACTGAGTTTTGACATGGCAAGCTTGATAAACAATCCTGCTTTCATTAGTATGGTGAGTATATCTCCCAGTTTACGTTATCCCATTTTTAAAACTGAATTTTTAAGAACAACTCTTGTTTAATAACACAAGTGGTTTTAATGATTATTATTATAGCAATGGTTTTATTACACTGAATTTCAACTTTTCTACATCATTTTACACTCAAAACAAGAAGTGAAGCATAAATTTCTGATAATGCCTGTCTTATTTCCAGTTGATTCTGTTACTTATGAAAAACAACATACATAGATTAGCTGTGCTGTTTTTATATATGGTATGATAGTAAAGCTCTTGTCAACAGCATGATGAAAATTTCTTTAATTCTCCACACAGCAGTTAACAATGATACAACGACTAAAGTAACTCTGTTTGGGGAGAACTACCCAAGAGACCTTTCTATTCTTACTCTTTCAAATTATCCCTAATAACCTTAAGTGTTCAAACAATGACTATAAATAGCATATAGTGCTATAACTATTCAGTATATATAAGCTTCAGTACAGTAAGAAATTGTCTATTTCTCCCTCAGTATTCTTTCTTTTTCCTGCATGGCTTTCTTAGCTAAATGGAATTAACTTTGTAGAATGGAATTTGGAGAAAAAGAAATTTGGAGAAAAACAGACAAAACAAACACAAAAAACAAACCCCAAACTTATTTCCTGTAAGAAAGCAGTTAAAATTTTACAAGCCCTCTGGTAGCTTCATTTGAACAGGACATTTCAACCAGTGCTTTTGTGTGGAAGTGCACTGCATTCAAAAGAGATCCATACATCTGGTTTGATACCATGGTCCAAATAATAGAGACATTAGGCAAGGAAAGAGGGAGTGAGTTCTCTGATGGCATTCATGATTAAATAGCACTGGAACTCTGTGTACCACTTCAGTGGCCAGAGGATGTACTCTAGAAACTAACCTGTGTCCGTTTAGAATCAATGATGTATGGAGCTAGCTTTGGGGAAAGGATCTTTTACATTGTTTCCGAAGATGCCTAGTCAAGTAGATAGAACACAAGGCATTCATCCAGGAATGAATGAGTTATTTTCCCAAAGTGTAGTTACTTGTTGTTAAGGTAAAAAAACTGTCTAAGCCTCACAGTCTGACCTTGAGAAAGTTGCTTGTAACCTCCATTTTGGACTCCTAAACTGGATCAGGCTTATTACTGATGGAAGAAACGAAACCAGAAACCTGTATTAACCATAGAATTGGCCTGCATTTGACATTTTATATCCAACTATTAACGAGAGAAAATAGTTGATTTACTTTTGACTTACCTGTATATGGTGATATTTTCATCAATAAAATGAATACTGGATATATCTGGGTTTTGTAATACCTTTAATAAGAGAGTTAAGAAGCACGTACTGTGTTGTGCTACTGGTGGTGTATACAGACACTGATTTCTGTAGGAATTAGATTACTAATGTTGAAATATCACATGGTTTTTTTCTATAGTATCAGTCCATAGACACCCTTAAAGTATGGTAAATGCAATGTAATTTTAGAGGTATCTTATGAATGAGAAATTGAAATAGCCTCATGCTTACTACAAAATAAGAAGATATGCAATTACCACAGAAGATATATGTTACCACAAAACCATGCTACAAAGTAAGTCCACACTCTGGTTTACTCCGAAATATTTTGTGGCTATAATCTTAACTGTTAATGCCTGGTACTGATAATAGTTGCAAAACTAATTTATCCAGACTGGGAAGCAACAAAATAGACTTTTCTCCAAAAGGTCCAGTAGAAAACCTTTGTCCTTGAAATTCTTCAATGTTTTGTTTGTTTAGTTTTCTGGTACTGGGTGTTTTATGTTTAATGGCTTCTTGTCGTATTTTTCATGTCTGAATCTGTAACCACTATTTTTTCTTTAACATGTAACAAACTGTCACAGCTTTATTTCCATGAAATACATTGCTGTAATGATTCTTTTTGCTGAAGACCATACAGCTTTGTGCATGCAAACTTAATTTTGTAATAAAACATAGAATACAGCATGTGGGGTTTTTTCACCATGTTTTTCTCAGTGGTACCCAAGCAGTAAATGTTTTATAATTTTGGCTATATGTTATCTATTCTAGGCAGCAAACTTAATGCAAAATCCTCAAGTTCAACAACTGTAAGTATTTAAATGGGGTTCCATTAAAACAAATGTCTTTAGACATTTGAATTAATAAAAGAAATACAGTACTTACAGCTATACTTTTGAAATATAGATATATTATTGAAAATGTAATTTTATTTTGGCTTGCTGTAAATAAAACTACTGTAGTTTCTTCTCCTTGCAACATAGCTCCTTTCAGCCATTCAAAAAAGAACTAGGGTGTGTTGCTTGCAGTAAAGGTCCCTGCACACCTCAATACCAAAACTATACTAACTGTTCCAGGATGTCAGGGATGATGTCTAATGCCATTGGTGGCCCTGCTGCTGGGGTTGGTGGCCTGTCAGATTTGTCCAGCCTGATCCATGCGTAAGTAAGAACTGCATAGTTTTAACTGTCACATTTGTAGCAGGATAATTGTGCAACATCTACTTAAAAAGGATACAGTGTCAAGCAAATTATACTGTGGCCTATTCCCACTGCTTGTTATTAAGACTGAGAACTTGAAGACTTATTTGCCGGGATCTTGTTTGTTTGCTCTGTACATTTCCATCAGTTGGAATGACTGATCTGCTGTGTGCTCAGCTTCATGCTCTGGTTCTCATACATTCTAATTTTCTAATGCCATTTACTAAAAACATTCCTTTAAATCTTTAAGTGCTCCTACATGGGCTTTCATGTTGTGTGGATAAATTTATTACCTGATATCTCAGATACTAGTTAGGAAAGCTACAGATTTACTTAGCACAGATCAAACCAATTTCTACTCTGGCAGCCCTCCATTTAAACAAGGAATGTTTCAGGGAACTCAGTATAATGAAGAATAGTACCTTTACAAAAAACAGGACCCAAGTCTTTTATAGTATAATGATGATAAAATCCGTCTGCAAGGGTCTTCACAAAAACATGCCATTTACTTATAGGCCAAGATCTCTTCAAGAGCATACAATTTTACTTTATTTCAGCATTCTAGACGATTTCAAACTATTTTTAAGTTTCACCTCTTCAGGGCAAAAGTAATTTATAATTTACATCACAGACAGAAATGTATCCCTGCAAAAAGCAAGGCCTATTCTCACAAGAAATGTGTACTACACAGACATCCATGAAAATGTGGCTTTCCTTCAAACTGCACTGTGGTTTCAGGGAATCTTGATAATTTGATACTTGCACAAAATGTAGAAGTTACAGAGAAGCCAAGCTAGGCTCTTTGTGAAGTTGTGTTTTTTACTTACTTGTTTTTTATTAGTAAATAAGTGTTACACGTATCTTTTACATGGAATTAATCTCACCTATTAATTTAACTCTTAAGCTACAACTGTTACAGAAATGGATCTGTTACTACTTCAATCATGCAAGATATAAAGATGTGATAGTATGCTTGCTTTCTACTAATGACATCTTGTTCACAAGTACAACTTGGCCGCTGCACACTGTATTTCTGGAGCAGTTAACATAAGGTTGCATGTCAACTCTAAGAGTAGTTACTTTAAACAGTTAGAGTGGATCCTCTCAAAAAGAAGGGAATAAATCACTGGAGCGGATGTGTTGTTTTACCATAAAAGGTAACATATTTTGTAAGGTAATACTTTTTTCTTCCACATTATCAAGTAGAAGTAATAGTACTAAAGAATGAAAATAAATTTATTATGATAATCCTGTTTGGAGACACTTTAACCAGATGAAGTCATAATACTACAAATACCTTAAGACTGTAAATCAAGATACCTTTAATCTTAATTTTAATGTAATGCACGTTTCAGCTATATTGGGATATTCTTTTTTCTTACAAATGCTGCTTTCATTTGCTGATTTCACTTAAAACTGTTCAACACAGGGGGCAGCAGTTTGCACAGCAGATACAGCAGCAGAATCCCGAGCTCATAGAGCAACTGAGAAATCATATCCGGAGCAGATATTTGAGTGGCGGCACTGAAGAACATTCCTGACTTCAAGGAGTCATGTGAATTGGAATGATACATAGCCCCAAATTGCATACCATAGTTAGTAGCAAAAGCACCATTGTAACTCTTCTGCTTGAATAGAAGACAGAAAATTCTTTGTGTGTGTTTGCAAACAAGAATAAATCTGGTAAACAGATCTCTTGCACATAACTTGGAACATAGCGTTTATGTATAGTTACTCTTCTGAAAATTAATACACTGAATAGGTGGTTTATTAAAATCCCCAAGTCCAACTCCTTTCAGTATGTGCATTAGATTGACCTCCGGGGCTATTGAGTGGGGAGGAGTTTTGTAGTGTGCTGATCTTGCCTAACAGCTAAAACTAAAATGCTAGTGTAAAAGGCATGTTACTCATATGGTGAGAATCATGATGGCTGTACTCCCTGAAACAGTATTGAAAAATTGAAACAATAGGCCTATCTGATGTGCCCTTTTATAATGAGCATTAAGTTGTGTTGGAGTATAGAGTGTACTTAAAACTCATGCTTGAGAGGTCTGTTTCTTTAAGCCTGTGGAAGGGCCATCATGAGTAACAGGAAATATTTTTCAACTTCACTGGGAAGGAGAGAGGGAGATGACTGCATATGAAGGAGTACCACAAATTGTAGAGAAAGAGAAGACAATAATTCTGTGTAGGATAATGCGCAGAAATCAAAATGGAACTTGGCTTGGGAAAGGAAAGAGAAGTTTTAGGCTTTTCTACTGCCATGTATACCCTCACATCATGATGGTAGCCCTGGAGGTCAGCGTTATGGCACTATGTTCCTAGGCATGGCAAGCTGTATTACATTCCGTATGTATGCAGTATTTAATATAAACTTAAAATTCTTAACTGTAATAAGCTGAAACTGAGCCTGTGACTGTACAAATAACTAGTACTGAAAATTTAAAACAAAAAAACTGCCTTAGAAGGATTCTTTTTCTATTCTTGTGTGATAAATCACTGGCTTAAACAATTGGGGATTTTTTTTAAAGTTTAATTACACATATCTATCTAAAATGATGGTTATATAGTCAAGTTAAAGATTTTTCCACTCTATCATATTTGTTTCTTGCTCAGCTAATCTTACTCTTTCAAGACTGCTGCTCTTGTGTATTTCTAGTATGTTAACTTTTTTTACTCTGCTTGCTGTTCACACTGCTTTCTGATACTTGTTCTTACTCCAGGGAGGTTCCCAAAACACTTTCCTCTTTGTATATCTAAACTAATTTGAGGAGCCAGCTTTGATTTCTAAGACAAAGTGATCTCTCATGGCCTGTTAGCCTGGAGAAGGTATGTGAGTAGTAACAACAGACTCCCAAATGGAGAAATACACAGGAACTCCTGAACCTCAGACTTTATATCTGATTGATCTTGTGCTTATAAAAGAGCTCTTCCAGTAGAAGCAAATGCAAAATTTGGGGCTAACTAATGTACTTGATTCTAACAAATTATAGTTGTGCATCTATGGTATGAGTCTTACCCTACTAAACTAGAGATAAAAATGCAGCTGGATCCAAGGAGAAATGAAAGGATTTGGAGAAAACACAAACCTAGGAAATTAATATTACCATCTGTTTAATAAAGAGGTAAAGTTTACTATAGCAACTTAAAACAATTTTAAGACATTTCATACTTTATTGAATAGAGCTTGCCTATGTACAGCATTAAAATGCTTTTTAAAATTCTCTAAGTTGGTGTATCTGCTTTTTTGAGGCTGTAGAGATACTTAAGCTTTACATTAAATACATTTCCAAGTAACAGCTTCTGACTTTACATCTAATGACAAGAAATAGAATCTCTAAAAGGACCTTTTTTCAGAGGTAGCTCAGCTCCTGAATCTAATCCCTTCAAGGAAACTGTTCCTTAAGTTCAGTTACATGGAGTAGGGCAGGATACCATTTAGAAGAAAGACTGATGAAGGCTCTAGGTGGGCTACAGTGTACAAAATATTACTCGGAATACTGCATTGTGTCAGGAGAGAAACATTGCACCTAGCATGTATCTTGTTAAACTTCACAGTTCCCTCTTAATTCTCTTTCATATCTTCAATTGCTCAAAGTGTGTTTCAGTAACTTTGATGGGGGAACCAATAAAATCCATGGTAGACTGGACAGCTCTGCCAATATCTCTCTAAAAAGTGAATTTATTCTTCACAACAAAAGTGAATTTATTCTTTTGCAACAGCACTGCTCATGCAGTCAGTTACTTTTCTGCTGCAAGACAGTGTCAAGAATTTCATGAGAGTCCTTTAAGAACTACAGCATATGTTAATATTCAAAGAGTGGCTGTAGAAGTTGTACTGTCAAGTATAAGCTCTATAGCTTACTGCATTTATGGGAGAACCACCCCCAAGGTTAAAGGGAATGAAGAATTGGTTAATTATCTGAAAACTACTCTTGAAGTCATCTTCACAGAGTTGTAACTTTCATTTCACATGCTACGATATTGTCATGTTTAGGTTTTACTTCAGATAATACAGAGTATATACTAAAATGTTAATGGCATTAGCTAACCCTTCAGGAATGCGCTACAACTGACTGGCACAATACTCATAAACATTCTCTGTTGCTTGTGTATTGACAGAAAGGGCTTTATAGCCTAAACAAAAAACAGTGAAACCAGCAACAAGAGCTATCATTACATGCTTTTCCATTGAAACCAGGAACAGAGAGATCATTTATGCTAAAGTCTGCTTTTCCTTGAATTGGCTAGATTGTTTCAATCATGCAACATGTCTTAATCACAGGGTGTGGAAGGAATCTTTTCCTGTTGTAGTAAGTGCACTGTATCTTGTGCTAAAATTTTTCATCCTGCTAGATGAAGTGGTAAACCACAATCCCTGTAAATACTGTTTTAATTTGAGGTCAATTGCAGTTTATCATTCAACTGAGCAAATACACATTTACACCTAATCAGTTTTGTGTCATTACTGTTCCATCAGTGTATAAGTATGACAATTTGTTAGAGAAGAAAATATTTTGCAATCAGTTGTAAACTCCTGTAACCTGCTTGCATGGGAGTATATTCTTCTAACTACATCTGATCATAAAGACACCTAATGAAATAGTCAGCTTAGAAATTGTTTCAATTGCGCTCTTGGTTTTGTAACAAGTACAAAGTAAAATCACTCATGCATATTGAGAAAGAACTAGCCCTGCAACTTTGAATACACTGTTTCCTGGCTACAGAAAGTCATACTGGCATAATGCAACTTGTCTACTATTTCTGTATCTCTCCTACCTCTTATTGCCATCTGGTTACATCTCCTTCAATTTGTGTAGTTTAACTTGAAGATATATTATAAATAAAGTTATTTACTTTTTTGTCTGTATAGTTGTGGTTTTACTGGTTTAATTTGTTATGCATCTAGATGTATCGCAGATGACAGGTAAATTGCATTCTTTAAAATACCTGTTCATGTTGGTTGCATTTTATTACATTGGCAGGATGTATTTCTAATTTACTTTTTTCCCGTATGGACTTAATTCCTCAATATAGGTAGTAGCTGGTCTTGAATTTATCCAATACTTTTGAATTCTACACTTAAAGATTTTATAGACAGGAAAGCCTTAAGTAAAATATTGTCAAAACTAACTAAGGTTGCTAAGTGCCAACATGGTAGCTGAGAAATACAAGCTGCTGATTAGAATCCTTAAGACTAGTTTACCTAGTGTTAAAGTAGGAAAGACAGTTGCTGTTTTATCTATTACATGGCTACCTCTGGGTGACCATAGGCATTTCAGCCAAAAATATTTCCCATTTTTGTCAGAACAGAGCTAGGGAAAAGCACATTTTAGTGCTTGACCAGGTCCTAAATTTCTTTCTGTATATACTTTGGAGAACTTCATCTAAGGCCGCAATGCAGGGGTTTTTTTGCCTACTTTTTCTTAAAAATCTATTTAAATGCCTCTGGGATGGGAAGAATAATTGGCACCACCTTATTTTAACAATAAAAAACTACCTAACTTCTGCTGTTTTAGTTTTCAGTTCCCTGCTAATTGGAAAATAACACGCATGTTCACAGCATGCCCTGTCTTGCACCAACACACAACTCTGCTCATGACAGCAGATAATTGGGACAGATTTGCTGTATTGCTTCCTCTTCAAAGACTGAGCCACAACCAACACAGTCTTTTGGCTTATACTCCACTTCCTAGCTCCTAGTGCCTCAACAGTGCCAGCTGCACTCTTTCATCTCATACCTTTATCAGGCTCTATTTCTTATGGTTATGCACGTACCATGCAAATACACTGCCATGCCAGGTACCCCAAATTATTTCTTTTAGGGATCTGGATTCCAGGAACTTGTTCTGTAAAAGGTCCGTTTCTTTTAACTGAAGCAGTTTTGTCAGAACCATGATTTTAAAAGGGTTAAATACTTTAAAAATAATTAAAATAAGAAAAATAAGTACAAATTGCTACTATTATCAATCTCATCCCCCTGTTCTGAGGTGATGTAAATGCAATATAATTTGCTAGATTTTAAAACATTCGAGAAATGCTCAGAGAAATTAAATAATCATTATTACATTTACAGCTATATAGGGATTTGGTTTTGTTTGTATGCATTTTAATAAAATTGGACTGCAAAAACATCAAGAAGTTGGTCAAAAAAACCCAAACCCAGTAAAACTACAGTTTTTCTTCAGCTTTGCTTGACTTCTGAAGAAACTACACAGACTTGTGCAATATCATCGTACTCGTATGTTCTCTTCAAAAACGTGTCTGTAAGTCTTAGACCAGAGACACTCTAGAAAGGGAAAACATTTATAAGAGCTGTTATTAGAAAGAACTGTTAAGATTATAAAACACCTATTTTACAACAAAACTGTGCTAGTAACTTACCTGTAATCCCTGCACTGAAGACAACAATGTAAGTGCAAGATGGAGGGATGAACTTGGGTGCAGCTTTCCAAGTTGCCTTCCTGAAACTCCACACCAGTGGATGGAATTAGTATTGCACATTTCTAAAACCAGGTCCATAGTCCTTTCACTGCTAGAGGAAATTGAAAAACAAGAATAAACCTGTCGGCTTTTTTAAGTATTCAAGGACTGCAGACATGTAAAAGCTTGATTATTATTCAGGTTACTATTAATCAAGATTCATAAATAATTATAAGGTGGCAAGCAAGAGTTATTGTGACACACAGTAATTCACTTGCAGATAGCTCTGTTTGACACGAACATCCTGACATGGTTTAGCAGTACTGGATAGCATAATACTGCTCACATTTTGGATGGACTACAAGCTTTTCATGAGCAGTATCTGCAGGCTAGATACATGCTTTAGTCCCTGGCCTCAACTTCTATTTAGAATTACTTCATTGAAACGCCACCCTAAGATGATTTTTGATTTAAATATGAGGTGCAATCTTAATATTGCAGACAGATCCATGGAATTCCTGTACAGATTTCTGGCAATCTCCTAGTTCAGACAGTATTAACAGATCATGATAGAAGTTTTTTAGTTGTTGTTGTTTCTTTGGTTTTTTTTTTTTAAATCACTGTAATTCACAAGACATGTTTCAAGTAGTTTTGTGTTGCTACAACTCATAGTAAAGACCAGGTTTAAATTGTTTCAGGAGAAAGTATTGAAACATGAAACAAAAACAGCCACAACTTACCCCCTCAGGAAAAAGTACAAGAATCACATGACATTGTTACCTGCAATTTGTTATTTTACATGTAATGTCAAAAGGTTCTTCCAAATTCACGGTATCTGGTATTGTCTCCAGTGAAAGCCTTACATCGCCATAACCAGGAGCCTGGAAAGGAACAAGAACCTATATTCTCAGATATTGGGTAGTGAAGTTGAAGTTTTTACTACTCAAGTTTTTATTTCTGGGAAAAAGCTTGGAATAAGAGAAATCTAAAGAAAGAAGTTTGAATAGCCATATACAGTTCCTGAGAAGATCAGCTTTATTTATGTTATTATATAACATCTACATGGACAACATAAGTAAAATTTTCCTGCATAAACCCACCACTATTCCACATCCTAAGAAACAAGCAAAACTGCCGTTTCAGTCCTCTATGCCTCTGACAAAATAATTAATTGCCATCAGTTAGAAAGTCATGATATGAAGTCTTGTCCATTATCCATGAGCCAAACACATTTCATATAGTCTACTAATAAGCTTGTAATAAATATCTTAGTTACTGAGCTGATTCAAAATGGTAACCTGCAGATGAAAAGCATGTTTAGATTTTCATTCCCCACAAAGGACAGATCATAAGGAAAAAAACAGGGGTGAAAATTGTCCTGCCTGCCAAGGCTTAGTTGTTGTACAGGTTCCAATTCTACCGATAAAAGGATGCTGTAGTTAAAGTTATATTTATAGCTTAATTGAAAGATATTCCCAAAGAGGTCCAGGACATCAGTGACTGATAGGCTGGGAATGGGTTTTAGTCACATACAGTTCACTACAGACTAATAACAGATGACATTTTAGAAAGCATATTAAATTGGACTTTAGAGTAAGCAAAGGGATGTCAAACCAAGAGGGACTTAGATTAGTCAAGCAATGTACAATTGGAACCTTGCAAGAAAGAGAAGTAATTATTCAGCACTGGAAAAATGAAAATATGTTCAGCTGTATTAGGTGACAGGGAGGAATTGACTGGAAAAATTATACTCAGCTCCCTCATCAACAGGTAGTTTTCCATAACATTAGGCTCTTATTTTACCAGATACATTAAGAAAAAAACCCAACAAACACAAACCTCTAATAACAATTAAAGCAGTATTTTGGAGAATAAACTTAGCAGCAGTTAACCAAATCAAAATAGGATCAGAGTAGATGAGGCCTATACTGCACCACACCTGTTGAACTTAAAAATGAGATACCTCCAAGAACTGATGATTAGAGGTAAAGGCCTTGAAGTAACACTAAGAAGAGTAACATAGCTTTTATTCAGAACTGAGGTAATTGCTCAGATTATGGAATCAACTAGATGATTCCTCACTTGTGCTACTCAAAAATAATGTTCTTTAACTTCGACCTGGTTCTAGGCTGCTCCTGCACTGAATGCCTGTGAGCAGGTGGAGCACCCTTGGCATACTGTGGACATGCATCTGCCCGGTTTATTGTCTTCCAAAGAGAATGTAATTGTGAATTCCAAGACCAAGCCATATTAAAAAAAAAAACCCAAAAAAACCCAAGCAAACAAAAAACCCAACCAAGAAACCAACCAAAATCACAACAAATTATGGTATGTGGATACCTTTTTCAAAGGTACATTTCTGATCTGAACTGTAACAATGACTGAGGGACACAGTAAAGGTAAAATTCTGGGCCTGGGTGAAAAACAATGGTTATAGTGCTGGCAAATGGATTTAGGAGGAAAATGATTAAGGGTGAAGTTGATGCCTTAGGATTTTGGCTTTTATATTTTTCATATACTTGTAACCCTGCAATTCTTCGTGTATAACTCTAAAGCTCATATAAAAGTGTTAGCTACTGCCTTTAGACAAAACAATCCATCTTCAGGCCTGGACATCAAGGACACCCTAGTGCTTCAGGCCCAAGATATGTAAACAACTGTTGATGAAGGGGGGAAAAACCTGGGGGGAATTACTTCATTACCTGGGGCTGTAATTGGAAGAGCTAGCCCCAATATGCTAATGGACCAAACTTTTATAAGTATGGACAACTCATGACCAGTTGTCCATCTTGTGTGGTCTACCCTGGGGAGAGGACCCCAGGGGTTCCTCTTCGGGTGTAGGCCCCCACCCGCCCCGAGCAAGCTTTGACTGCCCTGGATGTACCTGAAGGCCTTCAAATAAACACCACTGCTTTTAACCTTTTAATCTTTGTCAAGTCTCTCTCTCTTTTAGGTAGTGCCGATAAGGCATCCAAGTCTAGAAATGAAGTAATCTGATAGCACTTAAAAGATGAGGAGAAGGAAAGAGGGAGTTGCACTGCAACTCAGAAGGGAAAAAACCCCAACTACTTGCTGCTTTTCTAAAGACAGATGTTGCTCAATTACACAAAATAGTTAATGTTTTTCTGTTAATCACAAGGCCCAAAACTGATGTGTGACCAAAACTAATCCTGGACTGTTGAAGTGTGTGCTTCACATGCAATTCTCAAAGGTTCAACAAGAAGGGATGCAGAGTGAGACAATACTGATTTAGGGAGGGGAAAAAAAGGTCTTTAAAGAGAAATGATAGGAAAGGTCAGTTAAAAATGAAACAGTTTATTGTTAAAAAATAAACAAGTTCCAAAGTAACAGGAGTCACTAGGTTTACAAAAAAGGGCAGTTTCTAATTTGATGGGGTTATACACATATTTAACACCTTAATGAAAAATCAAGAGAAGTTTCAGTGACTTAGTGACTTTTTAGTGACTTTCCTGTGAATTTCCAGGATCCAAGTTTGTTTGCCTACCAAGTCAATGTGATTTCCCTGCAGAACTGCTCAACATACTGTAAGATGGAGACTGGGGAAAGGACAGAGGTATAGACACAATTATAAACTTTGTAAACTCAGACTAAGATTCAATTGTCAAAGTTTTTTTAACTACTCTTCCATATGTCTCTCACCATCCTCAACTGAGAAAATGCAAGCCAAGTTTAGGCACTAGAGTAGAAGCTGTGCAGCTGACTTAAGCAAGCTAGTAATTACAACTTAAAATTCAAGAACAATTTATAAATCAACCCAAATAGGATAGACTCAATTAAAACTGTGGACATAAAAGATAAATATTATCTTATGCATAAAAAAGTGTTACTCCAAGCTAAAATGTCTATATGAACTTAGGAGCAGAATTTCATGTCAAGAGTTGGCATAGTTAAAGGGGTTCTTTTGTCAGCTTGTTGCCAAATGGTATCCAAGCAGTTAATTTTATTCTAACAAATGTATTTTGCAACACTGGTTACTTGATTCTGGCAATTAAAAGTTCTCAGTCCATTACGTTGTCCACACTTACTGCAGAAATATGTGAAATAACTCTCTAATACATACAGAAACCTGTGAATAAAACATGAGGGTCAGAAAGTAAGCACTCACACTTTTCCAAGTCATTATTAAATTGTTCATTGAGTTTCCTTAAGAATGAATGCCTATTAACACTTAAGTTAAACTTACCATTCTTTGGAGCTGGCTAGTTTGCAGCCTTCCTCGTTCACCCAGATTAGTTTTCCACACAATGTCTAGTTTACCAATCACTGTTACACCTTTTATCACTCCAGCTTTCTCTGCAAATTCTTGCTTTGGTTTTAGACAGTATAAGTACTGTCGTGTATCCATAGGTTGTAAGTAAGTCCTTGCGCCAAAAGTAGACTCACTGAAAGGAAAAAAAAAACACTGGGTCTTAATTTAAACAGTTATTTTGAAGAAGACTTAATGCAACATTTTTTCCCCATCTCTCACCAGTCTTACTCTGTGTGCGTGTATGCATAGTTTATTAATGGCAAAACACATAGAATATTTTCTGTTTTCACAACAGAAAACAACTCTAGAATTTACGTAGCACCAAGGACCGTGGGGAAATAAAAAAAACCTGTTCTTCTGAGCCAGAGAGAAATAAGATGGAAGTACACTCTACTACATTATAATTTATTATCTGGCATCTTAGCATTAAAAAAAAATGCTGGTAATTTTTCTTCTGCTATTTGTTTTCCCTCACAGTAAATCTCAATGTCATGAGACTAAGATTCCTGTTCAGGACAAGAACCATTACAGCAGTTGCAAACACTTTGTAAAAACAATGCTTCATTATGCTGCAGGTGAATCCTTCTACAGGCAAAGAGAAGGCAATTTTCACTTCAGCCCCTACTGCAGAAACACTCAAACATCACCTGCTCCAAAAACCCAAGAAACTGCAAAGTTCAAACAGCCAAAGTTAACTTCACAAGCTTTTGTATCCACAGTAGTCAGTTATTCTGGTATTAGGTGTTTTACTAAACAAAATTTAATTTATTTCAGCATAACAAATTTTTATATTCTAAGACACTATAAGGGTGTGCCACTGATTCATCTTGACTGCTGCCTTGCTAGAACATGATTAAAACAATTGAAAACCGTTACCAGTTTATTGATAGGAAGCAAGGACAAAGTCAGATGGGTCCTATAAGGGTAAGTATATACACAGAGATCAGGTCAAAACCAGATGTGGGTTAAA
Organism: Ptilonorhynchus violaceus; assembly: GCA_013397565.1. Taxonomy (NCBI): domain Eukaryota; kingdom Metazoa; phylum Chordata; class Aves; order Passeriformes; family Ptilonorhynchidae; genus Ptilonorhynchus; species Ptilonorhynchus violaceus. Next base: position 250,598 of record VZRJ01007098.1, read on the forward strand.
TTTTATATAGGAGATACTGAAAAAATAGTATGTTTTCATGTTACCTTGTTACAAATTATTTGAGGATTAAGCTGGAGATTTCTCTACTAGGTGGAATTACAGATTTTTAAGAATAGTTTCTATAAAAAGAAAACTGTAACAGATTTTCCAGTTGAATACATAATAGGAATTTGATCTTTTACTCAAGCAAAGAAGTACAATACTCCCATTATAGACAACTAACTAATACTTACATCTCATGAAATCCTAATACAAAGAGTTTCAAAGTCAAATGTGCTGAATCTGAACATACCTTTCCCCTCCTGTGCCAACTGTGTTCAGTTCTGCAACATTGTACATCATAGATGGCTCTAAAGAAACCTTCTCCATAAACATTGGAGAGGTAGTGATATTCTGAATTTGAGCTTCCAGAAACACTTCATCTGTCTGAAAAAAATCAAAAGTGCAAGTTCATGAAAATGTGATTAGTGTTATTAAAAAGAGTATACAGTCCTATTATTAAAAAAAGTCACACATGTTTAGTTCATGCCTGCAAATCAAATTAATTAATGCAAGAAAAAACCTTAATCCCAGTAACAACAGGAGCAAAAGTGTTAGTCAACAGGTATCTTGCCAAACAATGGATGCGGGATAATTTCGCTATGTTCTATCTATTGCTCATTTGTAAAGCATCAAATCATCACTTCCCAAGACTTTCATAAACTTCATAGCAACTCAAGATTTTATCCAAATTATTTAAAAAATAGAATAAATGATAAGGAATTCCAGTGCACAACAACATGCCATGCCAGATTACTAGTGCATCAAGCTATATAAAAAAATTAAAGCGTGTTGTATTTTCTTTAGCTGAAGTAAAATAGTTCAGGTACACGCTGAGATTTTACTATTAAATACTAGCATTCTAGCTAAAATGCAAAATCCAGCCCCCTCTCTCACTCAGCTGCACCATGCCAAAGGTTACCAACATTGTGTGCATCCAACAATTTAATTGGTGCTCTACTTTCAGAGCGCCTGAAGCTAATGCCTCAAGATGGTATTGAAGGGCCAATTCTAGTACAGAAATGAAAGCTATAGACTGTTAAACTTCAGAAAATGAAAAACCATGGAACTACAGATGTTTTTGCCTCACTTTTGTGGAATTGCAGACCAGTGAAGTCACTTTAAAGTCTCTAGAGGTCCCAGAATAGAATAATTATGGAAGGCTCAGTCTATTAGAGATATGAGCCCCTGGAGAAGTGAAAATCAAAATTAAAGAAGTGCTCATTAAAAAAGGGGGCATGGGTACCAAATTTGCATTTACAAAAGAGTTACTGATTCAGGCCATTGGACTAAATGATTCTTGTAGGTCCCTTCCAACTGAAATAATTTATTCTCCAGATTCAGATCGAAGGAGTTTTGAGTATTTTATTACAGTAAATTTTTAAAAAGTACTTTTGTGGGGGAGGTTGAAGGAAAGTTACAATTTCTTTTTAATCAGTGTAAATAAATCATTGTTTATACAAACAGAGCCCTGCATGTAAATTACAAAACAAAATTGTGACAAAATAGCCAAAATATGTTTAGTCTCAAAAAAATTGTGTTAGAAGGAGAAATACAGAATGCCTGTGTAACATTTTGTTTCGCCTTATGAACACACTAAACACAAACCAGCATATGGAAAGTAATGAAAACTGCACCCTCCATGGGTTACAGAGACACCTCATGCTTGCAGAACCTAGAAATAACCCCAATGAAAACATGGTTCTCAGTAATCATTACTACTACCACCTGACTGTCACTTAAATTGATACCATTTATATCCCATAAATCCATTGCTCAAAGTGTCCATTTACCCAAATTTTAGTTGTTTTCAAAGCAGCAACCATAGGCAGAAATTAAAAAAAGCTAATTTGAAAGGGAAAAAAAACAAACAAGCAGCATAATGAAAAAGCAAGTTAGTTTTGCGTTATTCCTGATTTGGTTTAATATCACACGGTTTTAAAACAAAACTCTTCAAGATATAGTTTCTTTTAGTACAAGGCACACCTTAAAGTGAAATCAGACTGCAGAAGTAATATACTAACTCAATCAACTGTTACATGCAGTTAAAGTTGTGAAGTGCAGTTCCAGCTAGCCAAAGGAAGGAAGAACATCCAACTGCTGCTCTCTCCTCAAACCCACTGTCTCCACCAAACAGATGTGAAAAGTTCTGTCACAGCTTACCCAACCAGTGCTGCAGTGAAACCTACATTTCCATGGGTCAAAAGCAGAAAAATTTTAGAAGGAAGTAACTTCTGTTTTCAAATAATGAATCTAGTAAAATCTTGGTGAGGTATTTTATAGGAGGACCCCCACAAGCAAGAATCTTTAACTATCAAGTTCTAGTTTCAACAATGGGTATTAAAGAAAGAGCTAACCAATTAATGATTATGATTAGCTGCACATAAAAAGATGAGAAAACATCAATTTATGATATGCAGGACAAACATTGCTTTTCCATTATGTTTGTAAAAGAATGTCAATAACAAGCACAGAGACAGTTAAGCAATTAAAAAAGCATACATATTTATAAAAAAATAAATAAAAATTACCACAGAACTGAGGTCACTCTAATGGGAAAATAAAAAAAGAACACATTAGAGAAATTAGGGTTAAATGTTAAAGAAAAAGGAGGCTAACTTCCAAACAAAATGCATTTCTGCATTTTTTTGCACCATTTAAACAAGATAGCATTAGTAAGACAGAAACAAATAAAAATGGATGCAAACAAAGATGATAACTACATTTCTAACAACATATAGCTTGTATGGTTACATGGTTTACTAGCTTTGCTTCAGAAACAATCCAAAGTAGAGCTTAAGGCACACAAGTCACAGACAAGATATGGCAGAATAAACTGACTCAATTAAAGAGAGTTAGTTTTTGAGCAAGTTTAAAGTTTGTCCTGAATTTAAATCCATGCAATGGGTTGTATATGAAATGGAAAAACAGTCCTTGTCATCTTACAAATAATTTGAAGTATCCGCATATATAAGGTCTCAAAATAAAAATAATGTGTCCTAGCAAAGCTATAATGTTGCAAATTATAACAAAATTTGGTGTAAAATCATCAGGAAAAACTCTTTTTTGAATATCCATCAATCCAAAGACCCAACTTTATTTGCAAACTTTGTTGTCTGCATATTTGCCTCCCTGTGCATGCTTGCAGGAACAGAACCTTTTACAGAGCCTTTTCCAAGGCACATTAAAGTCAGTGAGAGAGTTTCTATAAGTCAGGGCAGGTAATTAAATCCCAGGATTGCAGCAGGTTAGGACAACCGGGCATGTGTTGTATGCAGAAATTTTAGTGATCAACTCCATTTGGGTGCTACTGCAATATAAGCAATAAGCAAGAAGATTAAGGTTCAGCATCGTTCCTTGTCTTAGAAGAAATTATGGATTATCATTAGAATATTAATAGAAAATAATTTTAGTGACAGGCATTATGAATGGACAGCATCACATTCGTAATATTAATGATAACAGTTTAAGTGGTTAGTCAACCTTTAGAGATCTTTATTAACTAATAACTGACACGTACCACTTTTTTTTCTCCCCTGCTCCCAGGGATAATGGTCAGGATGAATTTCTTGGTGCTTTCACAGCAATGTAGTATCACATACAACACCTAACCAAAGACTTATTTCTATGTTTTTAAAATTTAGTGGAATTCTATGGTCACAAGACATAACAACACTTCATATACTTTCAGAAATTAAATTGGAGTGCTACTATACCAGTTTGCTAGGCAAATGAAAATTGCTTACTTAGTATCATACAAAATCTTTTTAAAAAAATGTTTTTTCAATCAATCTTATGGGTAAGATGGCAATGGGAGTTGCATAAATTCATGAACAGGAAGAACAAAAGGCATCAAAGAGCCTTTTAAAACCTTTACAAAGGAAAAAAACAAACAAAACCCAAACCCACATGCACCAGCTCCAACACCAAAGCTTCTCACAGACTTTTGCCATGAAGCATTGGTGGCTAACTGAGAGTTAATTAAGATCCCTATCAAGACCAGTCAGTATAACAATTTTGAAAAAAAAATAGTATCTTTTATCCATGTCAAAAGTTTGCCCAGAATTTGACTTAAAGAGGTTCTAATTTCCATTATCATGAAGTATTTCATCACAAAATTTGCACATTAAGTATAGAGAGACAGCAACATTTAAGATATCTGTCCCTCTTTTCCCTACCACATACTTTGGATCTGAAACAATAATATAATCCACACACTACACTGACGTTTACTTTGCTCCCAAAGGAATTATCTCATTTTTTAGGATTATTTTTGTTCTTAAATCACAGAAGAAGACAATTCCAGACATTCTCACTTACATGTAATAGCAGTTCTATAAAGCACACAACCAGTGGTATGTGCTTATGCTCCAACCCTACTCAGGTATCTCACACCTGGTCAATGCATGGTTTGAAGCCTGTGGCTGACATATATGTACCAAATTCCTCCCATACATAGCCAAAGACACCTAAGTATGTTTAAATAAATATGCAAGGCATATAGAATGTCATTTAGTTTTGAAGCACTGTGTATGACCATCACAAACCTATAACTTAAATTACTGAACTGAAGGTCATAGTTACATTAGGGAAATTTAAATTTAAGTAATTTAAATTTAAATTTTTCCCTCTCTGATAAATTGTCATCTCCTTTATGAAAAAATAATCTCCCTTCCAGTAAGTACTCTATCAGCCTAAATATACAAGAAATAACTGAAAGTATTTGGGTTAATGGGAAACTGGAAAATATGCAAAATTGTCAGTCAATTACATTAAAGTCCTGACATGTCTGCCTTAGTTACCATCTCTTTTGTCCCTTCAACAAAAAGTCCAACTCCTTTTAAACAAAAAATTATATATCTACCACCATTTTTCCCTTTGGAATTGATCACCTTTCTCAGACAGGCATACTTACAAAGCATTTTGAATTTAATCTAAGTAATAAACCCAGCACACCAAAATAAACCTGGATACACACAGTTCTCACCTCTGCATTGTAGAATTTGGTTTTCACATCTAGTGGTTTAAGAACCTGAATTAAATGGAAAAAAAGGACAGATTGACAACTGGTTTCTCAGACAACTTCAGCATAGACTGTTTTGAAGTGCTATGGTCTTTTACTAAAAAGAATTATTTTTGGTTTTGATCTTACACATAACAAGTGCATGACAGAATATATGATACAATCAACTCAGAGTATATACTCGCTCCTTCTTACTTGTGCACACTTGGCTGCTTTGCTACTAAGCAGTTTTCTGATACTGTAAACAAATAATTCTCCATCTACACACTGGCCTCATGAAACCGCACAAATCCAGTACTCTTAAGTAGATCTAGTTCTTTAAAATAACATCATATCTATCCTGGATTCTGAAGTGGTCTGCATTTACCGTCAACTGTGAGCAAGAGCTATCTAGTATTTAAAAGTCCTTCAGTGCTCTGCAGCAAAAGTTACTGAGGGCTTCTCTAAAGGTAAATGAAACAGAGAACTATTCATGTGTCTCTCTTGAACAATAAATCATTATTAGCCTTCACTTCCTTCTTGAAAATGCAGCTGTTTCAAGAAATAACACCCCCACAATATACAAAATAAATAAATAATAAAATAAATCATATTAGTCTCATGAGATTCAATCAGCAAAAGCAAGCCACTCGATGATATTAAAGATGATTATAGTATTGGTTCTTCAGTGCTTGAATTTTGTGCATAAAGCCACTGCAGTTAACACATTCAAATATGAAATGTACATGAAGTGTACTGAAAGAAATAATCTGTACTTGTAAGGAAACAAATTTAAACTCTGTTGCTGAAGACACTTCCGTTTACACAAGGAAACTTTTTTTGTTTGCATGTAAGTGCAGTGCATGCATCTTGAGACACGTCTAATGATCCAAGTTGTCAACAAATTTTTTAGCACTGAAGAATTCAAGATCAAAAAGTTGTCTTCACAGAGATTTCTGCATTTTAACAGGCAAAAGTTCAAATCTTTGAAGAATTCCTAACTACCTCTCTCTCGCTAGTCAAAAAAAAAAATTAAAATTTTAATTTAGGTCTTTGTTGGTTGAGCGAGAAGTTTTTCTGCCAAATATTTTCCTTCACTGAGCTTTTTATTAATCTTCTTACATGCTGATTTTTTCTCTCTCTTCTGATAAATGAAGTCTTTCCATTCCTTGAAGTAAATTTCAATGGGCATTCCAGTAAAATACAAAAAATTATTGTAAGGTTCACAAACCAGCCCTCAAAACCAAACAACCAAACCCTAGAAAGAATCATTCCTTCTCCATTTAAACATAATACTGTTAATTACTTAGAGAAAGCTTTGGGACAAAAAGGCAGTATCAATCAGTATTAAACTACATAAAAAAGAAGCTGATTAAAACCGACTAACACCAGTTCAACTTAAAAGATGCTAGAAAATATAACTGAAAAATCTGAGAATCTGACAAAGAGTACTTTTTTTTGTTATAAAAAAGCTGATGGTATGGTATCTCAATCACTAGCAGCCATCAATTCCCACTTCAAAGACATGGTTCAGTTTTATTAACACTTCTTTTTGTTTGTTCTTAGATTTTCTACCAGTGTCTCCATGTCAAATTCAAAAAATAAGAGCCTTTTTCTCAAAACGAATCAGAGAGTATTTACAGAAAGTGTAAAAGTATATATATACTTTTTGAGAAGCTCTTATGCTTACTTCTTTGAATGAAGGGGTTCACATTTGACAGACAGTTGGCTTTAACTAATTTGGCAATTCACTAAAGATGAAGAAACTCTGCAGAGATGCTACTTTAAGAGGCAGGGTAACACAAAAATTTGTATGGAATCCTGTTCCCTAGGATTGTCAGTAAACAATTGACTAATCAATATCTGGCACTTCAAGGCCCACAAGTACTAACAACACTCAGGTGGTTTTTGTAATGCATGGCAATTTAACCTTCTAAAGATTGAAATTCTTTTTTCTGAAGTATCTAGACAGAATACCAGAAAACACAAAATGCAATCACCTCACAGAATCATAGAATATCTTGAGTGGGAAGACACTCACAAGGACCATAAAGTCCAACTCCCAGCCTTGCATAGGACACCCCCAGGAATATGTGCCTGAGAGCATTGTCCAAATGCTTCATGAACTACGTCAGGCTTGGTGCTGTGACCACTTCCCTGGGGACCCTGTTACAGTGTCTGGGAGAAGAACCCACCCTCTGGGAGAAGAACCTTTTCCTAACAGCCAACCCAAACCTCCCCGACACAGCTTTAGGACAAACTATATAATGTTCCTGTATTGCCAGACACTCTGTGAGAGTATCTAGAAATGTATTCAGTAAAACATGTCATGTAATCTTCCATTCCAAGAGTCAGAGTCCACCATTATCCAAGTCTCAATATATTTCTCTAAAAAATTAAACATCCTTTAAATACACAGTAAACAGACTCTTTCTTGCCAGAACCAGTCCACAGATAAAAGTCATTTCCTGCTTTCCTCAGTTAGTCTAATCCCAAGTTTCGAAATTTGTGTGATAGAAGAAAAGGTTTAAACTCTGTCAATTACTTCTGTGGGTATTAGTTAGATATAATACATTAGAATCCTTTACTTAAATTCCTTTAACAACCAAACTACTAAGTTCCAGTTTAAAAAAAGGTTACACACACTAAAAGAAGATTCAGAATTTTACAATATAAGCACAATGGTTAGATGTATCAGTCAGAATGAGCAATAATTGTTCTGTCTAAAAATAGTCATAAAGGTGTCTGCTTTATAAAAAGGGACTTTTTAAGAGTAATTTTTTTCTTAATAAATTAGTAAAAATTATAAGATGTAATATTTATTAGTTCTGAGATGTTTAACTGTGTGGTAATTAAAAACCACCAATTCGTGTGAAGTTTGACGCAGCAGCTTTTAATGGTTCACTTTTAAAAGTGAACAGATTTTTGGTATGTAAAAGTGCTTTTGAAGTATCAAATGTTTTAAGATGGGTTTTCCAGACTCGCCCACTCATTACAAGTAGAGTAGAATACTCCATGCAATACCTGAAATTTGAAGAACTTTCTGAAGTACATCTTCTCTCCGGTCTGCATAGTATAACTTACTGCACAAACTAAGCTGAAAAAATACAATTTTAAAAAAAAAGTTATTTTAAATCTTGTGCTATATCAAAACCAGAATAGGATGCATGTACTGCAATTTCTTTTAAGCTCATTTAATAATAGAAAAATTTAAAATTTTACATGTGTGTTCCTATCTCCTTTACTTCATGGTGGATCACATCATCAATGCAACAGTCAGGTTTAAGTTCTGCTACTGCAGCGCTGGAAGCTGAAAGGTTCAAACGCTGAGAACTTGTCTGAAGATCAGCCTGGAGACAGAAAAACAAAGCATTGGTTAGAACTACAGCTGCTGAAAACAATCACAAGAAAAGTAACTTACATTATAAAGCACCAGGTTTCAGTGAGCATTTTGTACCCTACATGCTTTCATACATATTGTAAGAGCTCAGTTGGTCAGAGCATGGGGCTCATAACACCAAGGCCGTGGGTTTGATCCCCACGTGGGCTGTTTACTTAACAGTTGGACTTGATAGGTCCCTTCCAACTCAGAATACGCTTAGATATCCTTGACTCAGACACCTTCTGTGAAATATGTTGAGATGATGAGATACTTATCAAATCTAAAGACAAGTTCTAACACATGTAAGTGTCCTGTAACAGTCCTTTAACATGCAGCTTACAAAATCTGTTTACTTTTGACATTGAGTTCCACAATGACTTCTAGAATTTCTACTCTCAGTGTTTTATTTGTTCAGCAGAAAATGCAAAAAACCAATTCACTAGAAAATAACTCACACAAAAGATCAGTATATGCTTTACAGGGAATTGCTTTTAAGACCTCATTGAAAGCAAATGTAACTCCATTTTTTTAGCTGTGAAAGTTTTGCTACACCAATTCTTCAGAGAAGTTTTAAATAGAAGGCTGCAAGTCCAGAGAAGATCAATGGATCTGGGGGTGTCTAGCCTGGAGAAGGAGAAGGCTCAGCAGAGGGACTTTGTTGCTTTCTATAACTACCTGAAAGGAGGCTGTAGCCAGGTGTGGGTTGGTCTCTTCTTGCAAGTAACAAACAATAGGAACAACAGGAAACGGCCTCAAGTTGCACCAGGGGAAGTGTAGATTGGATAGCGGGAACAATTTCTTCACCAAAAGGGTTGGAAGAGCAAGGGTTGGCAAGCACTGGAACAGGCTGCCCAGGGAAGTGGTTGAGTCACCATCCCTGCAGGGGATGGTGTACATGTGGCACTTAGGGACATGGTTTAGCAGTGGACTTGGTAGTGTTGGATTAACAGTCGCACTTGTTGATCTTAGAGGACTTTTCCAACCTAAACTCTATGATTCTGCAATATATCCATTTTTTGGATACAATCCCAGTTTTTCATTTTAATCTTTGAAGATNTCTCTTCTTGCAAGTAACAAACAATAGGAACAACAGGAAACGGCCTCAAGTTGCACCAGGGGAAGTGTAGATTGGATAGCGGGAACAATTTCTTCACCAAAAGGGTTGGAAGAGCAAGGGTTGGCAAGCACTGGAACAGGCTGCCCAGGGAAGTGGTTGAGTCACCATCCCTGCAGGGGATGGTGTACATGTGGCACTTAGGGACATGGTTTAGCAGTGGACTTGGTAGTGTTGGATTAACAGTCGCACTTGTTGATCTGAGAGGACTTTTCCAACCTAAACTCTATGATTCTGCAATATATCCATTTTTTGGATACAATCCCAGTTTTTCATTTTAATCTTTGAAGATTTCTACAATAATTTCTATTTTTATGTCTTACTCTTTCTAATTTCCAGGTATATATTCTGGATTGGAAAAAGTGACATATATTTCCTGAAGTCCATATATTAGCATTAAACACACAATATATTGCCAGAAAATATAACCATAATTTTTTTTTTTTTAATAAATCCAGTAAGTAGATTTCTCTTCACATACCTTCACCAGTATGTCCTTGACAACTTGATTGCTATCATTGTGCACGCTAATATAACTGGAAAATGTCTCTCCCAGAAATATATTTCTGCATTTCAGAAAAAAAAAATTAATAACAGTTATTAAAAAACCAGAACATTTCACTGAAACTCTTTTAAGTTCTAATTAAAATATATATACAAACACATACACGTGTTTGTAAGATCAAATCCTAGAAGAACATTGACATTTCCACACCTATACTTCTGAAGTCATCCTTCAAAGACAAATAGCTTTAAAAGAGAACAAACAAATCAGAATTTTTTCTAGCTAAAAATCTGAGAGGAATAAGAAGATGGCTTCCAGTACCCACAAAAATCATGGTATTAAACTCTGTTAGTATGAGATCTAGTTTATAGCAGTGCATTACCTTAAAAATTCACCCACAGCTGCAAATCTCTTTCAACATTCAGTCCTTATTAGGTTCAGTCAGTCTACAGACAAGAAACATCAGGCAGCACACATATACACACACACACGCACATACATATATACTCATAAATTAAGTCACAGATTATTTTTAAATGACTGAACATCTCATTGCAGAACAACGGTGTTCAAATTTAAAGAGAAGTAATAAACACATTATCATCAAATGAATTCTAAACCTTGCATATTACAATTACAATAGTTCATTCTTACCCAAAATTTTGAGGTAAAGTCAGCATTTCTCCTAACATCAAAGTTTCTGCACCCTTTACAGTAGAAGGATCATCTTTCATGAGCTGGTTAAATAGATTACCTATAAAAAAATCAAACTGCTATTAATTAAGTATTTGCTAAGTCTAAAGGTTTGTCTACCTTTAAGTTAGACACTTAATCACTTACTGAGATGTAGTTTAGTTTACATATATTTATTTTACAATAAACTTGTTTAGGGATGAAATATATATCCACAGGCCTGCCTATAAGTTATAACTTAACTTCCAGACACTTGTGTCCAGTAATTCATTTCCTATATACATACTGAAGGGCACAATCCCTAAGGCATTGCTCAAATTAACATTGAATTTTAAGAGAAATTCTACCCATGTAAACCACATTACATAACAGAACTAATCAACCTCATTTACTTTCTTCCCCTGCTTGATTTGTATTTTCACACAATCCTCTTTCTTGAATCTTTCCTTTGACTCTTTCTTATACTTGACTTCTAAACTTCAACTCTTTCTGGGAGACAATCCAGGGATTTCCAATTTATGAAGGCACACCAAGCATAACACAATCCAAAACCAGTGATTCTTGCAAGATTGTTTTTCCATAGAACATTCATGTGTTGGTTCTAATTACCAAGGCATTTTCTCCACATAAAAGAAATATAGGAATGCCAACCTTTCTCCACTTTCACATTTCTCTCAGAGAACTGCCTTTGACTGTGTATGTCAATTGCTCAGACTTTGAGGTCATGTGTTTCAGCATCACCACCAATCTTTCAAACGTGTAAGTTAAGAGCTACATAGTGCACCTTGGCACTTTCCTTTAGCTATTACCAAATCTAAAATATACTGCTGTTTCAGATTACAGACTATGGGAGGTCATAAGACTCCTCTAAGTGCTAGATGGTCATACTGCTTAAACCTGGTAATACATACATAATAATCAGTCAGTAGAAAAGACCTACCTGGCAAATCTCTTTCTTCACATGTCACCGGAATATTAGTGAATAAAGTAGGTTTGGTTAGCCTCATCACTGCAAAAATCAAAAAACAAACCATACATCAATCAAACTAGTATTTTTAAATTTTTTTTCAAGTATAATTTTGCCTTGCTCTCCACCAAAAAAACCCACCAACAAAACACAACCACCAAATAAATCTTAGCCTGAAAAAGGATCACATGGCCTTTCACAATATTAAAAAAACCTCCCTGCTACTCTGAGATCCAAGAACACTGGTAATGCCATTGCACCCTCTTAATTTCTTCCCCTAGTGAACTAACCTACTAATCTACTGCTTTCAATTTTATGTGCTAAAGGTCATACACCTGCTACAGCAAAGCGTTAAGTGGTTTATGGTCTTCAGAAGTGTACCAGTTTCATCTTTTTGTGGACTTTTCCAGGTTAAGTGCCTGTCCCATGATCCTTGTTAAATTAGAGTGATGGGACATGATGACTACTACAGACCTTTCCAGTCAAACACCAGTCTATAAAAAATTGCATTTACACCCTAACCTACAACACATACACAACGTAGAGTTACAAGTCTAAAAGCCTACATTATTTACACCACTGCTTTTTCTATAAGTCACAAGACTTCTATAAGGCTCAAACCAGCAAAACCATCAGAAAAACCTCAGGACCACACTTCCAACAAAACTATTTTATTGATACTGACAAAATCAAAATCTTTAAGATTTTCCTATGAAAAAACGTCTACTTCAAGTAAGTGGTACTTTCAAAGGCTATTTTAACTCACACTCAAAATTACATTATTTTTACTTTTATAACAGATATAAGATGTTACTTCATATAAGAATTTCTCCCTCTTCAAAGAAACCAAAGGCCCTAGTCTGGTATATAACTTATCATGAAAGCATTCACAAGAAACAAAATTGAGCATTTTTAATCTTAGGTGTTGATCTGTTTTTTTCTCTTTGAAACTTAAACATAAAACCAACTAAAACTAAAAAGTAAACCAAAAGGATTTCTCTTGACTACAAGAAATTAATCAACACCCTTGCACTGAGACATGCATTGTGGGTTTATTGTTTTTGTACTTTTGTACAGCTATTGTACAGCATTCCCTGTTTCCAGTGGTGTAAAGTATTCAATTACTTTGATATACATTTGGGTATAGTAGGCTGTATTGGTTCACAAGAACTCACACTACCATACAGCAGACCTATGCAAATTAGCACTGACACAAACAATTCTCACCTTTCACACGAACAAAAAGGTAATATGCTCTTTTTGTTACAGCGAAAAGTTGAAAAATAGGACCTTTGAAGACTTAGAACCATGAGATATATTAAACAAAACCCAAGATATACAGAACAGAGTAAATAGCAAACCACATTCAACACTGAAAATGAGAAAGAGAAGATACTGAATAAGTGCACATGAATTAAGCATTTCTTGAACAGAACAAAACGGAAGTCTGGAGTTCAGCTTGTACACTGGTGCTAACCAAGACTGTAATAATTCTGTAGAGCAACCAAAGGTGGTGTTCACTATTTATTACATGACAGTTACCCAGATGAGGTGCTTACAGCCAGCAGTGCATCTATCATTATTCACATACAAACCAACCCAAAGCAGCAGAAAGCTGGCAGCTACAGTGGGAGCAATCTCTCTTACGGTTTAGTAAAATGTTTGTTTAGCTCTTTTGTCAGTATATCAAATAAATATAGTGGTACTGTACTACCGGCATTACCTGCTTTTATTCAACTTTACACTAAGCCTGTATAAACTAGTATTCACTGTGTTTCTAAGGAAAGAGTTTAGTCATGTTTCACAAAATAAATAAATACGTCACAGAATGAAGTCAAAACAAACTATGATAGATATATTATTATATTTATTAGGACTACAAAATTAATGTTAGAAAATACATCATCTCTTTTCTTCTAGAACCCTAGACAAAAAGTACATTAAATAGAACCCAAATCACATGTCATTTTGCTTCATTGTATTGTTGAAAATGCTGACACACAATGAAATTTTGTTACTATTAATGTTAAGCTCAGAAATATACTGTCAGTGAAATAACTTGGCTATATAATCTTTAAAACTAGTAACAACCCTCAGTTACTCTAGAGAGCATTCTGCATCAATTTTCTTAGGTGGTCATATTAAACATCACAAAAACCACAAATGTCAATATAAGACATTTAAAAATGTCTTAAAATTCAGTCAAAGTTTAAAAATACAAGTCAATGACTCAAACTGAGCAATTTCAATCTAAAAAAATATAAAGAAGTAATGCCTATGATAAAATATAACTATTCAACATAAGGGTGTCATAAAAAATGTAAGCAAAAATCTAAGGGGATTTTACTTAGATTTACATAGAGGGCTCTCTGTTATGCTTACGTGCACTTTGATGTGACTGGCATTAACGATAATCTAACAATCTACAAATACTATACACTTGTTTTCCCACTTTTCCAGATGTTAGACCTTGACCTCCAGCTACAGCAGAACGATCTAGAGTTAGTAAAAGTGCAGCTGCATACCCTTGCAGTCATATCGACCCCAGTTTAACTTTTCTACTGACCCTCCAAACATTCAATTGAGCAAGGACAGCATGACCTTGGAACACTTCACTCTTTCAGGAGACAAAGAGTCATGCTGAACTCAGCCTTTTATGACCATAAAAGGCATTCAAATCCTCAGAGACAACAAATAACAGGTTTCAGATAGAAGTCTCATTTCTTAATTTCCTCACTTGTAGCTGGAAGTTACGTGTTTTCTTGTTATCAAATATAATTAGAGACAACAGAAACATCAGGAAAAAAATAATCTTATTACCAAGGGCATAAACCAGCAATTATTAAATTGTTAATTATTTTTCAGCTCACAGCTTCCACTGAAGCTATCATTAATATTTCTGTGAAAATATAGGTAACATTACTAAGTGCATATATGCCACATAAAAAAAGTTTGTATTTCATTAAAAAAACTCACACACTACTTTTAGGAAACAATCAGATCTTGAAAGTCTTAACGGAAATTACAGATACTACAGCAATTATTACAACTCATTTAAAAACATTTTTCCTTCTCCTAATTCCAAAGATGCAAAGAGGATGTACTTTGCTTAATTGAAAGCATAAATTTTATTATCTGACACAACTTGCCACAATAGTCTGGAATTTTTACTTTAATTTTTTCCTTTAGACCACCAAGGTAGAGTACAGCTATAAAATGCAGTACTAAGCCAAACAGAAACTTACTAATCTTAACAGAACTATCATTATCATTAGAAAACTATAGCAAAGCAATATAAGCAGTTTTCTGCTTGTTAATTCATCAGTTGTTCTAAAGTCTATATATTCTAAACTCCTTAAAACTCTAGTATTTCAGGCAATAATTTTATTACTAAACTATATCTTAAGTTATAAACTAAATATAATTCCATATTTATGTACAAGCAAGTTCATTTTATCTGTAAGGTTTAGCTTTTCCCTAAGAACATTTCTAACATATTCACAGTATAATATATCACAGAAAATCCATATCTGTCCCACAGATCTTTGTATAGTAGCATTGCAGGATGGCAATTCATTCTGTTTAATGAGTCTATTCAATTTTATCCATATGTCCTCCAAATTCTGGTTCTTACAAATAGACTGTTCAATTGTCCACTTTGCTCTATAAAATGCATGCAGTTTTAGTCTTTCCAAATTATTTTGCAATTCTTGAGACAAAGGATGAATCTTTTCTTTGAGTTTAGTACTAGGGAGAGAGACACTCCAAGATCTTTTCAATTTTTGTTTTTCATTAGGTGGTGGTTCTCCTTCATAGTCCAAGTTAATTGGTCTGTGAACAGCCTGTGCTTGGATTAAAGTTGGACCATGTTTCATGCTACGGGGAAACTCAAGGAGATTTTTTGTGCAGTCATAATCAGGAGATCCTGTAAAATATTCTGAAGATGTAGAAAGTTGTTTCAGTTCTTCTGCTTCCTCACAAGAAATAACAGGTGCCTGCTTTTTTGGTTTGAGGGGAAGTCTGTGTAAATCAATTGGAAACCAGGGTGCAAATCTTGGTAACTGACGACTGGGAAACTCCTTCACTGCTGCTTCTGCAAATTTCTGCAGTTTTATTAGATCTCTCTGATATGGTCGATAGTGTAAGACCACTTCCATGCTTGAACAGTAGGAATCCAGTGATTCTTAGGGAAACAGTCTCTTGATTAGGATTCTCATATCTAGACTGAAACATCTTATTTACAAGAATTTCCTTGCCCCATGATGCAAAGATCAGTGGAAAACAGGACCTAAAGCAGAAGTATTATAAAATAATAAGATACTACCATATTAAGACAAACATTGCTAGGATATTTTTCAAAAAAGAAACAAGTAGTAAAAATAAGTGAGATATATATCAGAACGTTCTACTTTATCTACACTGAACATTAGTGGCTGTATTCCATCATTATCAGTGTAACTTCAGTATACTGAACATTATCCACATGCACAGTTTATTCTAAACAGTCCCTGTCCAAGAGAATTCTTTTAGTGTCACCATCTCATACCTGCCATCTGTCAATATTCTTGTTATATTGTTGTGATGTACATTAAAAGCCACACAATTACCACTGCCTATTTTCTGAAATCTAGCAGACAAAACTTTTTTAAGAGTTTTCCTCCTATGCATCAGCATTTTAAACCAGGGCACATAAAACAACTAGAAAAACACATGTATTACAAAAACCCTTCCCAAAATAGTACTGACTGATACAGTAATTTTTAAAGTAAAATTTAAAAGGGAAGTGCTCTAGGCAAATTAAAGCTGCTTGTTTCCATTTTGCATCAGAACTACACATCTAGTTTTAGTCTCAAAGCTTCCAAACACTACATGCAACTACACTAATCCTTAAGAAACTGATAATTTCTTAATTTATTGTACTTTCGGAATAACTAAAGGACTTACTAAGTTCTCAAAGGCTTTATACTTTCATACAAAGATTATATTAAATGCAAGGGCATTTATTAAATGCGGGTGAAGGGAAAGCTACAAACACTGTTATGAAATGTAAGTAATACACTCTACTGCTCTCCTGTTTCCCCCCTCGCCCCAAGAAGTTTGCAATCATTTCAGGTTCCCTGATGGAAAGCAGTAATATACAATGGTATTAAAATAATAAAATCTAGCATTGCCACCATCAAGATTTTAATATACTCACAATGGAAATAAATCCTCACACCTCCCCCACTTCTTTTGCAAAATCTACAGCCTGGAACAAATTCAATATAAGGCCAAGGATTGCACTGTTTTGTTACAAAAGCAAAATGATCCACCATAAAACTTTTTGCTTTGAATTAATTACTATCAAAATGCACTTGTCAGCTCATGATGTTTCATGTTCTCAGGGTTTTGCCTTTATTGTGTGTGTGTGTGTATAAATATTTGAAAAGGGCTTGTTGAGCTTTGAATTATGGTTACCAGATTTTACTACCACATGCAGACACCATTAAAAACTTTGTCCAGGAGTGTTTTGAAGCTAGAAGATGGGCTCTGAAATCACTCATACCTGCAGTACTTTATCCATCTGGGCAGCCTCAGCAATCTAGAATGCCCGCGGAGTTGAGATTCTAACCAACTGTTCATTACACGTACATAACTAGCAGCATTCACGATTCAGAAATGATCAAACTCTTCACAGGGCTCTCTTGATTTCTGCATTAATTTTGCAAGGCATGCAAAATTACATACACAATTGTATTTTCGCTATTCGTGATCCCTGAATCAAGAAGGTAAGCCTGGTTGCTGCACATTAAGCATGGGGTGAAAAGGGAACAAGCCATCCAAAGGGGAATGACAGAACCAATTCTGTTGGAAAAGAGATCATGGAGTCCGACCTGAGACCGAACACCACCTTGTCAACCAGACCATGGCACCAAGCGCCACATCCAGTCTTTCCTTAAAACTTCTTAGGACGGTGACTCCACCACCTCCCTGGGCAGCCCGTGCCGATGTCTAATCACCCTTTCTGCGAAGAAATATCTCCTAAGGCCCAACCTAAACCTCCCCTATTGCAGTTTAAGACTCTGTCCTCTCGTCCTGAAAAACAAACAAAAAAGGCAACAGGGGAGCTGGAATAGAAATTTTAACTAAACATTTTCTTGTAACTGAAGCCTTGTGCAAAGCACCGGCAGAGCCGAGCAGCCCCGCCGAGTCCCTCACGGCAGGTGCACACCCTGCGG
>VZRJ01007098.1:269091-309334 GCA_013397565.1 Ptilonorhynchus violaceus
GGTACAGGAGGCGTCCCCTGGAGTGCCGGGCTTATGGGCTGGTTTTGGGTTTTTTTTTCTTTCTACATGACCATCAATTTTACTTTTCGGTAATGGTCTGCGATGTTCCGGCTCGCAGCTGTTTGTTCCCGCTACCTCGGTGCTGCGTTTATAGCTTGCTAAGTGGCTCAGTTGGTATGACTGACCTCTTTGTGAGCATCGGCTGCGAGAGTAAAGTCTCCACCGGCCAACACTGCCCTGGCAGGATCTTGCCCGCCGTTTCCTTTCCTGTTTCTGCTAGCTGTGCCTCTTGACCAGTAGGCTTGTCTTGTGGCAGTGTATTAAATGAAGTGGGCAAGACCTAGTGGTGATCATGTGGGATGCTGTAGAGTTAAAATGCTCTCTTTCTGTCTAATTATTTATTTCCTTTTAAAATGTCGTTAGGTGTGTGCATAAAGCAAAATTACTGACTCAGCTTATGCGCTGTGATTGCAGGAACTTTTGTAAAATAAACTGTCCTATGGCTTACTGCATGAAGTTTTGCTTTTTAATTAGCTCAACCCCAAATATGGCCTTTTTTAACTTACAGGTTCTTGAGTGTGGAGTTTGTGAAGACGTCTTTTCTTTGCAAGGTGACAAAGTTCCCCGGCTGCTTTTGTGTGGTCATACTGTCTGCCATGACTGTCTTACCCGCCTTCCCCTTCATGGCAGAGCGGTTCGTTGTCCTTTTGATCGACAAGTTACTGAACTAGGTAAGAAAATATAAGTTTGACATTCTTGAAATCTGTCAGTCAAGAATATCTAGAAGATAATGCTAGACATAGATTCTTAGTGCTCCACTTAGTCATAATATTTCCAAGCAACGATTGTGCAGTGTTCCTGTTCTTTCAGAGAAGCTCATACCACCGTTAAACACAAGTAAAATAGGTATCTTAGGAAAAGAAAGTAAAGATTTTGCCTTTATGTTCTTGAACCTAGGCTTGCATGTTTTATACCTTGAAGTCTTTTTGTGCACCTGTATTTACAAAGGGACTACTCTACTTAAAGTTACTGTCTAAGGGTTCCTGAATGAGAATTAATTTCCTATTGTCCTAAACACTGAAATGATGCAATTAAATAGGTAGCTTTTTTGACTAACAGATTTGTCTGGATTTATGATGAAGTGATATAGAGAGATCAGTGATAACAAACCTGGTTTTTACAATCTTATTTCTATACATGCAATAATTGATAGTGGCAAGCTATCAATGGGAATTCTTGTGCTGTAAGAGTGCCTGCACATTGTTTGCAGACCATGAAAGGATAAGGTACAGCTTTTTTCTTACAATGGAGGTTTATTCTAGGCAAAATGCTTATAACTTCTTCAGAATAAGAATTACCTGGTCAATATGAGGTTACAGAGAAGACAATTTATCAGAGGAACTTGTAACAAGATTAGAACTTGTTAACAGAACTGGCTCCCAGAGTTTTCAATAGCACTGGGAAAAAAAAACTGTTGAAAGGAGGAGAATCCTTAGAGAAGGATATCTCTAATCTGATAAACCATGAAAGAAAGGTTTAAATATCAAATTGGTTTGACTTTGCTGTACAAGAATCTGCAAGATTGTAGACCAAACTCAAGGAATAGTAAGGCACTCTACAGGATGTTTTCGTGGAGATAGGAGTCAGGAAAAGAAATATCAGTCTCATATAAAAGAGGGGTTTGTTTTCTGGGCAGAGGGAGGTGGTAAATTATGACCATCACAAATGATTGCCAATCTCGTAGATGTGGTTAAGAGAGTAATGGTTTGTTTTACTACTTATTTATGACTGTACAGCTGCACAAAATTTCTTAAACTATGCTTTTAAGAGGGAGAATGTTAGAGCACAATACTCTTCTTATGAAATATTTCTGTCCAAGACTGCTGCTCTTTTTATTATGATGGGGAACTTCTTGCTTCTTGGTTTCTATTGTGCAATTTTTCCCAGGCATCTCAAAGGATCCTATAATATTTTTTGTGTGTTTCTTGCTTGGCAAAAATGAAGCTCTACAAAACCATTTACTTTTTTTTTTTTTTTTTCATCTTGAATGAAACTAAGGAGCCTCTAATGAAATGCAGTGAAATGTTATTAAACCTCTTCGTCTCCTACAGTTAGGAAGAGGGAAGAAAAGCTTCAGGATCCTTTTATGTCTCTGATAATAGACTTATGTCCTACTGACTAGTACTAGAAAGAAGAATGATGTGCTGTGATCAACAGTTGCTTACAAAAGTAATAGGTAGATAATATTAGCAAAACAGCTTGAAAATAAAAATACTTCTGTGAATAAAAATGTTCTGCCTGGTGATCTGAGGCGGAAAAGTCAGAGCCACTTCTAGTCTTTCCATATCCAACAGTTTTGAGAAATACTGTGGCTTCTAGGATGTAAAAACAGGATCTTTTGTGGAGTGCAGCTCGTCATGGCTCCTCTTTGAGGCATCTGTGCATTTGTTACCTTCCTCTAATCACCTAGTAGTTACTGCTGTTGGTTAAATTTGCTGCACTTGTAGTTCTGTTTTGTTCTAGAGCTCAGGAGCTGGGAGGGACAACTTGGGGCCCAGGAGAACTTTTCATACTTCCTTCTCCTCCATTTGAGGATATATTAGAAAGCAAGCTCCATGTTCACCCTATCGCCATTCTACCATTTAATGAATTTAATGAAATAACATTCTCTAGTCTCAGAGAGCTGTTTAGTATCTAAATCTTGATTATAGGACAACTGCCAAGAGAAAGTTCTATTGAAAGAAAAGCTGTAAAATTAGAACGTAAAGCTACCTGTGTTGAACACAGTTCCTTAATCAGTAAATGTGGATTTTGTGGATAGTTTTAGTTGGTCGTGTAACCTATGGTTACTTTTTTTCCTTTGGTCTTATTACTGAAGCACTTAATACTATATTCATCCAAGTTTTTCTAAGTAATCTTGGGAACTCTTTGAAAGAAATACTTGGGGATCTGTATACGGATAGATGTAGCTGTGTTTTTTCAGAGCTGGACTCCTGGTTTAAATTGACAAGCCTATCTCTTCTTTCTATATATAACTGTATGTGAAGGCAGGGTTAGAAGTACTTTGTCAATCAGGAATTTTGGAAATATGTGGTCTGCAACTGAAAATTGAAATGGTGTTTATATGCTTAACAAAAATTTCTAATAGTTCATAGAATCTTGTTGTAAGAGAAAACATTTCGTAATGAACAGATAGGACTAAAGCCTGCCCAAACCATTCTGTTTGCAGATTGATTTTCTGGGGTTTTTTTTAAGAATTCTTTAATGAAAGTGCCTGTGATTAATCTTCTAATGGAAAATTTTAAATGAGTATGTACATGATGAAGGTGTATGAACTGTACAGTGGTTGTCTTGAATTGGATTAACATTTTTTAACCAAAAAGGTGCAATGCAAAAGCTTTTCTGATTTTCAAAATTGTGAAACCCTGTATTCTGGAGATTGTTGACTCAGTTTATATGAACGAAAATCCAGTAAATGGTCTCTGTAGAAAAAGAGACTCCTCTTAAAGCCTTTTCCTTAAAGTATGTTGATTTGGGAGAAGAGGCATATAATTTCTTACAAGCTTCTTTCTCTCTTTCTGTGTTGGATTAGTGCTTATTTTTGGTGGGGTTTGTTTGTTTGTTTGTTTGCTTTTTTTCTGTTGGATTTTGTTTGGGTTTTTTTAATTAATATGTGGACCGGGGAATTTTTAGGAAAGATGTGCTTATGTTACAGCTTTGCAATGTCTCTCTATCTAGCAGTACTACAGAGCTGAGGTTATTTTCTATCATTAAAACTTACTCAATAGAGATGCACAGGTGATGGTATCCTTCATGGAATCCACCCCATTGGTGTTGTTTACATTTACACATTCTTTTGCTAGTGTTTGAGTGCCAAGATGAAACTTAAAAATACTGTGCAAGAAAATGCAGTTATATCATTCTCTGCAGTCTGTTCAGACATTTAGACAAAAGTTGTTCCTGTATTCCTTTCATTGTTTATAATTCTTTTGCAGTCAAGCTTCATGCTTTTGAAATTGACATTTGTATTGTTAGCTAGAGTCAGTCTTAATATCTTTACTCTGTCACTGTCCCGGTCCTGGCTGACACATTTCCTGCTATTCATGTCTTATTCTTCTTTTGAGAAGACAGTCAGAATGTGTAATGATTTTTGTAGTGGGCACAAACATCCTTTGTAGGCACAAGGATGAGATCACTAGACTCTTATATTTGTGATCAAAGCAGAATTTGAGCTAAAGTCCAAGAGATTAAATAGATGTATTTACACAACTCATCTTTTAGTGGTTTTAAGTATAAAAAAAACCACTTGATCACATGTGTTGAAAATGTGTGAGTCAAGTACATAAAAATTTTGTGTTAGAGTAAAAAGAAGCAGTCCTTTTTTTGCAAATACATAGACTTTATGATAGATACCAGTGAAATGAGACATGACTTTTGTATGAGAATGCATGTTTATGACAAGGTAATCCACCTAGCTGATCAGGGGAAGCCAGTTGATGTGATCTTTTTGGATTTCAGTAAAACTTTCAATACTGTCTCTCACAGTGTCCTTCTGAACAAAACGTCCAGCACGCAGCTGGATAAACACATGATGGGATGGATGAGCAGCTGGCTCACAGGTCGGGCACAAAGGGTTACAGTGATGGAGGTAACATCAAACTGGTGACCTGCCACTAGTGGGGTTCCACAGGGCTCCATCCTCGGCTCTGTGCTCTTCAACATCTTCATAAATGACTGGGATGAAGGACTGGAAGGGACACTAAGCAAGTTCATAGACAGTACAAAACTGGGAGGAGCTGTTGGGTCCCTCCAGAGCAGGGAGGCCCTGCAGAGAGACTTTGACTAATTAGAGGGCTGGGCAATCATCAACAATATGAAGTTCAACAGGGGAAGGTGTCATCTTCTGCACCTAGGATGGGGCAACCCTGGATGTAAAGACTGGGGAATGAGATGCTGGAGAGCAGTGCCATGGAAAGAGACCTGGGGGTCCTGGTTAGTGGCAAGTTGAACATGAGTCAGGAGTGCCCTGGCAGCCAGGA
This sequence comes from Ptilonorhynchus violaceus, assembly GCA_013397565.1. Taxonomy (NCBI): domain Eukaryota; kingdom Metazoa; phylum Chordata; class Aves; order Passeriformes; family Ptilonorhynchidae; genus Ptilonorhynchus; species Ptilonorhynchus violaceus. The sequence goes on from VZRJ01007098.1 coordinate 274,131, forward strand.
GTGCCAACACTGTCCTGGGGGGCATCAGGCACAGCATTGCCAGTCAAGCAAGGGAGGGGATTGTCCTGCTCTGCTCTGCACTGGAGCAGCCTCACCTCCAGTCCTGGGGCCAGTTTTGGCTGCCACAATATAAGAAAGATATTGAACTGTTAAGAGTCCAAAGGAGGGCCATGGAGATGGTGAAGGGCCTTGAGGTGAAGCGGCATGAGGAGTGGCTGTGGTCGCTTTGTTTGTTCAGTCTGGAGAAGAGGAGACTGATGGAAGACCTCATTGCAGTTACAACTTCCTAGTGAGTGGGACAGGAGGGGCGGACTAATCTCTGTGGTGACCCATGATAGAACATGAGGGAGTGGCCTGAAGTTGTGCTAGGGGAGGTTTAGGTTGGGTATTAGAAAAAGGTTCTTCACCCACAGGGTTGTCAGGCTCTGTAACAGTCTCCCCAAGGACGTGGTCACAGCACCAAACCTGACAGAGTTCAAGAAGCATTTGGACAGTGTTCTCGGGGACATGGTGTGATTATTGGGAATGGCCAATTCAGCATATTCCATGATTCTATGTTTTATAGGATGCTTGCTGGTTATAAATTCTGTTTTAGTAGATTAAAAGTTGGCATGTACGCTTCACTTGTTTTTCCATCTGTGACCAAGATGGACACGTTATACAATTGCTAGTACTTATATTAGCAAGTCTCATAATACATAATAGAAAGAATCTAAGAGCAGTGTAACTTTGTTTCTCATGACAGCTTAGAGTTATGAATGAGAAAATAATTACAGAATAGCTGCACTTATCTTTTCTGATCTTGTTGGTTACAATTCAATAAATTAAGTATGTTTTGACTTTCTCCTCACTGCTAGACATGGAACAGGACTAACGTGATTAAAATCAGATATGAAATTGTAAGCTGAGAAGAATACTTCTTAGTGCTTAGGAGTTTTTTAATAAACAATAAAACCTGTGAAAGAAAATACTTTTGTAAGAAAATCTGTAGTGATTAAATAGCTTCTTCCTCTCTCAGCCTTACCCAATGTTTGCCTAAAGACTAAGACAATGTTTGCGTAAAGGCTAGGAGCTATAATCTATTCCTAAAGTAGGTTTATCCTTTTGGTGCATGTACATCCATTTATACTGGGCTATTCATGGGTATCTGGATTAGTGGCTAATCTGAAGATAAAAGGTCCATGTTAGTATCACCAGTCATTACTTTGGTGTGTTGTTAATGTGAGTATTTTGTGTGTTACAGAAACTGAAGTTTGTGTGCAGTCAGTTTGCTGTGGAAAAGTGCTGTTCTAAACAGTCCAGAAGGGAACAATGTAGACCCTTTTCAGTGCTTTGTTTTCTGAGAGTTAGTCTATCTAGATATATGGTCCGCAAATCCAGATTCTGTTTACAAACTGTTTTGATGTAAATTAGATTCTAAAAGTGGGTATAGTGCTCTGTATTTCTTCAACTTGTAATAAGAGTTGACTCTTCCTTGCTCTGTGTTGTGGAAAAACCAATGATCTTGCTAGGAGTGGTAGAGCTAAAAAATTACTAGGGTCTGAAGTCGGAATATATCAAGGTAGATGACTCTACTGGTGCTTAGTGTAATTGCAGAGGGACGGAACATACCTTCTGTAAACTCCTTCAAGATCTGTGGCAAATAAAATATTTCGTTTGTTTGTTTGCAACTTATTTTGTGGATTGCACAGATCTGATCTTAGATTGGGTGTTGACAATGCTATCTGTAGCAGAGAAGGCTTCCACCATGGAGCTGATAACTGCAGAGACCACTGACTTTTTAAAGCACCTTGCTTCATACCTAACTTCAAAGTTACTAACGAGCTTTCATAGGCCCGTTTCTGGAAGCAGTAAATGGATGGTCTTTACTTGTAAGCGTATTTTTTTAAACAGGTTATCAGTGTTGTTTTATACCCATTGAGGGTGTTGGAGGAGAAAATGGTTAATATATGCTCCCATTTATAGCTGTATGAAAACAGGATCATCCATTTATTTATTCTTTGAACTTTACCTTCAATCTGTGAGGCACTTCTCAGTGGCCAAATTTGAAATAGAATATTACGGTCTATAGTTTAGACTGTGAGGAAAATGGACTAGGAAAGAAAGTTTCATGTAGTTGAACTGGAAGCTACATAAAGCAATGAGGTGTACAGTGTGGATGCTGTTTCTCATAACTGTATAGTTGTTGTCTGTCTCTTCATTTAGGACTGAACTTTCACTCTAATGGTACATCAAAATCTATGGAGTGTTCAATAAATCTTCATATTGAAGAAGGAAGATTATTGTCTGTAAAAGATCAGTGAGATGACACTGAATTCCAGAATGGTGAAGGGCACATACTCCTACCAGTCTGCCACAGGGCAGCATAATTTAGGAGTTAGGAAACAACATGGGACAGCTGGACAGCTCAGGTAGTTTGGGCTCTCTCGGAAAACATTTGGGACACTGTTTCCATGAGTTCATATAGATACCTGGTGTGCAGTGTGAACAAACTGAAAAAGGAAGTTTTCTCTGCACATAAGGAAACGATTTTGACTGTGAGAGTAACCAAGCTCTGTCACAGGTTGCCCAGAGAGGTGGTAGAATTTCCCTCGTGGATTTTCAAAAGATGCCTAGGTGTGGTCCTGGGCAACCAGCTCTGGGTGATCCTGGCAGTGTTATCCAGAGGTCCCTTCCAACCTAAACAATTCTGTGATTCTGTTATGGCTAAAAAGTAATGATCTAGTGCTCAGAGATGATGCTTGATCTCTTGGGCCACCTTTACCCTGCAACAGAGAAAATGTCATTAAATTAATGACAATTATGCTGAAAAAAATTCAGGGGATTATAGTTCCTTGAAGAAACAATCACTAAGATTCTCCTATGCCATGTGGCCTGTACAGATACCATTTAACAGCAGTTGTTGGGATGCAGTTCTGATTTTGCTTCTCATCTTATTGCTTCATGTTAACTTCTGCAAAATCAAGATCATACAGGAGTAGACACGGATTTCTGCTTTGCTCTAGTATGAGTGATCTTCCTTTTTATCACATAGTGTAGTATGTTGGGTTTTCTTTCTAAATATTGTCTTAACTCTTACTCAGGTTTTGCTGGAATGATATCTGCAATTGGTGTTGCATCTTGTGATTCAGGGAATAAGGTTTGTCAGTAGGGAATTCTTCACAGCTTCCATTAGAACAGTAGAAATGTTCACTGTACTTATGAGAATAATAATTCTTATGATACACAGTGTTTATGTGTTCCTTGTATTCTTTAATTGTTAGCTATTGCAGATTATTTTGCAAATATTTTTACTGAGTTTATGTAAATTTTTAATAATCTTGGCATCTTTAGGGAAAATCTGCATAAATATTAAATAGCTTCATGATCGAAGGAAGAAAGAGGATGGAATGAGCTTAGAGAAAAAATGCTAGCTGTATCTCACCTTGTTAATATTACTGTAGTTAATGTCCTCTTAATGTTTGTCAGAATCTCAACTGTACTTTGTGGAATTTCTCAAAATTATGTTTGCTTGAGGTTTTTCTTCCTCTCCTCCCCTTCGTTTAACTCTTCATCAAAAATAGGAGATTCTGGTGTCTGGGGATTGAAAAAGAACTTTGCTTTGTTGGAACTCTTGGAACGGTTGCAGAATGGACCTGCTGGGCAGTATGGGACAGCAGAAGAAGGCATTGGTCTGTCTGGAGAGGTACTGAGTTTTAAACAAAAAAGCAAAAAAATTTGTTACATTTGCTAGAAGTTACCTCTAGATAGGAAAAGATTGAAAATCAGCTCTTTGCTAAATGTAATTTCACCAATAATACTGTTCTTTTCTTGTATCTAGTATTAAGGCTTCAATTAATTGTTTCATAATTAAATGCCAATTTTTACTTGACTAAAGCAAAAAACAAGCACGTATTAATAAGCATGCATACTATTTCCCTCTCTTTTTATGCCTTCAGGATTTTTAGAAAAGGTTACTCATTCTGATATTTCAGAGTGGTACAAGCACAGTTTCCCAAAACTTCGTAGAAATTCTTCCTAAAGACTTCAGCTCTTCCTCTGAAGTTGCCTTCTATAGTCATTTTATTACATCATGGACTAGTACTTCATTACCAAAACTAGCTGGTTTTATCATTTCAGTATTAACAGCTGATGTGCAAAGTACTTTGCAGTACCGTTCTAGATCTAGATAACTTTCGTAAGTGCCTATTTGACCATTGCTGTTTTGTCTTTCTGTAACTAATTCTCTGTTCTGTAATGACTGCTTTGGAGGAAATTCCTGGAGCCAGGTTTACTTTCTCCTCCAAACCACTACAATTTGCACTGAAGTCTGGATTTATAAAATCACTGAACACTTTAGACTTTGGTTTTTTAAAAGTTTATTGCAAACTTAAAATCAAGTTTCAAACTAAGTATTTATTAGTGTACAACTTTTAAAGAAAGTTTATATTGTTGACAAGTCTTCTGATTTTTCCTCGGTTATTGGCATTAAGTGTTAACAACTTCAGTTTTGCCTGTTTTTTGTTGTTAGAGTATCATTCGTTGTGATGAAGATGAAGCCCATGTTGCATCCGTATATTGCACTGTTTGTGCCACTCACCTGTGTGCAGATTGTTCCCAGCTTACTCATTCTACTAAGACTCTAGCGAAACACAGGCGTGTACCTCTTGCTGATAAGCCTCACGAGAAGACAATGTGCTCCCAACACCAAGTGCATGCCATTGAGTTTGTTTGTTTAGAAGAGGGCTGTCAGGCGAGTCCTCTCATGTGTTGTGTCTGCAAAGAATATGGGAAGCACCAAGGTCATAAGGTATTGCTAGTAATTAAATTTCTAGTCATGCCATGGGGTGGCTTGCATAATTATTTATCCAATTAGAGTACAAAGGGTTGTCAAGAAAGGAGGGTAGACTCTTAATAGATCTTTCAATTCTTTCATTTTCCCTTCATTTCAGATAGTTGCCATGGTAGAATTACAAGGAAAAAAAAAAATTTCTAAGAACTCAGTGAGTTACAAATGTGTGTGTACATATGAAGAAGGACAGTCCCTTTATATGCTGCTTTTCTGAACTTCTAACAATATTGAGCCACCAGTTTTAAAAACTGTTTTCATAATGCAGACACTAGGTACACATCACATCACTGGTGCAATCTAACCACCCTTCTTTTTTTATAATAAATTGTGATAAACAGGCAAATTTTTGTTTACTTGTGTGATTGCTAGATGTCTGAATTAGTTTCAGCATAATCCATAAGTCCTGATTGTATTTTTAAATTGCACGGTGGTTTTAAATTCTTACTTGGCTTTCCTGTGTAAATACATGCCCATATACATGCACATGTACATTCAATATGTAGTAAAATAGAAAAGATGATTAAGGAAGATATTTATGATTGATTTTTAACATGTTGCTTTTAATTAATAGCACTCTGTCTTGGAACCAGAAGCAAACCAGATTCGTGCATCAATTTTAGATATGGCTCACTGTATAAGAACTTTCACAGAAGAAATCTCAGATTATTCCAGAAAATTGGTTGGAATTGTTCAGCATATAGAAGGAGGAGAACAAATAGTTGAAGATGGAGTTGGAATGGCCCATACTGAACATGTATGCGCTTTTTTTTATTTTGCCCACATGCACAGATTATTTGCTTTGTTGTAATAACCAAGATAAGGAATTTCTTTGAAAATTATGCATAGGTTTTATAGGACAAGACTTCTAGATCTTATGTCTAGCAAGTCAGTATTGAGGCTTAAGTCAGCACATAAACAATGTTTTTAGGCTACATCAAAATAGGGAGACTGGGAAAAGTTGTATAACTGCTAGTGTACAGATTGTGTATGTTCTCAGGTGGTATGATACTACTGAGGCTCTTTTCCCTGGTCACTTTTAGTACGGTGTGTATACATGTAATTGAGCTACTTGATAATAGGAGTAATTTCTTGGAGGATCTTGGTATTATATAGAAAATCTTATGAGCCCTAACTGGGACTTGAACTGTGATGTAGCCAAGCAGATGTGAAAATAAGTTAGAATCTGGAATAAAATTAAAAATGTACTTCTGGAATCAACTGATGTCCTTAGTCTTTTGTATCTCCTTGCTGCAACTCTGTAGGTACCAGGAACTGCAGAGAATGCTCGTTCATGTGTCCGAGCCTATTTTTCTGATCTTCATGAAACCCTTTGTCGTCAGGAGGAAATGGCTCTTAGTGTTGTTGATGCTCATGTGAGAGAGAAGTTGATTTGGCTTAGGCAACAGCAGGAAGACATGACCATTCTCCTGTCACAGGTTTCAACAGCTTGCCTTCACTGTGAAAAGACTTTGCAACAGGTAGGTTGGCGAGTGAGCTGTAGCATATGGCAAAATACAAGGAACTGCAAATTAAGTTTGGGCTATAAAAAAAGAGGTTAGATGGTACTTTGCATGATTTCCTTACAAGATTAAAACAAACATGATTTAACGTGAGATTTAAGTATTCATCACAAGGGAGTGTTAGACAAAGATAATCAGTGTGGAGCTACAAAAGCATAGAGTCCTCCAGTTGCCGGAAACCCTGTGGCGTGACTTTTCTGTAGTAATTTCTAGTACTTGTGAGATTAGTGGGAAGGCAAGACAAAACCGAAGCAAAAAAAACCCCTACAGAATTTTTCAGAAGGATTTTACAGTTGCAATTACTAGTATAGATGTTTGAAGGTAGTTGTCATACATGGCTGGTGGGAAAAAGTGTTTTAGGATTAAATATCTTTCAGTAGCACTTGTAACATGGTTAATTCAACATCTTCAATGTGTGAAGAAAGGGATGTATGAGAACATATGATTGATCCCTTATTCACTGAATGTAATGATAGGAAAAAGTAAATAGTGTGTGTAGCAAATAGCAAGTTAGTGTGAGAAACTACTTCCTGAATGTGTTAGTTGTACTTTTTTTTTTTCAGGATTGTTTACAGTTTGTGTTTGGTTGCTTAGTCAGATTTAGCTATGCAAATGTTCTGATCATTAATGGGTGAATATTAGTATTTTCCTGTTAAGTGTGTTGCTGCATGCTGCAAAACAGTTGCTCTATTCCATCTGCTATAATGATATATGAACAATATAAGTATTCTTCATGTATTACATTGTTATTGTTTCGTAGAATTTATATTCTTATTCCTAGGTGGCTCATAGAGGTTTAAGAAAGTTTGTTGGTTTTTTTTAATCTGCAGAACTATTTAATATCTGTTAGTGTTAAGGAAGAATGTTAAGATATTTATGTTTGTATTGCAATTTTTAAATAAATCTATTTTGTAAATGTGAGTTTCTTGAAGTAGAATATTTCTATTTAAAATGCCTTATTTCTAGAAATCATATTTATATTGTATTTGGGAATTTTAAAAGTAAATTACTAAAGGAAAGGCATGCTTTTGTTTTCTTTGTCTGTTTAGGATGACTGCAGAGTAGTGTTGGCCAAACAGGAGATTACAAGATTGCTAGAGACATTACAGAAACAGCAGCAGCAGTTTACAGAACTTGCAGATCATGTACAGCTGGATGCTAGCATACCTGTCACTTTTACAAAGGTATTCTTAATCTCATGGAAGTACACCTATCCACTTTATGAAGTAATAAATGTAATTTAAAATAAAGCAGGAATAATATAGGTTCATTGTGATGCTGTATTTTTTTGCAACAAGTTTAGGCAGTTCAGTATCAGTGAGAGCCACATGGTCTTATCACATGATGAGTGCAATCTCATTTGGGCAACAAACCATTATGCTGTTATAATTAGGGTGAGAAGTGTTCATTTGACATTGACCACAAGAGTAACTTGTTTGAACATTAGGTGTTTCCTTTTTAATATGTTGGATAGCATTTGTGAATTCTAGAAACACCTTTCTTTGGAAACATCCCTGATTCTTTCCTGAATGCTGCTCACCTATTTTAAATGCTATACTACTATTATAACTTTCAGTTTTTATTATTAAAAAGAATGCATTTCTTTCTGTTCATTCAACAATCATTTGTTTTATAGTTGCTTTGTATTCACTGATAGCTTAGACATGGTTCATCTTCTAAGGAGGTTTGGTTGTTATTGTTTCAATATAATCTCAGTAACACTGTCTTTGAAAGGCATGAAATTATTTGAAGTTTGATAATGGTACTTTAACTTGGTGTATATGTATGGTATTTATTATTTATGATATTTTCCACATAGGAAAGTAAATAAATTTGAAACTCAGGGAACAAGAAGTACTTTAATTTATGGGGTTTTTTTGTGTCTGAATGAATGAAAGAGGAAGAGGATCTATTGTTACTGGGACGAAAATGAGGATTTAACTGTAGCTATTGAAGCATTTACTATAAGGAAATGGATGCTTCTATGAGGATTCTATGTCAGTCCTCGTTGACATCAGAAACCAAATTTCTTCAAAATAATTCATTTCATAACTTCAGTGTATTTGAATTTCCATGTAAATGCAGCATTTTCACTTCTGCCTGTCTCTTTCCTATTCAGCTGAAATCAGAGTTGGTGAGGCCAGGGAGATCTCTTTTGCAAATCTGCATTATCACATGAATGAAGCAGTAATCACACTTCACAGATGAGTCAGAGGGGCACTTGGGATTTCTGGTTTTGCCTTTAGGAGCTGTTAATCTGACTCAGAAGATTTTGGTTGTGCATTTCTGAGCATTTGGAAAGAGAATGACAGGGCCCAGCTAAGCAACAGCAAGCAACAGGAGGCTTGGGAACCCAGAAGACTTGGTTTTCTCCTGTAAAAATTTCTATTTTTACAAAGTCTTCTGAATGCTAATTTATGAATTTCAAAGGTGTTAAAGCAAGTGTAGCTTCTCACAAAAACAGCAGCAGCCATGAAAAAGTAAGATGAAAATAATTCCTTCAGTCCCTTTTTGTTTCCTCACTTTTGATAAAGCTTAACGTTCTCTTTCTGCACAATGTGCTTTCGTCTTATGCTGATGGCCATTTCTGTTGTTGTGACTTGCAGTGAGGCTTGTTGTACATGAAAGATCTGGGCCTGGCAACAGGTATCAGGCAGAAATAAAATCTTCAGATAAAAAACTGTAAACTGTTATTGTATCACTGGAAAAAAACTGTAAACTGTAAACTGTTATTGTATGACTGGAAAGGTCTCTCTCAGGAGCTGGCATGCACTGCATCCATTATAAAATGTAGAAAAACATTTCAGACCATACCAGATCAGAGTAATATTTCATATCCAATGAAGGTCGTGGAGGTTCAGGGAGGGGAGGGAGAAGTCATTTTCATTATTGAAAGTGAGTAGATCTTGCCTGTAGTTTTTGTTTCACTGATGACACAAAAAAACCAGCATAGTGCCATTTCCACTTCCTAAACCAGCAAGGGAAATGCCACATATAATGCTCTGAAGGGAGGATTTGGAGAATTCTGGGACCAAATGAGGTTCAGATGTGTCCATGTCCTTAGCTTGGTGGCAAGGAAATGGCTCCTCATCCAGGAGTGTGATCCTTATTTGAAGAGACTGTTCTGTCAAATGAGTGCGGCGCTGTAGAATGTTATATGCAAGAATAGCATTTGGTCATCGTAAATATGTTTGTGTGCATGCTGTGGAGGAGGAAAATGATTAAGGAAAGAGTGCCTGAGGCTGACAGATAAGTGCTCATTACTATGCTAAACCAAATATGGGCAACTGCTAACTCTTACCAACACCAAGGCTACCTAAGAAGACAGTAATCAGTCAGAGGGAAAGCACTTTAAGATAGTATTAAGTAAATCTATACAGAGCTTTTGTCACATCAACAAATTTCTTAACAGGGGTCAAGGATAAAAAAATAAAGAGATCATAGTTGTGGGTTTTTCTTCTGCATTTTCTGTACTGAAATTTAAGAAAACAAGTTTTACTTAAACAGAAGTCAAAGGTTATTACCTGTTTTTAAGTATGCCATCAAATCATGCAGCTGCCAGAAATACAGACACAAAGAGATTTTATTGGTCAGGTTTTTTTAAGTAACATTTTAGTTAAAGGTGCTGATACAGTTTACAAGGGCTTTTCCTGTCAATTTCTAGCTGTGATCATGAACAGTCAATTACTGACTCATGTTGCAGGTGTTTTTACGTTGTTTTCTGACTAGCAACTTTTCTTGCAATGTTTTTCTTGAAGTGACAGAACTACTTGTGCAGAAAGTGGACATTTGGTATCCATCACATTGCATTTTGATTCCTTTTGAGAGATTACAAGTATACTGAAAACAACCTGTTTTCATTCTAAACCTTAGAGAAAGCAAACTGCAAACTGAAGGCTGAATTTGACGGTGTCATTCATCTCCTTCACTTCCCTGATGATTTAAGTTGTACTACCTCTGCCCTCCGTGGGAACTGTAGAGGTGACTGGTGCTTCTGATGGAGCTCTGAGAGGATTGCCAGGCTGGCTCACTGTTAGCAAGCTCTGGCAATAGTCAGGGTGCTGCCTCCAGCAACAAACCTGTAAACTGAGCAACTCTGTCCAGAGCTGCTGCTTTTCGTTCCTCCTTCTTTCAGGCACAGGGAAGAAATGGGGAAATTCATTGACAGAAATTTTAGACAAAATCAGAACTGAGGTTTAAGTGTGAAAAAGGTGCTGGAGACATGGCATTTTTTAGACTCTTCAGAGCCTTCTGCATACTTCTTTGTGCTTTTTCTCTGCACCTTTGCTATTGATGTGCTTGTCAAGAATCTGCCCACAAGTTTTTCTTCTCCAGAAGGAGATACTGATAAGATGCTGTGTTGCACTGTTGTCACTGAATTTCTGCTCTGACTCCAAATATCTAGAACTTAAAGGAAATTTATTAAAAAGCAGTTAAGTCTCAGTGTTTTATTTTCTAAATCTTAAATAGTGTTTTGGTTTTGGAGCATCTGCCTTGTGTAATAGTAGCACTGAACCTGCTGAGCTTTACAACTGTATTTAACAGATTAAAATAAAGTAACTTTTTTCACACTGAATAGGTAGTCTGTGGAGTTCTATGATAAGGATCATCTGGGCCCATTTAGGTTTCAAGCAGCAAGCAGACAAATAATGCATAAAGATCTGCTAGTTGCAGAAACTTCACTGTTGGCTCAGCAATTCCATGAGCTGCAAGCTATTACGCACAGGGAAGGTATTTAGGAGAGTTATCACTATGTGTTTTCCTGTTTCTTACTTTCATATCCATCTTTGCCTAGTTTCAGGCAGCATATTTGATGAGATGAGCCGTTGTTCTGTCTTAAAATTATAGTCACAATGTTGCTGACTTCTGCATTGTGAATTTTGCATGATTATATATTTAAATTTTTTTTAGAAAGCAGTTTCTCAAAGTATTTTTACTCTCTTTGGGGATTGTGATAGCATAAGGTCATTGAATTGTATTGTTTGTTCTGAAAGTATGCTACTTTTGCTGTGACAAAAGGGAGAATCCAGTTGCTTGTCATGATGACAATATATCCAGATATATAATGGATCCTATGTGTGTATTTGTATAGAGGGATAGATAATTAGTTATCTCAAATCTTGTGGTGTAGATGTTTATATGTCTAGTCACACTGGTGACGTGTTGGTCTCTTACGAGAAGAGGCTGTAATGTTTTTTCACTCAGTAGTATTTCTAACGAAAGAAGAAATAAAAGGCTGTGTGGAGCAGGCACAGTGCTGTCTGGATTTTGCAAGAAAACAAATACACTATCATAAAGTTCTGATGATTGAAACCGTGGTGTTTCATCAAGATGGCAGTTCTAAGTACTTTAAATGTGTTTTGGGAATATATGGTAATCTCAGCCTTTTTTGTTTGTTTTAGAATTTATGCTTTGCCACTCGATCGCATTGTCAGTGTCATCTCCTTCAATACTTACAGTAGCTTGATATAAACCACAGATAGGGAAGTTGATTCTCATTCCTTGCCTCCAAGCAATACTTCGGGAGTTTTGTTTGTTTTCCTTTACTATTTCAGATTACTGCTTAGTGCTAATGATGTCGCTGTTGCGAAGGATTGGAAGAGGCTTGAGGTGAAGAGATACAGCTATGGAGCCTCCAGAAAGGAAATAGTTCTCTAGGTGGAGGCATTAATAATGGGAGGGGAAAAAAGAGTTCTCTGGTCAGAGAATCCTAACTAATTGCTACAAACAATTTCTCACATGGTTTCAGCCAAGAATAATGAAGAATTTGAAATTTTATCAAATACAGACATATTATCATGGAACTGGCTGACTTTCTAAAACACATATGGTAACTCAGGTAGAAGTTACAGGTTCAATACAGAGATTTTTGGATATTTTTGTTTCTATTATTGCTGGAGGTGATTGGTGATTGTGCCTTGTACTTTTGGAGTCCATCCATTTAATCATTTTACAAATGGTGATAAAATATGTGTTTTAAACATAAGTGGTTTCTAGATTGAATTTCCTAAATTTGCTGTTGTTTTGTGTGTGCCGTTTCTTCCAGGACAACAGGGTGCATATTGGACCAAAAATGGAAATTCGGGTTGTTACTTTAGGATTAGATGGAGCTGGCAAAACAACTATTTTGTTTAAGTTAAAGCAGGATGAATTCATGCAGCCAATTCCAACAATAGGTTAGTAGCTACAATTTAAATGTAATGACTTTTCCAAGTGTTTGACTTATCTGCAGATTTTGGTTATTTTATATTCATACAGAGGAAGACTGTAAAACTTAAATATTTTTATTCCAGGTTTTAACGTTGAAACAGTAGAATACAAGAATTTAAAGTTTACTATTTGGGATGTAGGAGGAAAGCACAAATTGAGGCCTTTGTGGAAACACTATTATCTCAATACGCAAGGTAATACTGATACAACTCTTAAACTGCATTTTGTCTTCTAGCTTGTATTTCAGAGCCAAAAAGATTATTAATAGAAATGATTTACAACAGTAGAAAGTTGTTCATCTAATGCAAAGTACAGCTGCTAGAATCATGAGCTAATAAATTTTAATGCAGTTGGTCATAGTGTCTGCTGCATGATAAAGGTGCATTCTCCATAAATCCATCGGACGGTTCATGGAGCCAAACAAAATTAGAACCTCTGTTAAATTGCTTCTAGCTGACAACAGAAAAGGTGCTGTGTTCCAAAGTCTGCATAGTGAGAAGCAGTACTTGCCAGGTATGAAATATAAATAGCACTTGAAAATACTCAGCTTTTAGGAGCCTTTAGTTAGCAACTTAAAAAATTCTACAAAGTTCTGTAACTTCTGACTTGCTATTGCAGTGTAATATCTGATTAGAGACTAGATTGCTGATTCTGAAAGCACTGATGTATATAGTGCCAAATTAGAAATTCATGGTGTCCTTTTGTAAATTCTCCATGGGTTTTTTCCAGTTCAGAACGGGATTCCTCTTAATTGACTCATTCCCAATTATCTGAAATACTTAGGAATTACAAACACCGGTTTATGTGCTCCACTTTCTGCATTATTTCAGCCTCAAATGCAAACTTGAACATTTTAAATTACTCATCTTTTCAAACTTCTAAAAATTGTATTTTGGGATTTCTGTTGTCCTCTTATAACATACTGTGTAAAGTAGCATGGAATCATGCCTGCCTTGAGAATTGTATGTTGGAGAGAAAGCTAAGCAGTTACTCTGGTACTCTGGTACATTCCTGCAGTAGGTTTTATTGAGTTTTGGTGTTGGGGCTTTTTTCATTGCAAAACCCTTGAGTTTAAATTCTGTCCTCTAGCTCTGTCCCCCTCACTCTCCAGTTTTTCTGGCATCTTAGTTACTCTCTCTAGTGGGTAGTAAAATCTACTGCTGCTATGTTGGGTCCATGGCCATCTTCTCTGGACTGTGCAGTCTGTAGTTGAAGCAAGCGGTACTGATTTGGCTGAACCTGTGGATATTACAGCCCGTTAAGGGAAACTGAAATAGTCATATGGGTGTTAATGGAGTATAAATGGATCAAGAAATGGTTTAAACTGAGGTACTTAATCCATGCATAGTAAATCTAGTTTTAGACGTAAGCAGTTAAAATATGATGGCCTTTATATTAGACTACAAAAAAAATTTAGAATTTTTTTTCCATGTTTTAGGGTGAATTCTAGATTTCTGTTTAAAATGTAGAAGTATGTAAGGAATTTCTCAGTCCTCCTGGACTTAATATTGAAGGTGTGCACTGCTGAGAAACTTCACGTAGAAAGCCTTTACAATAAAGGAATTGTGTAGGTTGAAAGCTAATTTTGCAGAGTTTATATTTGAATGTGTGTAAAACATTTCTCTTCTTCTTTCATAGCGGTGGTGTTTGTTGTTGATAGCAGTCACAGAGACAGGGTCAGTGAAGCATACAGTGAACTTGCAAAATTATTAACAGAGAAGGAATTGCGGGATGCCTTGCTCTTGATCTTTGCTAATAAACAGGTACTTGTGATTTGTTTTTACTCTTTTTTCCTCATCTTGTGTGTCAAATTCCAACCTTCCAAACCCTCTGTTGTGGGTAGGCAGCGGTAATGTGAAAAGCATAAAATGTAGATGTCTTCCTTATGTGTAATGCTGGTAAAATAAGTGTTGGTGCTAAGAGTGCTTAGTAGATTGAATAACCAGGGGGTTTTTTTTATGGTAACGAGAAACAAGTGCTTAACTGTTTGATTTGTCTTTTGTATTTGAAGAGCTTTTATGTGATCTGTAGCTTCAGCCTAAGCCAATAAAATGGCTTCAAATGTAATACCGAAGAATAATTGAGTCTTTGTATCTGATTCTCTTGCAGGATGTAGCAGGCGCACTTTCAGTGGAAGAAATCACAGAACTGTTGAGTCTCCATAAACTCTGCTGCGGCCGTAGCTGGTATATTCAGGGTTGTGATGCCCGAAGTGGTACAGGACTTTATGAAGGATTGGACTGGCTTTCGAGGCAGCTAGTGGCTGCTGGTGTCCTGGATGTGGCTTAACTTTACGTCAGCTGCAATTTAATGTTGTAGTTTATGGTTTTGTTTTGTTTGCACGATTTAGAATGTTGTCACCAGGTCTGCTCTCTGAAGAGGGCACTTTATTTAAGTTGGTGGTTACAGAAAAATATAAACCTTTGTCCTAGATTGAATAATTGGTTAAGTAAACTTGTGTCATTATAGTATTTTTGAAACTTGATACATTTACATTAGTGGGAATGAAAGAGTGTTACAAGGATGCCTTGAAATTCCTTTTGGAGATACTGTTACAGTTTAAACTTTTTCTCTGATGAAAAATGCATTGGATTTCATATAACAATTATAACGCAGTTACAGTAGTTAATTGGTATTATAAAAATTCTGAGTGGTTTAGAAGTACTTTCCCATGAAACTATTCCAAAATCCATCTCAAGTTTATTAGAATAGCGTATTAGTAGAACAGCTCTATTAGTCAGAAATAAATGGTGCTACTCTTCAATATCTAAAGAATCCATAAATCCGAAGGTGGCATTGAAACTTACATGCAGCTACACTGTGTAAAGAAAATGCTTCCCCTATTACTTAATAACCTCCTTGTTTGTTATGGGAAGGCAGCATATCTGCACAAAGAAAACTCAGAATGGAGAAAAGTGTTGCAGAGTGAGGGGGCTGTGGCATTGTTTAGCAACTTGTTTTTTGTCTGGGAGGCAAGGGTTAGTTGGATTTTTCACACTAGTTATTTATGGACACACTGTAGTGATACTGAAGTGAAAGGGTTTTGTGCATATTTGGGGACATAATCTGCCTTTAGAGATTAAATTTACTCCTCAAGAAGTCAAATTAAATTAAAAAAAAAACCTTCTTAAAGAAGTAGTGTGGTGTAATGTCAGTCCAGCTGTGTAATTTTATGTAGAAGTCATGCTTCCAGATTAAGGTAGTGGCCTTAAAATATTCAGTAACACGATGTAAAAGCAGTGTACACTAATTATAAGTCTTACTTTAGAAGGGTAGATGGTAAAATGTGCTAAAAGCTTCCATAATTAGATTTTCAATTCTTACTGTATCTTCTACGTGGAACTGTCACCAATGCCTATTTTTGAAGATTACTTATTCACAAACTCACGAAATATGGGTGTAGTGCTGTTTAAATTTAGAGAAGGTTGCAATGACTTAGTGATGTCTCTTCTGCTGGACATACAACTCTGCTAACAATTTTATGCCTGGTATGCACACCAGAATTTTCTGCTCTTTTCTCTAAGTCCATGGCCACTGCCAATTGAAGAAGCCATGCCGTGAACCCTCTTCATGTTGGTAGAGGAGCTACAAAGAGTGCGAGCAATTGATCAAAACTGTGTATCATCACTTTTCTTACTGGAGTAGAGGTGAATCAAGAGAACTAGATAGTGTTGTTTCACAGATGTGGATCTGTTTTTGCCATGCTGAAAAGTGTTTACCTGTGAGAGCTCTGAATCTCATCTATCAAAGAAAGTGTGTCCCATTATCTGTGGCTTTGCTTTCATTGTATTATTATGAATTTTATGTTGTTTTCCTACTACCTACCATAGGTAAAGCCAAGAATGTATAAACAAATAATTTAGTACATTTGCACTTTTCTTCGAGAGGAAGCAGTTAAGGTAACTACTTCCTCATAATGACACTTGTAGTTTTCTCTTGTTATTTAAATTTCAGGTAAATTATGTTAAATGCAGTTTCAGATTCAGCAAGTCTAATGACTTGAATAGTACCTGAAGGAACACTAAGCTTTAAAGTAGTTTAATGTTTGTTAAGTGGTCTTCACTGCCTACACGTGTATATAGGTACTGAGACAGGGTATTTACTCTTTCTTTAGACAACCTGATAAATTTCGAAATAGTTCATAACAGAGTGAAAGATGGGGTTTTTGCACCTGCCAAACTTAAAATTGTGCATCCTTCCCAGCCTGTAGCTTCTTGCATGATACAGAGTTGGTGGCTCTGACTTGAGCATCTGCTTAATCTGTACTGCAGAGCAACCCCTGACCTAGTTAGGGCTGACTGTCCCTTCACAGCTCTTTTTGAAATTCAAACAAGTTCTGCTAAGTATGGTAGATACCTTTTCCTGTAATATTTTTAACAGAAGACATGCATTCTTTAGAAAAATTCTAATTTAGTTTTATTTTAGCTGGCTTAGGCTTTAGTTACACATGCTGCTCAGTATAGTTCTCCTTCAAAATGTTCAAGGTGACCAGTTTGTATTTTATGTAACATTATATTGGAGGACAGAGGAAAAATTCTCACATATGCATATTTTTTGAGTACAAGTGACTGCTTGTGACACATGGAATGCTACCATGAAAGTGTTTTTAAAATGAATTTAAGATGACTTAAAGTAACTGTGAAAATGTTGCATTTGTCTGTGAACTCTGATGTAAACACTACACTAAGAGGTTTATTTGTAATTTTTAACTACATATAAACTGCTTCAGTTATAAATTTCTGCTCATTTCATCAGTTTTACTGAACTTTAGTTTTTAGTGTACTGACTTATGCAATATGTAATTGGAATATTTCCTCAGCTAGAACTCACTAAAGCCTTGCTAACTGTTTGGAAAGACTGAATAACTTTTCAAAGGATTTTGAATAAATTTTGAAATTGAGTAAATGCAACAGCCAGTGACTGTGTTGTGGCTTTCTTTAAAGAATCTCATCTCAGAAATAGTATGTGTAGACTAACTGAAAAGTCATGTTTTATCACTTGATATGGTCTTTCTGTATTCTACCTTCAAAATTACTGTGGACTATGAGGGTCTGGTTCTGAGACTGTTGGAGTAGATGTGGATGTTATGTAAAGATTCCTTTAAAGAAAGGGCTCTTTTAGTGGAAACAATTTGTGAGCTGCTGCAATTTGGATTGCCCAGAAAATTTTTTTTTTTCAATAAAAGTAGGTAAAACCTTGAGAACTAATTTTAATAAACTTGCCTTTTTGTTTTGGTTTTTTTTTTAACGTCATTTAACTTACATTTAACTTACTGTAGATTTTTTCTGATTGATCCATGAAGATCCTTTATCTCACTAAAGATAAACTTCCGTGTGGCAGCAGCAACTTTTGAGGGAATGAATTTCATTATCATGCATCACATCTCAATTCATAAATGAAGTTACCAGAACTGTAAACTCCTGCGTCTTTTATGAGTGCAGTGGTGTTATGTGAACATAAATAGCCATGGTCACTGTTACTGTTTTACAGAGTAGATTTAAGTATCCATCATAGTAAGAGGACCCTATCCAGCCAGATTAACAACAGCTTGAGGAGTTGTCTGAGCTTTTCAGTGAGAACCTGCTGTTTGTGAACAGAGAAAGATGGGTGAGTGATGTGATGGCTGGAGGCTGTCTTGGGCAAAGTGCTCACAAAATGAGGTTTTGCTTCTTGGAGAAATGAGGACAGGGGTCAGCAGCTCTTGCACCTTGGACTTTTGGAGGGCAGACGAGGTTCTGTTTAGGAAACTAGTGGAGAGAGTCCTTTGGAAGGTAGTCCTTAAACACAAAGGAGTCCAGGAAGGTAGAAAGGAATCCTGGAGCTGCAGGAGCAAGGTGTCTCCTTTGCTGAAAGATGAGGCAGTGGACAAGGAGGTCAGCCTGGCTCAGCAGAGAGCTTTGGTTGGAATTTGGGAAGTGAAGAAGGGGCAGCCAACTCAGCAGGACTACACGCATGCTGTGAGGTTATGCAGGGAGAAAATCAGAAAGGCCAAAGCCCAACTAGAAATTAGTGTGACTGAAATGCTGAAAAAGGCAAAAAATATTTTTGCAGATGTGTCAGCAACAAAAGGAGGGCCAATGAGAATCTCTATCCTTTATGGAGTGCAGGGAGAAGCAGTGACAAAGGGTAAGTCTGAGGTACTTAGTGCCTTCTTTGTTGCGGTTTTTAACAGTAAGACCAGTTGTCCTCAGAGTATCCAGTCCCCTGAGCTGGAAGACAGGGATGGGGAGCAAAATGAAGCGCCCATACTTCCGGAAGAAATGGTTAGTACCTGCTACACCACTTCAACAGCTGCACATCGGTGAGACCTGAGGGGATCCACCCAAGGGTGGTGATGAAACTGGTTGAAGAGCGTAACCAAGGCACTTTTAATCATTTACCAGCTAGTGGGGGAGGTGACTGCAAGTTGGCAATTTAACGCCAGTCTACAAGAAGAGTCAGAAGGATGTAGGGAACTACAGCTCTGTCTGCCTCGCTTTGATGCCAGGCAAGGTTATGGAGCAGTTCATCCGAGTGCCATCAGGGGCAAAACAACTAGGGGCTTGGGGATGAGCCAGCACGGGTTTGTGAAACACAGGTCCTGCTGGACCAATCTGATCTCCTCTTGACAGGGTGACACACTCAGTGGCTGAGGAAAGCCTGTGGATGTCTGCCTGGACTTTACTAAAGCTTTTGACACTGTCTCCCACAGCAGTCACCTGGAGAAACTGGCTGCACGTGGCTTGGTTGGGTACACTGTTCATGAGTTAAAAACTGTCCGGATGGCCAGGCCCAGAGTGATGGTGAATGGAGTTACATCCAGTTGGCAGCTGGTCACCAGTGCTCTTCCCCAGGGCTTGGTATTGGGGCCAATGCTAATACTTTTATTGATGATGGAGTGCACCCTCAAGTAAGCTTGTGGATGACACCAAGCAGTGTGGGAGTGTTGATTTGCTGGAGGGCAGGAAGGCTCTGCAGAGGGATCTGGACAGGCTGGATCACGGGCTGAGGCCAATGGTGTGAGGTTCAACACAGCCCAGTACCGGATCCTGCCCTTGGGTCACAACCCCAGGCAGCTCCACAGGCTGGGGCAGAGTGGCTGGAAAAGTGCCCAGCAGAAAAGGACCTGGGGGTGCTGGTGACAGCAGCTGAACATGAGCCAGTGTGTGCCCAGGTGGCCAAGAAGGCCAATGGCATCCTGGCCTGGATCAGCAATAGTGTGGCCAGCAGGACCAGGGCAGGGATTGTGCCCCTGTACTGGGCACTGGTGAAGCCACACCTGGAGTGCTGCGTCCAGTTCTGGGCCCATCAATTCAAGAAAGACATCGAGGTGCGGGAAGTGAGTCCAGAGAAGGGCAGTGGAGCTGGAGAAGAGTCTGGAGCACAAGTCCTGTGAGCTGAGAAGAAGAGGCTCAGGGGAGACCTTATCACTCTCTACAACTGCCTGAAACGAGGCTCTAGGCAGGTGGGTGTTGGGGACACTAGGAAAAATTTCTTCACTGAAATGCGGTATTGCAACAGTGCCCAGGGAAGTGGTGGAGTCATCATCCCTGGCAGTGTTCAAAAAACACAGACATGGCACCTGGTGAAGTAATGGTGAAGAAGGTGGTGGTGCTGGATTAATGGTTGGACTTACTGATCTTAAAAGGTTTTTTCAATCTTAACGATTCTATGATTCTGTTCTATAACTCCATCAGAGACAGCTGACATAAAGCGTAGTAGAGATGATCACCATAATTTATATTAAACTAAGTATTTCGTTGGAAGCAGTAATGTTTGTAGGAGTTTGGCTAAAAATGAAACCAGAAGACGAGACTCCTTAGGCTAAAATAATGAGAAAGCAAACGTTGGAAGAAAAAATTCATTGGAAATATCAAACAAATTGCACAGGACTTTATACACTGTCATTTTAAGAATTCATCATTCCTCTAGGACACAGAAGACATGGACACAACTGTTTTTAAACAACAGAGGTAGATCACATTGTTTGCTTTTCCTAGCAAACAGTATCGTAACTAATTTTTGATATATGCATGTAGGATTGAAGAGTTTACTCAATATTTCTGACCTTTTCCTTTGTCAAAGATTTTAATACCGTGACAACAATTAATTAGATATGAAAGATGCAAATAAAAGTGAAAAAGTTACAAACACTATCATGGGACATGGTGGGGGTTTTTATCTTTAATTTTGCATAGAAGAGATGCAATAAAGACAGTAGACTTTGTAAGAAACATGCAGATGCTTTTACTTTAAAATACAAAGTTACCAGAAATACAGAATTAGGGCACTTTAGGTACATTAAAAATAGTAGAACTGGTGATTACTCTGTCCTGGTACTTACTGTATCTAGGAACTATCAAAAATGTTTGCTCTTGTAGGTCCCTTTTTGGGTCCCACATGCTCAGTTTTGTTCTGCTTAAACTGGAACCTGTGGGGGCAATAGCCCCCGGCGATGTAGATAGAGGCAGTGCTCTCTCAGCCTTGGTAAATGTTAAGCCTTGGGAAAGATAAGTATGCAGAGTAAGGTGTGAGCCGACACCCTGATAAGAAGGCAACTCCTTAAGCCTCACTCCTGTCTGCTAACGTGTAACAGAATGCTGACCAAGGACATTGTATGCAAGACGTTGTGCTGCTGGGGAGGACAGGGGTTATGAAACGGGTAGTTAATTGTTTGTACAATAGTATAAAAGGCATTGGTGCCTGGAATAAAGTTGGCTTTGCTTGCACCCAGCTGAGTCTGTTTCTCAATCGCCGACAGGAATCTTCAATGCCTGCCTTACTTCACTGTGATATTAATGATGCTGATATCCTCATAGGGTTTGTCTGTTTTGGGATTGACTTTTACATTTGAGATTCTCTGGACAACTTCCATTCCTTTAGTCACCCGTCCAAACACGCTGTGTTTGTTGTCTAGCCATGGCTGTTTTGAAAGCACAAGAGAAGAAAAAAAAAAAACAAATAGAAAGCAGCATGTAGGTTAGGTACCAAACCAAAAAGAGTAAGGGTATGTATTTTACATACATGGGTATGTATTTTACCATACATGGGTATGTATTTTGTATGTCCAGACTATGGAACCTAACACCATGTAAATATTAGCATGCAAGTCAATACTAGAGTGCAGCTAACACATATTCATATGTATTTGAACTTAGCTTTTCAATTGTTTTCTTAAAGTAGTACAGAGGTCACATTCTACCAGTGCTAATTTAAAGTGTATTCTCAGTTCACAGAAATGTCATTTCAGTCTCTCTGTTTCATGGTATTTTCACAGAGTAATTGTAAAGTGCCAGTCCAGAATATTACTTATTCAATATTCATACAGTATGCCCAATTTGAATATAGGCACTGATACAACCTAAAAACCCTCAAAACTATGCTAGATGGGGGGGATTAAAAAAAGCACACGACTTTGAAAGAGAACTCAGTTTTTGTAAGTGTTACCTTTAAGGATTTGAGGTTTTTACCTCTTAGATTCACCTACCAAAATTTCTACTGTTGGCACTAAAATTATACACAAATCAAATGAAATCTTCAAACCTGAACACTGGCTTCTTTGTATAGCTACAATTATGCAATATTAAAGAGACATCCTGGCACCATATCCAAACTGTAAACAATCTAAGCAATACCTAAGTTGCCATCAAATTTAAACTACTGTTATTAATATAAGATACTGTAGTAATACATAATTGCAAACATGCCCAAGAATTTTATATCAGCATTACTCCGTTTAAAGGCAAAAGGCCTCTTGATCACAACAGATAGAAATATTTTTCTGTTTCTTAAGGGACAGTTTCAGTGAACTCTACACGGTACACAGCGGGTGCACCATTTATTTGCAAAATTAAGTACTAGTGTATTCCTTTTTCTATGAGAAAAAAAAATCGATTTTTTGATATCTAGTTAGCCTCTCAGGCCTTAAATAGAGCTTTTAATATTACTTACAGTTGGTACTACTGTTATAAAAAACTGTGATCCATTGGTATTTGGTCCTGCATTAGCCATGCTGAGTGTGTATGGTCTGTCATGTCGTAAAGTTGAATGAAACTCATCTTCAAATTCTCCTCCCCAAATACTTTCACCTCCCATTCCCGTACCAGTTGGGTCACCAGTCTGAATCATGAAACCCTGCATAGGAAGGGAATCTTATCACATTATTGCATATAATAAATAACCAAAAGTGTTACATGCCAGATGATATTTTTTCAAACTCACTTCAAACCTTTCAACAAAATATGTGTTAAAATGCTGTGGATAAGGGATAAAGAATTTAAGGCTTTTCTAAGTGACAATCAAGTACTTGTGAGAAAACAAGGTTACTCACTGTTCCTGCTAGTGAAGGACAGAAACCTGACTAGCTGTACCTTTTACAACTCTTAGGCTGTATCACTTGATTCCAGTGCAACAGAAATAAGAAGCCTTACAAAGGCCTTCTGATATGAAAGTCTTAATTTAAGCAGGATAGCTGAACTGATCTTTCATTTTTCAGTTTTCTGCCCCCTACCAGTTGCAGAACAACTAAACAACATTAGTAGGTGATAAAGCTGTTTGGAACATCAGAGTTGTTCAGACTTTATAGGGAACTCTAAAGCCACTACCAACAATCCTGTGTGCAAAAGGGAAATGAAAGTGTTAAAAGAGGACTGACCACCAGAGTCCATTATCTAAACTAACAAAAAATTAACTTTTTGAAAGTTACCTTGATGATACGGTGAATTATGTGTCCATTGTAGTAACCATTCCTGCTGTGCACACAGAAGTTTTCCACTGTTTTGGGGCACCTAAAATCATGTAACAAAAAACAGAGACTACAATATTTGTCTGGTGACAAGACCATAAAGATTTCAGATGAGACTAAGATTCTGTTGTGCTGTGCAGTTTCAGCACTCTGTAGGAAGAGATTTCACCAAATAAGGAAAAAACAAATCTCCACCTCCTCCAACCCAGAGCTGAAAGCAAAAAGCTTGAGAAGTACAAAGTTGCATGACTACACAGAAAGACAGCAACAGTGTTGGTAACACAGGGATGTTTTAGCTGTTGCTAAGCAGGGCTTACACACCATGGAGGCTTTTTCTGCTCCTCACCCCACCCCAGTGAGGAGGTTGGGGTTGTAGAACGAGTTGAGAGGGGACACATCTGAGACAACTGAACCCCACAGATGCTCCATTCCATCTATGGCATCATGTTCAGCACATAAAAGCTGAGGAAAAAAGCAGGGGACATGCAGAGTGATGGTCATTTGCCTTTCCAGATACATCACACATGATGGAGCCCTGTTTTCTTGGAGATGGCGGAACACCTGCCTGTCCACGGGCATATTCCTTGTTTTGCTTTGTTTGTGTGCATGTCTTTTGCTTTCCCTATTAAACCATCCGTACCCCAACCCACAAGTTTTCTCACTCTTCCAATACTCTCCCACCCCACCAAGGGGGATGTAAGCAAGTGATTCTGTGGGGCATGATTGCTGGCTGGGGTTAAACCATGAGAGTCAGAATCCAAATCTATCTCCTCATGGCCTAGTTCAAAGCACCAGTGACTACAGGTTCCCAGCTTTCTACCTGCACTACTCTTTTCATAAATAAACTATGTTTGCTCCATAAGCAGAAAGCTGTTCACTTTTACATCTACACTTCTTCTAAGATATACATGCAAAGGTGTTCAGTGTTGCATGCAAGAAGTAAAAATGTAAAAAGAAAAAAAGTTTTAATATTATAGAACTTGCAGTCAGCAGAGTCAGTTATCTTTCTCTGGAACTATTTGCCAACACTGTTTGTTGAAGAGACAGAATCTTATTGTTGATGGAATAAAAAGGGCCAACAACTTCATCTTTGTGAATTGATTTTTTACTTCTGAGAGTTACTACCAGCGTGAAAACTCTTTGCAATACCTTTTCTGCTACTCCTTTTGAAAAGGATTAGTAGCCAGAGGAGCGTACATTGACAGAGTTTACACAGTCACGCATTTTCCCAATAAGGAGAAAATGGCCAAGTTGAATCCATAGCTCTAGAGTACTCTACTCTAGCTGTGACAAGGAACATTAGCTTGTGTTTTAGTGACACTCTAAGCTATTTTGTGAAAAAGAGCACCACTGGCATAACTAATGGAATAGACAAGATTATAGTTCCAGTTCTTGCTAAGCAGTACATTGTCATTCACAACCTTATTTTACAACAACATGACCAAAGAATTCAAGGGCATATGGAGCCATACCCTATGTGCTCTTCTTTAAAGTTTTAATCACATTAAAGGGATTTTAAATTCAAAGCTCAGCTGGGAAAAAATACCAGAACAAGAAAGGACAAACTTAAGAATAATCAACCCTGGTAATACTGCATTTAATTTAAAATTGCACACAAAACATTGCAGTGAAGCACCTTGCAATACTGTGCTTGCAAATATGACACGCTAGCATAAGAATTAAAAAAAAAAAAAAATTACAGAAATAATGTAGCTTGGCCTATCACCAAGTGGCAAGAGCTGTACCATTACTGCAACCTATATGCTACAATGATGAATTCCAGAAACTAGGGCCTGATGTAGGGAGACACTGGTAAAGACTGCAGTAAAAGTCTGGTAGCCCTCTAGGGTAGAACTGAGGCTGTGCTGTCTTACCTGTGATTATGACAAAATATGAACTTGTTTTTGCAGAAACATGGACTACATCTGCATGATTTAAGTTTCTATGCATAGCAATATATTATATAAATTTACTGGTATTACAGAATATTTGCAATTTTTGCATCACAAAGGAGAGAGGATGACATACTGATTTTAGGAATTGTCATGCATAAAACTTCTCAATTCTATGCTTGGCTTTGGATATACTACACACTAGTGCTATACGCTGGTGTGTTACATTGCTTTTAAAGGAGATGTAATAACAAAATGTAGTACACTGGCCACATTTGGAAGTTGCAACTACCATTCTTCTGGCTTGCACAGACCTACTGTCAAATTTACTACTGCTGCCAACATCATCATTCTTTTTCAAGATGCAAACAGCATTGCCCTACAATACACAGAGGAGTATCATGACCTGTCCAAGAACAAAAGTTAAGAAAGCAACGGCTCCCCCGAACCAGTACCTAAATAAAACCAAATATAATCTCAAAAACTTCTGTGCCCCAGACTGTTATTTAGACCTATTTTTACCCTACTTTATTTATGTTTGTCAAGCGCCACATTCCTACCTTGATGTATTAAGAAACTGTCAGGAAACAAAGAGAGTAGAAAGATGGAAAGAAAAGCATTATTCCTAGCTTAAGATATAAGTCTTAAGCTGCAACCCCAAAAACAGCAAAAAGGAACAAACCCAAAACAACAGAAAAACTACCAAATACGTACTCAACAGGAAAAAGCTTGATATGAATATCTCCCATGCTTGTGTGGATAATGGCACTGTCTGAAACTCTTTTGGGACCTTCTGCCTGAGTGGCTGCCATGACCTCTTCTTTAGAAGGTTTCTCATTAAATACATCTCTGTCAGAATCTGCACTCTTTGTATCTTCTGGTTCACGTTTAGTAAACTGAAGCACAAAAGAACAGGAGGTTAACTGCTTTTTTCTTTTTCTTCTTAAGTCACGCACTGCTCTGCACCCAAGACATCAATGTCACTATTCAACCTGCTGAACACCCAATTCAATTTGAAATGTAGGAAGACAATTCACAACCAGTGAATTGCATTTCTGTGTTGTGTTACCAGCGTTTCTACAGTCAACAATTCCAGTACAACTACATGCAAATCCAAATAACCTTTTATAATGTTAGCTTTAAATTTTCCTCCCTTTACAACAGGAGTCCGCAATAGTGCAGCACCTTTTCTCTAAAAAAAGGTGGAGAATACCAGGTTGTTCTGCTATACTCAGACAAAACAGGCAGGTTTCATGCCAAAAGTTTTAGTTGTGCTACAGAGTTAAAATAAATCCTGTTATTCCAATACTGCATTAAAACAAAACTATAGAAACACAGCAAATTTAAGGAATAACAGACAGATCAATCTGTAACCTCCGTAGGTATCACCTCTCAAATCAACTATTAACTGCTCTGAAATTGCTTGTCTGTTTGGCTGCATCTCACCTAAAAACCAAATTGCAAACAGGAAGATGACTCCTGTCTTTCTTGATTGCCTATAATGCCTTTAGTGCAACCAAATGCTGATGCTGGTCTGAAA
This sequence comes from Ptilonorhynchus violaceus, assembly GCA_013397565.1. Lineage (NCBI taxonomy): Eukaryota > Metazoa > Chordata > Aves > Passeriformes > Ptilonorhynchidae > Ptilonorhynchus > Ptilonorhynchus violaceus. Next base: position 300,847 of record VZRJ01007098.1, read on the forward strand.
TTTTTTTCTATTTCATTTTTTACGCATACAGTTATTTTTTTTTACAAGATCTGTTTTATTTTTTAAATCTTCTTACTTAAATTTTTTTTCAACTGGAACAAAAGGATACCATCTTCCTGGGGGGAATAAAAATTTATTGAAAAAATTAGATCTGTTTCTAGGTAATGTATAGATAGTTCAAGATAAAAATTCTAGAACATACTTGCAATATAATGGGACTCCTTTAGAAAAGCTGCTTTTGTAAATACTCAAGACAAAAAGCATTAGAAAGGTGCAAGGCAAAAAACCAAAAAATAAAGTAGAGATAACATCAATACAAGAATGGAGCTATTTAAACAGAAACCACACACACCATGTAAAACCTATTTTTTTTAAAAGCTGTGCAGATTACTGTTGGATCCGCCTGGATATTCTGGAGAACAGGATTTTCAGATGCCTTCATCTCTATAGTGATTGCAGCACGATGTTTCTTTGCTACTCCTTGGAACAAAGCCAGTTGCATCATTCTGATGTTCTCCTGTTTCCCCAAGATACGAATACACCTGAAGTACAAGATGTAGAGACGTGTAACTACTCTCAGCTGCTCACAGTCAGAATGTCTCATTTCTGACTGTATGACTCAGACCAAAATTCCAAAATCCTCTCAAAATAATTATTTACTAATTGTTTTTACAATGTTTCTCTATTCAAACTCGCTACCTTAATATACCAGTCAGCCTCCTTACATAACAAAATCCCAACTAAATGATCCACATTTACATTATCCCATCCAGTTAGCCAGAGGTGAATCGATTACACCTTTTTAATACACATGTGCTTGCCACATTTTCTCCTCATTTTACTAAGCTTTAATCTGCAATGACTCTTTACAAAGAATGGGAGTATCATATCTACAGTCTAATGTAAGGCTCTCAAACAACAACAAAAAAAGATTAGAGACCTCCAGTCATATCAAGTTTTAAATATGCTATAAATTTGACTGAGTAAAGACTTTAAAACAGAAATTTATCTCAATGTGTGTCACTGCAACTTACCTGTTAGTCTCTACATTTATGACCTTAATGCCCAACATTGTTCCATAGAGAACGAAGTGTCCAGTTTCATCAAAAATTATATTAATTAATCTTACTGCATCCACTTTCTCCAACTCACGCTCAACTGCCATACGTCGGCCAAACTCCATGTCAGGCAGTTGCTGTCGCATCTGCTGAAGTTCAGTAAACATCTACAGAAAAAAACCCATCATTATTATATTGACATATTTTAAACTTTTTATCCAGTAAAACACTGACTCACGTGATTAGAAAATACTGAATTCAAGTGAGATTATTTCACTCCAACTTAACTGAAGAATTTAAATAAATACATGTAATACTCTCTTTATTTTAATGACACAGCAGGCATGTTGTAGGACTAGGTTTAAGCACACAAAAGCACGCAGCTGTCCAACAAATTCCTTAGAAGATGACAAATTTAATTCATTGTGATGTGATTTGAAATGGGCATTTTCCATAATTGCTTTCTAGTAAAATGTAATCTAGATGAGAAAACACAGATGAAAATCAAAACTCTGATTCACTATGAAGGTAACATAAATTAGTCAGAATTCATTTTGGCGCAAAGCAATCTAAGAGACAAGGAAGAGAATATGGAAGGCCTTTTTTGCAAGAAAAATATAGGAAGGAAGCTTGCCTTTAGAAACAAATGATAACTTAGGTGAATGTACTGGTAAAAAAATTCAAATAAGTAGAGAAAACATTTCAAAGAAAGAGAAACAAAACAAAACTCACACTCAGAGATTCGTCAAAGACTCTCATCAGCTTCCCCGTCAAAAAACGAAAAATTCTAACTTTTCTGTCAGACCCGAGAGTGGCCATTTTCTTGCCATCAGGCGAAAAACTTATACTGGATGGGTAAGCCTTGCATTTAGCAAATTCATACAGATCAGTATCTGTTTTATACTCCCAGCTCACATTCTTGGGAAATTTATATTCATGAGGAGTACCAGTCCAGTACTCGATCATTCCAGACTTGTCAGAAGACACAACTACTTTGTAGACAGAGTTCAAGCGTATCTGAGTAAGCGAGGACGTATGGAGTTTATCAAAAACATGAAGTGGCTGGTTATTTCCTCGTCCATCATAGATGAATATTTTTCCTGTGCTCTTCTCAGATGTTGCAACAGAAGAGATGGCATCTCCAGGGCAATATACCCATTCACATTGGCCAGGGTGGTAGCTGCAACAATGAGTGGAAGGAAAAAGAAAAAGAAATGGTTTTAATTAGGTAAGAGTCAAGTTATGCTGTAAACTTGAAATTAAATATCAGAAGCAAATCTTAAACTTTATTTACTAGTTTTGCTAATACGTATCTTGCTAATATTCAGCATATTACAGCCAAGCTTTTCCAAGCAAAACCATTCAGTGGATGACTCTGCCAATTTCTGTTGCTTCTATATTGTTTTATAAAGAAGCTTTAGTAGTCTAAGTAGAAAGCGCGTAAAAGGGAAGAATAAGGAAGGAAATCAAGATAAATAGCCCAAGTGGCATTAATGATTACTACTCATGTTCTGCCCATGGAGGTAGTCGAGTCACCATCCCTGGAGGTATTTAGAAGAGGACTGGATGTGACACTCCATGCCATGGTTTAGTTGATAAGGTGGTGTTAGGTCACACATTGGACTTGATGATCTGAAAAGTCTTTTCCAACATAATTAGTTAATTCTATGACTCAATACCACTTCTCTTCCATCTGTTAAGTGAGTAAAGATTCAGTAGAAATGAAGGCAACTGCACCTCTGCCACACACTTACAGAAAAGTTCAACTAGATCTTGCCAGAAAAAAAACCCCAAACAACCCCAAGAAGTGATATAAACAAATTTGAGACAATCCCCCTATATTCAATAAGGGTTGTGAATGCATTTAAGAACTCATTTGCTACTTGCAAAAGCATACTCTACAAATAAAACAAGCCAGAGATACAGTCAATAATGTAAATTATGTCTGTTTTAAAGTCTGTATGCAAAGATTCTAAAAACTGGAACTCAAACAAAATGGCAAACCTCGAAGAAATTAGACAGTCTCCATAGGAAACTCATATTTGGTACCTTTCACAAATCAAACTAACAGATGCTGAAGGACTGATGATATTCTGATGTTATTATGACAGACACCAATAATTTGGATTTTCAATGTCTGTCGGTAAGGAGAAACAACCACTTCATCTCAGGTTCACTAGAAAGAACAGGATCAAATAAATAAATACGATGTCTCTGCAGAAACAGCCAACCTTCTCCAGATCAGTGATGTAAGCATAAAGCATGGGGATTTGCAGACAGCCACATTGCATAGATTAGTTAGAACTGGAAAGATCTGAAGAATTTGAGCCAAAGCTATTCAGTCCTGCAATATACTGGCACATGTCTATCAAAGCAAGAAATGCAAAACAATCTGAGCTGAGAAGACCACAAAGAACTTAATGATTCTACATTAACCATTACAAGCCCAAGCAAAAAGCCATAAAAATATTCTTAGGCAGGTCAAGAGAAACCACCTGCTCGATACACAGTAATGCAGAAGATTAAGAGGAACAAACACTAAGGTTTAAAAAGCTATTCAGGACAATGCTTATATTACAGCTGTATCCTGTTCTCTGCTTGATTAAAGAGTTCACTTCAGGTAAAACCCAATTTTCTCTGAAAAAAAAAATACATGGGGAGAGGAGTCTGGATTACTGAGGCTGAAAAAAATCTATTTAAAGATAAATCAGGGAATATACTATAGAAAAACTTCACAGGGAGCATTCTTGGGGGATTCCTGAATTGATGTAAATTCTACCTGAGTCTTCCCTGAATTCTCAAATAACAACAACAAAAGAAACCTTATATTTTAATATCAGGGTGGGGGTTCTTAATAATAAATTTATTTTCTTTTTTCTGTAATTTTATCAATTTTGTACTAATGGTACAGGGCTGCTAAGTCAAAAATACCGGCAAAATCAAAAGATTAAGGCTAACTGGAATTTTTCGACTGCAGACAGCCAAGAGAAAATCAATTCCTACAGGCAAAGTATATTATCTGGAGGCTGATACTAAAACTGTAACTAGCAGAGCAGATAGCATAAGCTTTTATATAGGTAGTCCTATGAAAAAGCTTTTTTCCCTAACTTCATACTTCTATTCAGTTTTACAACTAACCAATAAATCACCAATATGACGAATACGTTTTCCAATTGCAAAAGCTTGTGGAAAAACTAGTATTTCTACCATTCTTGATGCAACATTCTCCAGCTCTTCAAATCCACCCTTTTAACAGTATGGGGCTTGTTTTCCTCTGGTATTGTTATAATTCCAGTAACATCCATTCCTATTTCTCCCAGATCCTTTAGCTACATATTGTGTAACTACAGAAACGCTACAGGAGCAGGACTAAAGAAAACAACAATATTGTTTCTAGCAGAAGAGCAAATTATATCCATATGGCAACAACTAAGAGAATACATACAGGCCAAATCCCTTCTCCAGTAGAACTATAATTATTAAATTCAGTGCCAAACAACGGAATAAAATTATGTCTCAACATTTGGAGAAACACCACCTCTCTGTGCATATTATTTGACACTGAAGAACTGTCTTTGCTACTCCTCCCTCCTACTGTTGCAGACAGAAAAAATTTCTTTTATTCAGGCAGGCAGGTCTCCAACCATTGGACTCATTTCAGACACTGCAATTTACTCAGCTTCATCTGATGGGGGAGGGAAGCAGGGAGGAACTCAAGAACCCCAAATTATTGACTTACCTCTTAGCAAAATAACCCCCACTTATAATCTCAAATGAACACTTCGAAGAACTAAGGGACTTACCCAAGCTTCAGCATGTTGATCATATCAAAGTTGACTACATCAAACACCTTCATTGCTTTGTCATCTCCAACTGAACAGAATAATGCCCCCTCTGAACTAACAGCAATACTCTCAATAACACCTGTGAATCAGGTTAACATACTATTAAGAAACAGGAAAGGACATTCTTCATTTCAGTATTACATAGAGAAAACCTACAGAGGTTTAAACCTGTTTCCCAACTGTTTCATCACCTTTTTCCCTTAAAACTGTACCTGTCTTCATCAAAATATTATTATTTAAAAAAAAAAAAAAAAATCACAAACCAACATTTTATATCCTGTCAGTCTTTAGACTCAGGTATGTGATAATGAACAACTTACCATAAACAAAAGTGAAAGATTATAATGGCAATTATTTTAGTTTAAAATGTTGATTTTAGAAAATTGAGAATATTATCATGGGGTAAAAATCATGTGCTCTTAAGCCTGCATCTCTCAACAGGGTAAAAGCAGCAAAACTCTATAGACTATTACACGCACAACACTCAAAATTACCCTGCAATTGAGCCTTCCATAAATTTCTCACAATGCTGATTTTCACATGGTAGGTTTTGTTCTCACATTTTGCTTCCATATATAACGAGAAGTCTGATAGTTAAGATCAAGAACCTACCTTAATATTTCTTGCAACTCTAAAAGGAAACAGTACTTTTACAATCTATTACTAAATATTTTTCTTACTGTAACAGCCTGCATATCAAACTGGTTTTTTTCCTTCAGGCATATTATAATTTCTAATACCGTTGAGAACCTATTTTCTGCCCAGGATATTTAACGCTTAGCATAGTGTTGAATAGCTTTGTGTACTTATTAGCTCAGAAAATTGGGTTAAAAGTTTTCTTAATTGCAATTCAGTTGATAATCACAACAATAATGCAGAATTCACTCCACAGTTACAATAATTTCAGATGAAAACAACCACTTTTTTCCCATATTGCAAGGAAAAAAAAGATAAGGGATTGAGGTAATCTTATTTATAAAGCAACATATTTTTAAATTTCTGTGGATTTTATGAACCCTGTTATGCACCTCGTTCACTTACGTTCACGATGTTCTCCCCACAGGCAGGGCACAAGGCAATGCAAAGGATGTAGGGGATCTGTGCAAGCAGAGTCCCACATGTTTCATTCTCACCCTATCCCTGCTGGAGTTTGGGTGCAAAACATAACAGGACAGAGGTATAAAGGAAGATGGGCAGATATCACTTATTCCCTGAGTGTACTAAAGGAATCCCAGAATCTCTCTCTCTATTTGCACCCTCCCTTCAAACAACAAAGAGCAAGGAGGAGGAAAAAGTGAGGTCCTTTAGAGAAGAAAGAGCAACTTCTCACCCAGGTGACTTCGGAAGTGCTTAACAAACTCAATCCCTTCTTCTATTTTTTTCCAGAATTTTACATGTCCATCGTGGCTGGCTGTTATGATAAAATCTGTCCTACAATTACAAAAGAAAAATAAAAACAAGGTAACAGATACACGCATTATGCACTTTCTCACTGGTCAGTAATCTGAACTATAATTAACACTGTGCAGAGAATGAAATTTCAAATTACTGTGACAGTCTGTCTGAATGCGTACTATAACTATGGAAAACCAAACAGTTATTTCAGTGCATTCTGGATTAATCTATGAAAAGCCAACAGCCTAAACTGAAGAAACATATAACATTATCCTTTCTAGATATGTAACTCCTATTTTATGTCTGGTTTCACAGTAGTTACCATCTGTGCCTCTGTGTGTGATCTCTGAAGTTCTGGTGAATAGCATTTTTTTACAGGCAGTCAGTCGATCTTTTTCCTGTATTTATTGCACATTTTAATAAGGATTTTAAGACCTTCCCTTAGTCTATGTAAACAATTTTTATCTTGCTTCTAAGTAAGTAAGTCAGTTTTCAAAAGAAACCCCACCACCTTTATGGTACACCTCAGGACACTGTAACTTTCCATCATTAAACCTCTACAAAAAAAACTTGTTAGGATATACAAAAATACACCTCTGACAAAAAAATATAATGGAAAACAAAGACACTTACTTAGTACATGCTACGTGGGTAATAACATCTCTGTGCATGTAACTGCGTTCATACATGGAAGCCGATGGTAGATTTTCAAGATAAACATGTTCAAATTCAAGAACTACAGAGGATAAAATGAAAAATCAGGATTTTTTTCCCTATAAAGTTACATCTAGCTCCTGTTCTCCTTTACTTATCCTTATATTGCTTACTCATATTTTAGTTAAAAATATGCTAGGATTTTATACAAACATAATAAAAGGGCTTTTAGCTCTGGCTTTGCACAGACTTACAAATTTTCAGTGAACTAAAGCCACTCAAATGCTGCTTTAACTCATACTGCTCTTCCCTTTTAAAGCAACTATTACCTTAGCTGTCTTAACGTTTTAAAAAACCAAAATCAATTAACAGTTTTTAAGTTACTGCCAGAAAACAGAAGGTTATTTGCACCTAATGTCATTCTAAAACCAAATGTACCCCTGTTGTTTTTACAAGATTTGGGTCCCACAAACTCTAAGTGCTGGCACTCATCTATTTCATTGTTTGACTGGCCCACCTAAAATAATCTGATTTTGAGTTTTGTCTCTGATTTTTAGACCCTACTCATTAACACCTGCATAATGGCATTTTTTACTGAACCTGCAGGTTTACCTCTGCTGAACATCGTTAAAGTCACAATTACTTTACAGTGATACCCAGAGAGGTGAGAGTTGCTGTACATATCAAAAACACTTGCCAAGATACGGCCTAGAGGCTTCTCCTGTTCCTCCATCTTAGGGCAATGATCCAGAAAATGGATTAACTCCACAGCCGTAAACAGCACGGCTTCAGCCTGCACAACAAGGCTCTCAGCTTCAAAGTGTCCTCCAGAGAAAGCAGAAATCATAGAATCATAAAATGTTAAGGGGTTGGAATAGGCCTTAAATATCATCTAATCCAAAGCCCCATGCCATGGGGAGGGACACCTCCCACTAGACCAGGTTGCTTAAAGCCTTAGTCAACCTGGCTTTGAACACTGCCAGGGTTGGGGCATCCAAAAAATCCCTGGACAACAGTGTCTCACCATCCTCACAGTAAGGAATGTTTCTCTTCTAGCTAACCTCAACTTCCGCTCTTGCAGTTTGTACCCACTACTCCTTTTCCTATCAGTGCAATTACTGACAAAGAGTCCCTTCTCCAGCTTCCCTGTAGGCCCCTTTAGATACTGGAAGGTTGCTATGAGGTCTCCATGCAACCTTCTGTTTTCCAGGCTGAATAGCCCCAACTTAGCCCCTGACGCCCCTGTCCTAAAATTTCGCACCCGAAGGGTTCCCCCATAGCATGGTCATTTTACTTACGAGACACGGCTTCGGGATACGGGCTGCCGCCCGAGGGCGGCCCAGCTGCCTCTACACCGTGGCCGCTCCTGCCCGGCAGGGCCTGAGGCAATCCCACAGCTCTGGACCCCACTGGGGCAGCGCTCCGCTCCTCCACTTACCTCTCCTCTTTTTCGCCTGCGCGGCCTCCCCGGGGAGCGGCCCGACCCAGCGCTCCTCCTCATCCTCCTCGTCCGCCGCCGCCCGGTCCCCGCCGCCC
>VZRJ01007099.1:7099-25861 GCA_013397565.1 Ptilonorhynchus violaceus
GGGGGGGGGAGTGCCAGGCAGCCAGGTGAGTCAGTACAGTTAAATGGCAGTGATGCTCTGTTTCATCTCCCCATGAGAAGCAGGATCAGACACTCCCAGGTCCCTCAACCATCCTATTGCCCCCCAACCCTCAGCCCCACAGCACCCCAACACCAAGCAGGGCAGGAGCATTTATTCACAAGCCACATGGCTGGGGGGGACACAGCTTGGGGATATTCCATGGGGAGGCACAAGGCAGCTTGGCAACCCCTCTTCAGAACAGGGCCAGGAGGGTGAGGGGCAGCAGGGCCAGCAGGATGGAGAGTGGGGAGTTTGGGGGAGCATCACCATAGGCGTAATACTTGGCAACGGCAACATTGGGGTTCTCCTGAGCAGGATCGAACCACATTTGGATGCAGCGGCCGCTGCCGCGGTGGTAGGACGTGTAGCGATAGGAGCCAGACCAGATCTGCTCGCAGAGTGCAGCCGCCGTGGGGAACACATACTTGAACTTCTGGCACATGGCACCCTTGGGACACTGGTTGGTGCCTGGGGTGGGGCAGAGAGTGAAGTGGGTGAAAGGTTTTGGGAAGAGGGAGGGTGGTGTTCCCGTGTGCATGGTATTGGGGTCCAGATGGGTTCCACTGGCATTGCTGGGGAAGAGGGGGTTGACCTCAAGGTGGCACAGGGGCCACCACTGCATCACCCTGAACCCCATGAGGACCCTCATCCACCCCAACCCACTCTCACGCACCTGCTTGCCACTCCATGGAGACCCTTACATCCCCCAGACCCACTCACAGCCATCAGGGAGGGGGGACACACCCCCACTCGCAGCAAGATGGAGGGTGACTGGGGACCCACAGGAGGGTTGAGCCATGATGGGGGTTCCCCCACAACTCCCACTCACCCGTGGTCCAGTTCCAGCCCTTGTGCCAGTTGACCTTGCAGGTGACAGCATCCTGGCAATCCTCCCACCACTGCTCGCAGTCCTCCTGGCACAGTGGCACATCCCGGATCCTCTCCTTTCGCCAGCTGGTGTCTGCCTGCAGGGCCCCTAGTTTACCCCAGTTCACCCCAGGGATCCTGGCGGGTGGGTGAGGGGGGGTCTGCACTAACCTGGTCGATCCATGGCCCCAGGTTGGGGGAACACTCGTAGAGACATGTGTCCTGGATGAAATGGCGTTTGCACTTCTCTGGCATGGCCCCACAGTGGTCCCAGTTGAAATTGTACAGGTAGGACTGGTCCTGGTGGGCTTCCAAACTGGTGTTGGCAGTGCAGCAGGCATTGTCCTTCCAGAGGACACACTGCACCAGGGCAGCCAGGGCTCAGCTGGGACCCACCAGGACCCACCAGGGCTCAGCTGGGACCTGCTGAGGGTCCAGGGAAAGCCCACAGGTGGGTGACGCAGGGTGACGGAACTCATGTCGGGGCACAGAGCCCCCCAGGCTCCGTCCTGGTGACCCCACAGCGAGTAACAACAGTGGGTGCTGGCACAGTGGGTGAGGACCGTACCTGCCCGTAGAGCTGCCCCTCAGGGCCAGGCTCCGTTTTATGGTGCTTGGCGTCCATGCAGACGTTGAGCAGCGAGTCCCGTGTCACCATCACTGCTGCGGCAGCAGCTGGACAGGCCACCAGCACGAGCAGCGCCAGTGCCAGTGCCATCGCTCTGCCGGGGCAACAGTGGGTCAGGACGTCAGCACCGAGGGACGCAGTGACAGCAGGGACAAAGTCCTCCACTGCACACGCTGGAGTGCGGCAGCACACAGTCACTGCCCAGGACCACCAACGGGATCTTACCTGGGGGGAGCCAGGGGTCAGGGCTCTTACCTGGGGAGGTGCTGGGCTCCAAGTGCCATGGAATGAGCGCAGCTCATCTCAAAGGTCGTGGTGCAGCACAACCCTTGGCCACTGATCACGGGATGTGGGAATGCGTCAGATTGGGCAGCACTGAGAGCATGGAGACAGTGCTCCGCGCCCTGGCACCCCGCTGTGTCCTGGATTGACACTTGTGCCCATCCTAGCCCCCTCAGCCCTGCACGGAGCCTGGATTCGTTCTCTTGGCACCAGGCTGCGGCCAGCACCGGCAAAAATCCACCCATGGCTGTTTTTCCTTCCCTCCCGTGGGAGGTGGTCTCATGCCCTGACACCAGCATAAGGGGCAGGACCTGGTCCCCTGACACCACAGGATTCCCATGAGTCACCTGAGGGTTACCCAGTGGGTAAGAGATGTCCCTGGGGGGAGGACAGGTACCCCTGTGGGGTCCCAGATGGCCACAGTGTAGAGGCAGGTACCCCTCATTGGAATCACAGATACTCCAGGGGGTCACAGATGCCCCATGGAGGGGGGAGCAGATACGCTGGGGGGGAGCAGTCACCCGTGGCAAGGTGGGGACAGAAACCCTCCAGTGTCAGACATGCCACGGGGAGACAGATACCCTGGGAGGGGCAGGTACCTTCAAGGTCACAAATGATAGAGGGGCCAGACATGCCCCTGGGGTCACAGATGCCCTGGGGAGGGGGGAAGATACCCCCAGGTGGAGTCCCAGGCACCCTGTGAGAACCACACATACCCCCCTCACAGGTGACAGATAACCCCAGCCATGGGTGACACTTGCCCCCAAAGGAGCAGATACGCCCCCGCTGGGATCACTGGTACCCGTGAGGGTCACATACCCACCATTAATCACAGATACCCCGAGGGGGCCACAGATATTTCGTGGGGGTTGCAGATACCCCCTCACTGGGGTCACAGATATCACATAAGGGTCACAGATACTCCCGTGGGGGGGTCATATATTCCCGGCGGGATCACAGATACCCTCCGCCATTGGGATCACAGCTGCCCCGGGCTCGGACGCTCGGGGGACCCAGCCCCGCACCTGTCAATCAGATGTCGCCCCGCCCCCAACAGCACTCTGGGCCGCGCTCCATCTCCATTCTTTCCCTCTTGGACGCGGTCTCGCCGGACACGCCACACACCCGCCTCTCCGCGCGCATGCTCCGTGAGCTGTAACTAGTTCCGGGCTGGGCTGCACTTCCGGCTCGGTGGCCGGCGCGGGCCCGGCGCTGCTCCCGCCATGTCCACGCTGTTCCCCTCACTTCTGCCTCGCCTCACTGAGTCCCTCTGGTTCAACCTCGACCGGCCGTGCGTGGACGAGACAGAGCTGCAGCAGCAGGAGCAGCAGCACCAGGCCTGAGTGGGCACCGGGGCGGGAGGAGATGTGGGGCCGCGAGGCCGGGTGTCAGGAGGCGGGAAGCGGGTTCGGGGCTGGGGAAGCGGCCCCCCTCCCTCAGCGGGCACGGCCGCGGTTCTCGCTGCAGCCCTGAGGCAGTACCCGGGGTGGGGGTTGGCGGGCGGCCCGGGGCACGGAGCTGCTCCGGTGCGTCGCTCCCGCGCGTGTTCACTGACTGTGCCCGTTTTTCAGCATCCTGCGCCGCTGTTGCCGGCTCGGGCACCGCTAGTGTCGTGTCCGTTATCGTGTCTCACACTAGCTCCTTGCGGGCTGTTCCCGAAGCTCCGCGTTTACTGCGTGGAAGTTAATTAACAAGTTGGTGCTGAACCGAGGCTTCTGCACCAGCTCCCAATTAATTAATTAACTAATCTTCTCCCGAGGGAGGCAAGGAGCGATTTCTGATCCTGGTAACTCACAAGTGTTTGCGCTGTGAGCGTGGTTCGGTGCTGTGGTGCCCCCGAGTATGAGGGGAAGAACATCTATTTGATTAAAGTTTAAAAAAAAAAATCTCTCCGTGATTAAGTTATTATAATTAAATAAAATAGCTTCAATCAATTAAAACTCCAGCACTTAGGAGAGGTTCCAAGTCCCTCTGGGTGGGAGGTGCTGGCGTATTTTAATTGAGCTTTAATTATCTGCTGCAGTTGTGTTTGTCTGGCTGATCAGATGCCTCAAATTTAGTTCTTTCTTGATAAAAAAAATACATAAGCTTTGTGTTTGAGCTCCTCATGCCACACATGGGGACAGCTCGAACCCTGTCAGCCCCAGCGTGTCATTGGGACCACCCTTCCTTGTTCCAGGGAGTTAAAGCAGCCGCCTGCAGGTGCTCTTCCCTGCCTGGCTAGGGGATGCTGGGGGGACAGTAGGACTCCGTGGTCAGGAAGTGACACAAGCTAGCAGCTGAGCGGGAAGGGCTGGCTTGCCAGCAGGGAGGTGTGCCAGGGTATCACGGAGCTGTCAGAGTGCTCACCTCCCTCTCTCCCCTTCCCAGCTCCAGAGCATCGCTGAGAAGGACAACAATTTGGTGCCCATAGGAAAGCCAGCATCCGAGGTGGGTGTGTGGTCAGGGAAGTGGGGGGATGCCACAGGGCTTGAGGGGCTGACAGGGTGCTGGAGCTCTTGTGTCCACAGCACTATGATGAGGAGGAGGAGGAGGATGATGAAGATGATGAAGACAGTGAAGAGGACTCGGAAGACGATGAGGACATGCAGGATATGGACGAGATGAATGATTATAATGAGTCTCCTGATGATGGAGAGATCAACGAGGTAAATAGTGTGAGACCCCAAAGTAGGGGATGTGTAGTGTGTGGAACCCTGGGGGGTGTCTCCTCTCTTTCACCTCCTCTGCTGGGCTCTTGCTCTGGTGGGGGATCTCAAACTTCTCCCTTTCCCAGGTGGACATGGAGGGGGCAGAGCAGGATCAGGATCAGTGGATGATCTGATTCTGCCATGGCCACACCAAACCAGAGGCTGGGGGAGAGCCTTTGCCCCCTGTGGCTCTGGGGGGCAGTTCAGTGAAGCTCCTGCTGCCGTGAGTGCTGTGTGGAGTGGGGTGCTCAGAGTGAAGCCCCTCAAGGGAGCCAGAGGGAAGACTGCCACCCACCATTTCGGGGCTGACATCTTTTCTAATAAACTCAGTTTTCAAGAAAACAACCCCAAATCTGGTGTCTGAGGCCACCAGGGCAGGCAGGGTGTGCCAAGCAGGCAAGCGCAGGGCTGCTGCCCACCACCCACCGGCATGTCTGGCAGACCTCCCTGTCCAGTGTGGGCAGGAACCCTACAGGGAATGAGCCCCCTCGTTACCCACCATGCCCCACCACAGACCACAGCAGCCACCGCGTTTCCTCCACAGCCCATGTTGAGGTCAAGTGCAGGGGGTTGGGGACCCGGTGCTCCCGCGGTAACCATGGCCACCACAAGGCAGGAGCTCACTGCCCACTCAGCGGGTACCAGTGTAGCGGAGCTCAGCAATACCATCAGGAATGGCGCGGAAGTATTCCAGGCTGGCGCAGTGCACCTTGCAGTGGTATTTGCCGCAGGTCTTGGCGTACTGCAGGAAGTGGGGTGCCCCAGGGAAGAGGACGTTGTCGGCCAGGATAGTGGCCCCCTCCGCCAGCAGCTGGTGGCTCTCCAGCAGCCGTAGGTCCCGCAGGTAGCAGCGCTTCCAGTGATCCATGAAGACCAAGTTGGCTTTCATCAGGCCGTGCTTCTCCCGCAGGCGAGGAATAACCTCCTCCGAGGGGCCCACAATCAGCTCCACCTGCACTGCAGCACCCTCAGTGTCTGGGGCAGGGTGTCTGGGTGCCCACCCACCACTCTGCTTCACAGGGTGGTGAGAGGTCCACATGGGACAGGACCTTTCTCTTCTCACATATACTGCCCAGCAGGTGCCACAGTCCCTGCCACAGCAGGCCAGGACTCCCACCCCTCTCCTCCCCAGTTTCAGGCGCAGAGCTGGGCTTTCTCCCAGTGCCTGGGTGCTCACCGTCTGCTCGCTGAAGCCGGCCAGGCGGATGACCTTCTCGGCCACAGCGGCGTGCCGGGGGTCCCCCTCGATGGTGTAGAGGCGGGCACCTGGGGGCAGCCCCTGCGCCAGCAGCACAGTGCCGTAGCCACAGTAGGTGCCCAGCTCTAGCACCCGCAGCGGTGCCCGCTCCAACAGTACCCGCTCCACGATCCGTCCTGACATGGCATATACCTCTCAGCACCCGCAAATCTGTGCCACCCCAGCTCTGGGCAGGGGGAGGGTGCCAAACAGTTCCCCAGTGCCCAGAGGGATGGAGGAGAGCCATGCCAAAAATGCCACAGGCATACCAACAGAGCCATGGCTGTGCCAATGATGCCATGGCCATGCTGATAGTTCCACAGCTCTGCCAGTGGTGCTGTAGTTACACCAACAGTGTCACAGCTATGCCAGTGGTGCCATGGTCATGCTAATGATGCCATGGCCACACCAACAGTGCCATGGCTGTGCTGGCAGTGCAATGGCCATGTTAATGGTGCCACAATCATGCCAACAATACTGTGGTCATATCGACACTGCCACAGCCATGCCAGTGGTGCCATGACCACACCAACCCTGTCACAGCTGTGTCAGTGGTGTCATGACCGTGGCAGTGGTGCTGAAGCCATGCTGGCAGTGCTACTGCCATGTCAGTGGTGTGATGGCCATACTAATGGTGCCATGGCCATGCCCAGTGCCATGCCTGGTGTGGCGTGGACAAGTGAGGGTGGCACTCACCTTTGTCAGGCCCCACGCAGCTGAGGTGCTCACAGTGGTAGCACCACTGATCGAAGGTCTGGAGGATGTGGCGGGGGTCCCCGGGGATGGCATGGGCCAGCAGGTACTGGAAGGCACGCTGCTCCCGCGAGGTGCCAGTGAGCCGATCCCGCAGCCAGGCCACCAGCACTGCCCGGTACAGCAGCACCAGGTAGTGCCGGTACCGGATCAGCAGGGTGACAATGAAGGGGAGGAAGGCCAGGGCAATCGCCGGAGACACCATCGCAAGGGAGTGAGGCTTTGGAAAGAAACCCCCCACAGGGGATGGTGTGGTGGGGGGTCCTCCCAGGGTGCCACCCCCACAGCTCCCGCTCATGCCACAAGTTGGCTGTGCTCCGCACCCCCTGGAAATACCTCTCCCTGGGCTCTCGTGCTGCTGGACCTGCAGGGCTGGGGCACCCCGGGATGCTGTGAGGGTCCCTGTGCCATGGCTGGGGAGTGCTGGGGTCCCAATACTGGGATCTGCAGGGCTGGCGTACTGGAGGGTTGGGCTGCTCTGAAGGGCACTGTCTAGCACAGCCCTTCACACATCCCTTGGCCCAATTTTGCTGTCCCCAACCCCTCATATCTTGCACCCCAAAACCTTCCCACATCTTGAGCTGTTGGGGGTCCCCAGCCACAGCGAGGGGACAGGGCCATGGGGGTGGCACCTACCTGTCCCCGCACTCCAGGCAGACAGAGGCAGGCAGTCCTGCATGGAGCCCTGCTGCCACTCAATTATTGATGGTGTCACCTAAGCTGCAGCTGCTACCAGGACTCTGGTTACCAGCTCAGTGGGGCTTGGCAACAGGGATGAGGCCAGGCTGGGGCTGGGAGGTGGCCCAGGGGCCAGGCTGGGGCTGGGTGGGCTGCGGGAGGGGGCCTGGGGTCTCAATATGGGGGCTGGGTTCCCAGTGCTGGGGTGTTGATACCAGGAGCTGAGGACCTGATGCTGGAGCTGGAGTCCTGTCACTGTGCACTGAGAACACTGGGCAACGGGAGCCAGGAGCACTGGGCACTGGGAGGACTGGGAGACAGAATCGGTGGACTCTGGGAACACTGTGTGCCCTGGGACCATGGGGGCATTGGGAGCACTGGGGGTGTGGAGAGTTGGGGCACTGGGATCTGTTGTGGTTTAGGAATAGTACTCCCCAGTTCAGCGCCTCCACCGAGACCCTGCAAACCATGGGCCACTCTTGCTCCCCAGCTTTCCTCTTCTCACAGCGGCAGGATGGAGAGGAGAATTGGAAGCACAAAAGGTAAAGATCTCGGGTTGAGATAAGAACAATTTACTGGAAACAGTAATGAGATAAGAAAATGAACAGTAACATCAACCATACTAATGACAGAGGGTACAAGAAAAGAAACAATTCACATGGAAGACCCCCCTCCCAACAACAGACAATACTGGAGGGCTCCCTCTGCCAATTTACTCCACAATGAGTTCATGCACACTCCATACAAACTTCCACCACAAGGATTGTGTACACTGGACCTCATCTGGGTCTACAGGGGACTGCTCGTTATTTGAATCCCTATAGTGGATTCAACCTCCAGCACGGCTAATTCTCTCAAGTACTGGGTACCTTGGTCCATGATGTTCCACTTGTCTCAGTGCACTACGAGACAGAAGTCACCTCCAGAGGCTGAGTTTCTGTCTTCTTCCCAATCACCTTGTCAATGTCCACATCCCAGGACAGGGATCCCTCTTGCTTGGGATCCATCTAGTTCTACATCATGGGCTCGGATATTCCAGTAGTGGAGCAGCTGGGTCACCAGGGCCTTGCCCGACTGATGGCTGAGTCAGTCACACATCTCACAGCTCACTCAGGGCATGGATCAGGTGATTATATCTGGCCTTGCCTCTTCCTCCTGTTCTGAGGGCTCTGCTTCGTCATCTAAGTGAAGTGATTTTGTCTTGGATTTCTTCTGTATAGGGGTGACTGCTCCCAGCATGGGTTGTTCCTGTGGTTCAGCTGCAGTTGGAGTGGCCACGGTGCCTGTTGCTCTGCTTTCCTCCTCCTCCCCTGAGGGTGCTGTGTAGTGACCACCAGTGTCTGATAAAGAGTAGCCAGGGCCCAACATACTGCAGTAAGTTGCTCATCTCTGGAGCTGCCACAGCATTCTCCTTGCAAATATTCTGTCACTTTACCAGGGTCCTGTAGTTGTTTGGGGTGAACTCCCAAACCATTGAAGCAGAGAATTTCTCCAAAAATTGGCCAGTTTTCTCCCACATTCCATGCCACTCAGGACTATTCTCCCTTGGAACAGGTCTCTGAATGGCCTTCCTAGAAATCTCTGTTCTTGCTCTGAACATGATGTAGACTGTACCGACTCTAAACGTGTGCACTGAGGAGACGTAGCAGACATAGCAACAAGAATATGCTTTCCTTAACATCCAAAGGGAATTCAAAAGTCTCAAAAGCTGTTGTAACAGGCCTGAAGGAGGAAAAGAGGGAGAAAAGCTGGGGAAAATCATCCTTCCCCTGTTCACTCCACAGACTGGGGATTATTAATGGGCTCCCAAAGGTAGTGCTGAGGTAAGAGCAGGATAGCAACATTGAATACACATTCCAAACGACCATTGTGCTTGATGTTATCATGTCATAAACTGATATCCCACAGTAAAGCCACAAAGCAATCCTGGTCTCTTTCCCTACTCTGAAAAAGATCATCCTGAGTAGCACATACAGGAACACAGGAATATATCCAGGGTTAGGTACCACATCCTCATGAACAGACCAAGCAACATTGTGACCAGTGGCTCTGCACCTAATACAGCAAATGCTTAGATCAAGTTTGTTTCCAACCCACTCTGGACAGATCTGTTGTTATCTCAGCCCTTTGTGCCTGACATTATGGGCGACAAATAAGGACAGTTGTGGTTTAACCCAGCCAGTAACCAAGCCCAAAACATCCACTCACTCACTCCCCTATCAGCAGGATCAGGGAGAGAATTGGAAGGATAAAAAGCTGAAAAACTTGTGAGTTGAGATGGAGATAAAGGCAGTTTAATACGGAAAGCAAAGACCACGCACACAAGCAAAGCAAAACAAGGAATTAAGTCACCGCGTCTCATGGGCAGGCAGGTGCTCAGCCATCTCGAGGATAGCAGGGCCCCATCACACATAACAGTTATTTGGGCAGAGAAACACCATCACTCCAAATGTCCCCCCCTTCCTTGTTCTTCCCCCCACTTTATATTCTGAGTGCTAAAGCACTGAGAACATGGGGGCACTGGGAACACTGGAGACACTGGGAAAAAAGGCGACACAGAGAGCACTGGGAATGTGGGAACACTGGGAGCACTGTGATCACTGGGGCACTAGGGGAACATGGGGGCACTGCAGATACTGGGACCACTGAGACTACTGAGAGCACTGAGGGTTTTGTCCCAAAACAGGTTCTTCCCCCTAGGTGTGCAAGAGTCAAGGTATTTGGTTATTTACAGTCCTGCATGGAAATGGGAGTTGGGGGGCCAATCTGCAAAGCCGGAACCACACCTATCAAACCTTTTCACTATTTATACATTAAACAAACAAAAACATTGTTCATTGGCTATGAGTTACCTAGTTCTGTCATTAGTGTTCTACCTTCTATTGGTTATATGATCCCCTTGCTTCATATGAGTCTGCATGCACAGTCTTTCTCCCCTTTTGAGTTGGTGGGTTTCTTGGATCAGTGGCTGTGACTGGTGGTCCTAGTCTTCCCATGCCGGAACTACCTGTCAACCAGTCGGAGCTGATTTCAGCACAGTTGCTGAGTTGACTTTGTTAGTTTCCTCCTTATCTTGGGAGTTCTGCCAAATGTGAAATTCTGTGCTCTCTGTGTCCCCTATCAGTAGCACATCCTTGCGCCCAGGCTTCAGGAAGCTCCCTTGGGTGGGGATCACTGAAGCATGTGAGCCCTAAACCATAACAAGGCAAATCTATGGACGAGGAATTTATCCTTCAAACACCTGGACATCAGGGACACTGGGAACACTGGAGGCACTGGGGACACTGGTAGCACTGGGAACAAAGGAGGCACTGGGAACTATGGAGGTGATGCCTTAAGGATTAGCTTTTGGATTTTTCTAATCCTGCACTGTACTAGTGTGTAATTCTGAACTCCATATTATGTGCTAAGTAAGATCATCACATTCTTGTTAGACAAAACATTCCTTCTAGGCCTGGAAAACAAGGTCACTATCCTAGGCCTAAGTATAAACAAAAGTGAATTGGGAGAGGGTAAATGGGGGAATATTACTTCATTACCTGGAACTGTAATTGGACAATTAACTTCTGGTACACAAATGTACCAAACCTGTATCTCAGGGGGAAAACTCGTGATGGGGGTCCATCTTGGTCTGGCCTAGCGTCGACAAGGCTCTGCATCAGAGGTGTACCACTTGAAGGCCTTCAATATATTCATACTTTTATCCACTAACTTTGCTCAGTCTCTGTTTCAGGTACTCCCAATTTTAGGCATCAGAGGCACTGGGAACACTAGGAACTTGGGGGCACTGGGAACACTGAGAGCACTGCGAGCACTGGGGGACTGGGAACTTGGGGGCACTGGGAGCACTGGGAACACTGAGAGCACTGCAAGCACTGGGGGACTGGGAACTTGGGGGCACTGGGGCACTAGGAACATGGGGGCACTGGAAGCACTGGGGACACTGGAAGAACTGGGAGCACTGGGAACATGGGGGCATTTGGAACACGGACCAGTGGGACCACAGGGGGCATTAGGAGCACTGGCAACATGGAGCACTGGGAGCCCTGGGAACAAGAGGGCACTGGGAACATGGGAGCACTGGGAACCCTGGGAACAAGAGGGCACTGGGAACATGGGAGCACTGGGAACCCTGGGAACAAGAGGGCACTGGGAACATGGGAGCACTGGGAACCCTGGGAACAAGAGGGCACTGGGAACATGGGAGCACNAAACACTGAGAACATGAGGGCATTGAGAACACAGGAGGCACTGGGAACTCTGGGAGCAGTGGAAACACTGGGAGCACTAGGGCACTGGGAGACCCAGGACATTGGGATTATTGGGGCACTGGGGACATAGGGGCATTGGGAATACTGGGGCACTGGGACCAGCAAGACCACTGGAAACGCTAGGAGCACTGGCAACACGGAGAACTTGGAACACTGGGAACAAGAGGGCACTGGGAGCACGAGGAACGCGGAAGGCTGAGCCCGGGAGCACCCTGGGAACACACTGGCAGCACTGGGGGGAGGAGAGGCCACTGCAAGTACACACGTAACCGCGCGCCCAAGGCCGCGTGACGCACTCCACGCGTGAGCACCGCCCCGTTCCACGTGACACCGCCGCGCGCGCCCCCGGCGGCGGGCGCGGTCTCGTATGTGTTCGCCCCGCCGCTCACGTGACNGGGGCTGTCCGGCCGGGGGCGAGGGGGGGGCCGGCGGCGCGCGTCCCCGGCGGGGCCCGGCCCTTTCCCCCTCCCGGGGCAGCCTCTGAATGCCACTCCCGCCTGTCGCCGCTTTCGTGTCACTCGCTCCTCGTGTGTCTCGCGCCTCCTCGTGTGTCCCCCTGGTGCCGCGTGGGTACTGGAGGCGAGGGCTTGGGGTTCGTGCCAGACTCTATCCCCTCCCGCATCCCCGTCCCGCTGCAGGTGTAAGTCCAAGGCCTCAAACGGCCCCGGCGGGAGCAGCGCCAGCTTTTCCTTCTTGGGACAGCGTGACTGCCACGCAGCTCAGGGGCCGGTGCAGAATTGGGGCTGTCACCTGTCCCGCGAAACTTAATCCCCGGGTGTGGTGGAAGCTCGGCTGTGACAGCCCGTCCCGTGGGAGCCCAGCCGGCAGCCACGTGTGCCGTGAGAAAGGAAGGAGAGGGGCCTGGGCTAGAGTATCGCAGCAGCATTTCCCAGCAGGAGGAAGGGGAGAGGAAGCTTCTGGCCGGGGAGGAGCTGGAGATGCCACCGACGGGGTGTGTGGAGGAGTGCTTGCACTCGCAGCTCACCGTGGGTCACAGGCTGAGCGTCCTCTCAAGACAAGACAGACATGGAAGGGCTGGAGCACGTCCAGAGAAGGGAACGGAGCTTGGGAAGGGTCTGGAGCAGCTGAAGGAGCTGGAGGGGCTCAGCCTGGAGAAAAGGAGGCTCAGGGAGGACCTTCTCACACTCTGCAGCTCCCTGACAGGAGGGGGTAGCCAGGTGTGAGTCAGGCTCTGCTCCCAGGGAGCCAGTGACAGGACATGAGGAAACGGCCTCAAGTTGTGCCATGGGAGGTTTAGGTTAGATGTTCAGGAACGTTTCCCTGGCACGGGCTGCTCAGAGCAGTGTTGGAGTCCCCAGCCCTGGAGNGCACGAGGAACGCGGAAGGCTGAGCCCGGGAGCACCCTGGGAACACACTGGCAGCACTGGGGGGAGGAGAGGCCACTGCAAGTACACACGTAACCGCGCGCCCAAGGCCGCGTGACGCACTCCACGCGTGAGCACCGCCCCGTTCCACGTGACACCGCCGCGCGCGCCCCCGGCGGCGGGCGCGGTCTCGTATGTGTTCGCCCCGCCGCTCACGTGACCGGGGTGACTCGGCGCTCACGTGACCGCGCGGCGGGGCCGTGCCGGAGCCGGGGCCGCGCTCGCCATGGGCTGCTGCTACAGCAGCGAGGCCGNTGAAGGAGCTGGAGGGGCTCAGCCTGGAGAAAAGGAGGCTCAGGGAGGACCTTCTCACACTCTGCAGCTCCCTGACAGGAGGGGGTAGCCAGGTGTGAGTCAGGCTCTGCTCCCAGGGAGCCAGTGACAGGACATGAGGAAACGGCCTCAAGTTGTGCCATGGGAGGTTTAGGTTAGATGTTCAGGAACGTTTCCCTGGCACGGGCTGCTCAGAGCAGTGTTGGAGTCCCCAGCCCTGGAGGGATTTAAAAGCTGTGTAGATGTGGCACTTGGGGACATGGTTTGGTGGTGAACTCGACAGTGGTGGGGGAACAGTTGGGTTCAGTGATCTCAGAGGGCTTTTCCAATTTTAATGATTCTATGATCCTGTTTTCTTTGGTGTTTGTGCCCATGATCTCCCAGTTGGGCTCTTGTCCCAGCCCCTGCAGCACCACTTGGACAAGCCAGAGGATTAAGGGCTGAGACACAGCTCTGCACGCCCTGGACTGAGTGGGGGAACATGCCCTGTGACTCTTGGAACTCCCCCAACCCCATGCTGTCCCAGGACTGTGGCAGGTGGGGTTCACCTGGCTCAGATGAGCCCCCTGCTATGCCTGGGTGAGGTCTCTGTGGTGCCCAGTCAGGGGTGGGGCCCTGGTAGGTCCTCATTAGCTGCAGGGCTTCGTGCTGGTTGGTGCTGGTAGTGGGCTCCTGCCTGCAGAATTGGCCACTTGGAATGTGCTGCCCGATTTCAGCCACACTTGCTGCCTTTGTGCCTGGAGGGGCTTCAGTTGGGGAAAAGCAAAAGAGTTGGGGAGAAAGGAGCCTGGCCATTGCGCTGGCAGAGCTGAGGCTGTGCTGGGTTACACTGGCATGCCCAGGGAAGCCTTCTGGTACATGAAGGGTGAGACTCTCTTCATGTCTTGGGGTTAATGGTGCTGGTGTGGAGAAGTCAGGGCTGATTCTCCTCTTGCCTTTCCCTTAGGAAGAAGAGACAAAGCGGCTGCTGGAGCCAGCGGCCAGCCCTCCCAACAAGGTGCTGAATGGAGCGGAGCAGAGCTACCACAACCTCCCATCGGCACGCACTGATGAGCAGGCCATGCTGTCCTCCATCCTCGCCAAAACGGCCATGTAAGCCTGCAGCCGTGCCCGTGGGGCAGGCAGCATGCCTTGGGGACCTGCGGTGACTCTAGGTGTGGCACACAGCTGGGGGGCTGCCTGGCTGCGGGCCCCGGTGATCAGCCATATGTGCTGAGGGGAAGGGGGGAGCTGTGGCAGAGCCCCCCATGTCCCTCTGCCCGCAGACAGCCCCCTCCCTTGGCTTTGAGCCCCATGGGGACACAGAGACAAGACCCCAGGTGTGAGGTGACGCCTTGGCTGCTGGGCTGGAAGTAGGGGCAGGGTTGGGACAACAAATGAGTCCATGGGGATGTGGAGAGGGTGGCTGGGGGGGCACTAGCACTGTCTTCCCTTCTGAGGAGGCTCCCCCTCAAATGCACAGGAGCAATGTGGGGAGGGGGCTGTGCCTTGTCTGGCTGGTAGGGCTTTGGGATGCTTGTATGCCCCTCTGCTCCATGCCTGGCACTGAGGACCTACTGGCCACTGGTGTGTGTCCAACACACAGGGTCACAGCAGCCCTGAGCACTACTCTGCTATGGTGTGTGCACAATGGGGCTGCAGCAGGGCCTTGGTCAAGCGTCCGGCTCCTCTGTGAGCCCATGGCCCCAGTGCTGGGGCTCTCAGGACGTTTGCCAAGCGCATAATCCTCCCAGCCCTTGCTTTCTTCCCAGGTATCTGTATGCCAAGGTCCCCAGAGCCCAGACCAGCCCTGTGCTTCATGCAGCCTCTGCCTGCCTCTGCCCCAGGGGAGCTGTGGGCAAACAGTCCCTGGCATTTCCCTCCTGGCAAACAGCCGCTCCAGCCTGGCACACTCGTGTCCAGCTGGCAGCATTCACAGGGCAAGTCTGGCCTTGAGATGTTCGTTTTGGGGTTCTGGAGGGTGCTGGATTTTGTCTGCCCTGGTTGGAGGATGCTCCGAGATAGGGAGGGAACTCGAGGGGAGCAATGAGCCTCCAGTGGAAGCCACTGTTTTGCGTCTCTGCAGCAACATCATCGACGTGTCAGCAGCGGATTCCCAGGGCATGGAGCAGCATGAGTACATGGACAGAGCCAGGCAGTACAGGTGAGACCTGCCCTTCTCCCCCGGGATGGCCGCAGTCCCTCACAGCCATGTGCGTTCCTGGGCAGGGCCCAGGGGGTTTGGCCTGGCAGAGTGAATTCAGCACATAGCAGGGCTGTCCCATCTCGGAGAGCAGGGAGCAGGGTGCGTCCCACTAGGGGAGAGGCCTCTGGCAGTGCAGGTGGAGCCTCTGCAGTGGCAGAGCCCAGGACAAAGGGCTCCTGTGTTCACCCAGCCCTTGGGGCAGGCAGTGGGGGGTTGGATGTGACTGCTCCTGCTTGAAAGGCACCTATGTTGGAGAGCTGGAACCTCCCTCATCCTCCTGCTGCAGGGGGCAAAGAGGGCTGGATGCTGGGAGTGCAGCAGCACTGCTCTCCCTTCTCCCCCTGGAGGTGCTGGGTGTCTGGGGGTGCAGCCCCCATCTTCTGGGTGTCCCTGTGTCTTAGCACGGCACTGATGCTCGTTGCTCTCCCCTCACAGCACGCGCCTAGCCATGCTCAGCAACAACCTGATGCACTGGAAGAAGCTCCCACTGCTGCCGTCTCTGACTAACCAACCGCACCAAGTGCTTGCCAGCGACCCTGTCCCCTTCGCAGACCTGCAGCAGGTGAGCAGGGCTGGGGTGAGCCCTGGGCCCCTGTGACACTCCCCGGAGACACATCCTCATCCAGAGGAGCAGTGTTGCCCTCCTGGCTTGCCCAGAGCCCTGGCAGGACTTGTTAGAGCTGGGGCCAAAGCCCAGGACAGGCTTAGGGACTCGTTAGGACTGGGGGCTAACCTCCTGCCACAGTTTCTTTGGGATAACCTGGAGTGGCAGGAGCCACTGGTGACACAGCCATGTCCTCGTGCCTGCAGGTGTCCCGGATAGCTGCCTACGCCTTCAGTGCGCTCTCACAGATCCGTGTCGACGCCAAAGAAGAACTGGTTGTACAGTTTGGCATTCCCTGAGCCTGCCCCCAGCACCGCTGCTCCACCGCTTTGGGTTGTTTTTGGTTTTTTTCCCATTTTTTTTCTCTTTATATCCCTTCCCTCCCCATGGTGCTGCCACGGAACTTGGACAGATACCCTGTTTCCTACTAAATGCCAAGACGCCCATCACCGGCACATCAAGCCCGCCTGCATTGCTCGAGGCTTTCTCCTCCTTGTGGGTGTGTGGGTGGGTGTGCGTGGGGAGGAGGCTGTGTCAGCTGGATGCTGCCTTGCACAGGGATGAGCACAAAGGGAACAGCTGGCGCAAGGAGGCCCCAGTGTAGGACAGCACTGTATGCTGGCTCACCAGGATGGGTGGGCAGGAGCCAGGCAGATGCGATGCTCTGTGTGGGGCCTGGTGGCTCCGACACCATCCCTTCTCATTTTTACATGTTTGGACCTTTATTTTGTTTTGGGGTTTTTTTTTGATTACTATTATTTTTTTGCCACAGTAGATAAAGCCACGTTCATCCAGTGCCTCTCTCCACTGTTCTCCGTCGGGCGCAGCATGGATGTGGTGGGTGAGCCCAGGGGGAGCTGTGCCATGGTGGGGAGAGGGCACACACATCTGTCTATCCCTTGTCACCTCTTTCATCATGTCCCCCATGGCCAAGAGAACACCCTTGGGCAGGAAATGTATGACAGCCCACCCTTAAGGGGAAGGAAGCACCTAAGATTCGTAAATGCTCGTGGTCAAAAGGAATGTCAAAAGTCAGAGGGTCTGCAAATAATCAGAAAGTTGTATTAGTAAATTACACACTTGGCATGTGATGCCTAAAATTGAGGTACCTGAAACAGAGACTGAGCAAAGTTAGTGAATAAAAGGTAGGAATTCATTGAAGGCCGTCAACTGGTACACCTTTGGGCTGTACAGAGCCTGGCTGAGGCCGAAGCTTCAGCTAGGTTGGAGCCAGGATGGACACTGATCACGAGTTTTCCCCACAGATATAGGTTTGGTACATTTGTATACCATGGGTTAATTGTCCAATTACAGTTCCAGGTAATGAAGTAATATTCCCCCATTCACCCCCCTCCCAATTCACTTTTGTTTATACTTAGGCCTAGGATGGTGACCTTGGTTCCCAGGCCTAGAAGGAATTATTTTGTCTGACCAGAATGTGAAGAGAGCTTGTTTAGCACATAATATGGAGTTCAGAATTACATACTAGTACAGTGCAGTATTAGAAAAGTCCAAAAGCTAATACTTAAGGCATCACATGGAAATTGGGAGGTACTATTTTATGGATAGGTTTCCCCATCCTGAAGATGAATTTCTTGCTTTCTATGCAAATTAGTTATCATGCACAGTCTCTTCTCTCAGGCCTTCCTGGAAATGGGTCAGAGGTCTTTGGTGGTCTTAATCCCACCCTCTAGTCCATGGCCACTTCCTGCCCCTCATTCCTGCGCTTATGCTGTACTGTCTTGTGCTTATCACCAGGAACAACAACTAGGATGTTTGTCCCAGTGCTGTCCTATCTCCACCTGGCCCCGTTCTTCAGCCACATCTTGTTCTTTCTCATGGTGTGTGTTAATACCAACAGTCCTTGGTTGGCTCTTCAGCCACCCAGTTATCTATGTTTGAGACATATGCATTAGCCCCCCCCCTTATTTTCTGGGAATAGAGAACTCAATGGGTCTCACTTTGGGCTGTGGCTTATAGGGTCATTAGAAAGTGGGCTTTAGTATGCATTAGCCCCTTATATTTTAGAGCTCAAAGATCACTTTGGATTGCTGTTTAGAAGGTTGCAGGAGAGTGGGCTTTAGTCATAGTAATTTCCATCCTAGCCACAACTTGAGTTGGTAGAAGGTTCAATAACAAAACTACTATTCTACTTGGGTTGTTATTCATGCCGGAAAAATAAGTTTCCAAATCTGTTCATTAAAAAACAGATTCTAGTTAGACATCTATTAGTTCCTTGGAACAGATTATTTCTGACCAGCTCAAGAGGGGCTTAGCCCAGGTGCTGTTTGTTAAGGCTGAGGCCCAATGACCATTTTTCAGGTCTTGGTGCAGCCTGGGTGGCGAGTGGAATGCGCCACCACAATCCACTCTGTGACTAAAGTCAACTTCTCTGGGCCTCTACAGGATGAAATAGGGCTGTGGGCATGGGGACAAGCCCAGGACCCCCCAAGTGAGGTGAGGCCCCACTAGTGGGTCAGGGCAGGTTTGGGGGCTGGTGAGGACCCCTGCCCAGCTGGCACTGTGGGGCAGCGTGGGGTGTCTGCATGTGACACATCCGCAGAGTTCCTCATGCGTCCCCTGACTCACTGTGGTCTTCCATGTACTCCTTGCCTTGCATGTGGCCCCCCACAAGCCCCTCCACAAGAACCACATGACCCGTCGTGTGTCCTCATCTCTGAGTGGGGGCCTGAGACCCACACTCCCACGCACCCCTGTGGCCCCATGGGTGTCACTATACCCTTACAGGAGCCCCCTCCCTGTGGCCCCACACGTGTCCCCCTTGGCCCCCGGCAGCCCCATAACCCCCTCGCTCCAGGGCTCCCCTTGCTTGGACTCCTGCATATATC